>CAHIKZ030002530.1:0-288094 GCA_903632075.3 Acanthosepion pharaonis | reverse complement strand
ATACTCACAAGAAAAATAAAGGTGAAAGTAAAAAGAAATGAAATACTTGAATTCCTTTTTCAAAATATTGTGTTTATTTCAGGGATTCACTTGCACTGTATTTAATAAGTAGGTGACACTTGGGAACAACTTCTGACAGAGTAACAGATCAGTTTTTCCTCTGAATCAGCAAAAATTCTGATTTTCTTCTAACTCTGTCCACCTTAACATCACATTACATGGCCGGCAACTCTAACAGGCACCATCAGAACTACTCCAAAAGACACTCTGTCCCCATTAGTGGGTTATTCAAAACTTCCCACTGTAACTGTTAATATAAGCTTGTTACTGGAAATCCTCAAATCAAAATTTATTCATCTATTATTTTCTTTTCTTTTGGTCGAGTGGGTGGCCTCTTAAGCATGTCATTTAAGTAAGTTAAAAACTCCTAGGGGATGCCTGCATTAATTGCTAGAGCCCTGGAGAACTGACCATTAACAATGACCTTCAGGGACCTACCCATTAGGAAGGACTTTATTATTGAGAAGATTCTTTAAAAGCTAAAGGATTCAATTGCTAGAATCTGAGAAAATAAGTGTATATATCTACTAGTTTAGATATTTCTGAATGTGTTAGACACCACATGTGACATCCACATGAGAGTCTATTTGACAAGATTATTTAAGAAAAATGATTCAAGTTCTGAGGCAAATATTTAGGTTTTATACCATCTTGCGGTGTGGAACAAAATTAATACAAACTCAGCCTATCCTATGTTCACTGCCTTTATTTCCAATACTAAATTTGTTATAACCAATCCATGCACAATTACTTCAAACATTATATATATTACATACGGAACATGTTTATTTTACTTTAAACATTGTGTATTATGTTTGTCGGCCTGAATATTCGAGAATTATTAATAAAGAAAATATGCTCGTCAGCAGGAATCGTACCTGTGTCCCCCTTTGTAGGAGAAACCATCAGTTGATTCTGTGTACTTTACTACTCTGTTACCAAAAGTGTCACAGTACTGCAAGGCTCTATTTTTCCTTATAAGGACAGCACACATCCTCATTAAAAATAGGACATCAATGTCAAATATGAGTATCCACTAATTCAAAATATTAGATTAAGAAATAAATGCATTAATTCTTTAGAAAAAAATACACTCACACATGCACACATATATATACACACACACACACACACACATATATATATAAATAAAGACATTTTTATGTTTATACATTCTTTTTATAGATACAAATATTTAAGTAAATGCTCTGTTTATAATAAACAGTATTAAATATCATTTACTAGCCTGATTTTTCTATGAAAATTTCTCGGACATTCAGGGCAGTAAATGTTGTTTAATGTTGTTTAATACTGTTTATTATAAACAGAGCATTTACTTCAATATTTGTATTGATAAAAAGAATGTATGAAAATATAAAATGTCTTAAAATGACAAATATATATGCATATATAAATATATATATATATATATATATATATATATATATATACACACACACACACATATATATACACACACACACACACATATATATATATAAATATGATACAAATATAGTTTTATGACATGCTATATTTATGGGTTAAAGTGCTTAATATCAGAAATAGGGCATATGTGTGTGTGTGTGTATATATATATATATATATATATATATATATATATATATATTGATTTAAAATATAATTACTTCACTACACAGGAATTACCATGTTTCAAAAACCAAAGCAAAAAACTTGAAATTTAATTTGTTTTTGAAACATAATAATTCTTGTGTGGCGAAGTAACCATAATTTAAATCAGTTAATTTATAATATTTATGCTCTGTTAATTTACATTGAGCACTGTTTTGTAAAAATAAGAATATCAATGAGAACACTGGATTATATATCTTACTGTTCTTTCTTTTCATTATAATATATATATATATAATGGTGCCTACTCATTTTCCGAATACACTCAACTGCTAAAGTAGTTAGTTATTTCATATTGTAGACACCTAATCAGCTACATTTTTTTTTGTTTAATACCCACCTATCCCATTTATAATTGATAAAGCAACAATGCTGAGCGGACCTTAGTTATAGTTTCTGGAAGAGAGCACAATCTGTCATGACCAATATTCTAAGCAACACCCTTACACTCAAACCTGTGCCATTTTCTGAACAATTCCGTCTACCAAATTTTATTCAGAAGGCTTGAAACAAGCATTTTCCAAAGGTACCACACACTGGGATCACCCCTCCAAACAGATAACATTAAATTCACCTTCCTGACAAATCCTCCATGGTGAGATTTGAACCCGAGTGTCATGGTCAGAAAGCCAACGTCATAACATTCTAATTGTATATTTATATATATATATATATGTGTATGTATATATAAAGGATGTATAAAAAATATTATTACAAACTTTAGGTGGGTTCCTCATACCATAAAAAGAACAAAAGTACATATAAACATATGTCCGCATATCCTTTGTTTTTGAGTTATTAAGTTGAAAGAAAGTTTACAATAGATGTCTCTGTGTTGCCGTGTAGACTAGGTTACATTTGTCACTCATGTACATTTGTTGCTGTGTTCAACGTTTAATGTATGTAGTAATGAGTTAACTAAAAAATGTTTCGTTTAACATAGCGGGATATTCATATTGTGAGCAAGCAGGTGCAATTTTTAAATACAGTTGCTTGAATGGTAATGGACGCGAGGCTGCACGGCTGTATCAGATTAGTTTCCAGACTGAAGGTAGCCGAGTCTATCGACGCGTTGCTGAGACAAGTATTTTTATATACTATATATATATATATATATATATATATAATACCTAAAAGTTTAATGGTTAGAGTTGAATCAGACCCGGAAACAGTGGTATTAAAATATATATATAAAAATATATTGATGAGTGCTGGTGCTCTAAGTATAATAATAACAGACCTATAATTTATATTAATAATAAATACTAGCTCTAACCCGTGAAAATTTCATGCTTTTTTTCCTATTTTAATTTTCTGGTGAATCTTAATTCTTAAATTAATGATCGAGTAAGTTCATGGCGAGTTCTACGATAATAAAATATTCCTAGAAATTTCTTTATTGCATCATTAAATATTTATAATAGGAGATAACTATGAAAAAGAGGTTTATCTCCCATTTGTATTTCCCCGTTTATGGGCATTATTATATCCGTGATATAATAACATTTACTTCACGGACGGAACGGAATGACTAAAAGGAATGACAAGCATGCTTTCTTCTCAAGGAGAGTAGTAAGACATTCACGATACATCTATCTATCTATAGCACACACATTATATATATATATATATATATATATATATATATATATATATATATATACACACACATACGGGCGTGGATACCCGGCGTTGCTTGGAAGAAACAACTTCATCTTAGGTTTCATTGTTATGTTGAAATTCAATAACATGTTGATCCATTGTCATGATAATCAATATGATGCCATTTAAAAGTTTTATTGATTAAAATAATTCAACAAAACCTAACTGATGTTGGAATTTAATTTGAGAACAACAATTTTACAAGTTCACATTCTCGCTATTTTTTCTGTCCTCACAAAACCTCTTTTTACTTTCAAAACCGGCTCCCAAGGCCTTGAATCTTATCAGAGATAATATATTTTCTGACTAAAGAGAGAGTTGGAGAATATAAAAAGGAATTCCACCACCATTATTCTTTCTATGGTGCCATAAGGTCTGGGGGAAACCTCACAGGTTGTTCACTCCAACCTGTTTTCATTACTTACAAACCAGGCTCCCACATCCCTGATTCTTATCAGAGATAAGAATGTGTTTTCTGACCAAGAGAGGGGCCAGGAAATTTGTACATCGATTTTGGAGGGAAAAGTCCCCGATCCATTGGAGCCTACCAAAACTCCATAAATTTGGAGAATTCTTGCCTAGTTGACAGAGTATTCTGCCCACCATCTGTGAGGTCGACATTAGGGAGCTCCAGTCAACTCCAGAACCTCTTTCAACCAAAGATGAACAACCTACTAAAGGGCTGTCAAGAACGAACGTCGGTCCACAATTCAAGACCAATTTAAAGCTGCATCCCTTCACCACTCCTTCTGACGAGCCCATTAGACTTCTGTCGTCGACCTACGAACTCACTCAACTGCAAGATTCCTATATCTACGAACAATTTTCCTACTCTACAAGAACAGTGAGTGTTTCTATCTGAACCATAACAATCTAATCGCTTAAAGAACTCTTTTAGGCGCTCAGAGAAATATTTTGAGCAAGTCTTTTTTTTCTGCTACGGACATTTTCTCTTTTTCCTTTCTTTCTCTCCTAATTTTTCGTTTTATCTCTTTACTTTTTTTTTCTGTATATGTAAATAAACACTTTCTTCTTTTATTGTTACTCACCGAGCAGGAGTATTTTCTTTATTCGTACGCGCCTACAAGAGAGAGTTTGTCCGCTATAATCTTGCTGTTTTACTCGCGTTTTGTCGCAATTTTTTAAACCTCAACCTAATTTTTAACCTCAACCCTTTGATGCGGGAAAGCCGGTGCACATTTCCCAGCAATGAATATTGTTTTTTTCGCAATGAGATTTTCGGTGACATGAGAGGTAGTTGTAGGGAATTGAGTAATGTATAAATTTTAATATTTTTTCAATCAGAAAATAATTATTAGATGCAATTTCCACGATTTAATAATATATTGTGTATCAAATTAACACAAGTATTATAAATTATATGATTTTAAATATTTAGCATCCCACTACCACCTTTTTTATCAACATCAATTTTTGTACAAAAAGTGGATCACAGAGCTTATTCAGCTTAATAAATATTATCAGAAAACCTCAATTTCTGATTGTTCACTTAATATTTAAATCATGCCCAAATATCAATATCAATTTTCGTACAAAAAGTGGATCACAGAGCTTATTCAGCTTAATATATATTTTCAGAATATCTCAACTTGTAATTGGTCGCTTAATATTTAATAACATCGAGCTAGTTCTTGACCTGACCAAAAAAATAATTCCGCCAGAATCTATCAAGCCTCTGTGAGCCTAACACGTGACCAAAGTTAGCAATAAAATATGAAACGTCTTTCATCTTCGACAGTGAGCCGATCGGAATACTTTTGAACTCGTCACACAGTTCCAGGCTTTACGTTAAAGTTCCTTAACTAACATGATTCCAGCCTGAAAGAACATTCATTCACACAGCAATATTTTATGACGAACAATCAACTCAAGTTTTCCACATTCAACTTAATACAAGAATCTTTTTCGTACGCTTTCAAGCTCAACGTTAATTATTGCAATTAACATAAACACAACTTGTTAAGAACCATTTACCCCAACTAGAATATTCTCTTCGAACAAGTGAAAACAAATCAAAGAGCGACAATTCCGTAAACCTTAAAGTAAGTCGTAAACAATATTTCTTCATTTTAAGTACAAACTTGAACTGTTTATTTTTTCTTAAATTACAATATCCAAATATACTTTCTCATTATTGTACAGACCATTCAACAACTTACAATCTATCAAACCAGAACTTTGACAACATTTCAATCTCAATATAAAAGGACGTTTGAACGTTTTAAAACCATTTACTCCAGTTGTTTGTATCGCTTGAATATTTTATTCATTGTTGTGCAAAAACTGTTGTTTCTCATGTTGTCCTTATATTCTATGCTTGTTAAATACTAAAATTTAATGTTAGAGGAAATTGTTAATTTCATCACGCAGCCTAATTTACTCTACAATTTTTCATCAATATAATTTAATCCATTAAAACAAATTCCACAAATATTTACCTCTGCTCAAGTATCAGCATACTGTACTGTAAAAATAGAATTATGTAAACTAAACATAATGAAATATTTACTTACTATCTCTACAACATCAACGTAAAACAAAATGCATGTAAAGTAAATCTGTTATTAAATATAGGTAATTAAAAATTTCCAGATTAAAAATATCGAAAAAGATGACTTATCTGTTCGTGGAATATCTGATTCTGTTAAAAAGCTACTGAAAATTCCCCCCAAAATATCTACTGGAATTTATTCTGTTGTGCTTGTACAATTTTTGTTTCGAATATTTAATATTCTTCTTTTAAATTTACTTTGTTGTTTTAATATTCATTTTTTAAAGTTACGCTTTTATTTACTATAGATATTGAAATAAATTCAAGAGAATAGAAACTTTAAAAATACATAGTATTTCGAAATTATCAGCAGAATCAAAAACTAAAAACGAGCGGAATAAGAATTATTCCCGTTTTTACTTTTTAATTCTGAGAATTTCAAATGCATTCTAATGCAATTAGTACATATTTTTAATTTTAAAATATCTTCGTAAATACAAATCATACAATGATATTTTTTTTTTAAAAAGTTGGGTTGGGTGATACTGAGTCAATATATATATATATATATATATATATATATATATATATATATATTGTCGTTGATCATTGTAGATTTTTAGTTTTAGCAGGTCACACTCACACATACAGACAACTGTCCTTTATATATGTATAGAGATATAAATAAATAAACGACAAATTCTGTCTGTCTGTTCAAGTGTTTGCAACTCCTCTTACTCAGACCACCCTTGCTCTACATAGACATATACCTTTTTGGAATCTGGATGATTCCGGGATTGAAAATTTGCCCTTCCTCTAGTGCTTGAACTCCAGCATTAGAATTTGTATTCAGATAAAATAACTGAAAAAAAAAATTAGTGATTTCATAAGTTTTTAAATTTATATCGAGCTGAAAATAACACAAAAACACAATGAATTTAAAATGTTTTGTTTTAAATTTGGTTTAAAATATTTCCAAAATTTTGTGAATTGAGGAAATCGATTTTATTTCTTCAAAATGTCAAGGTGATCAGAGTTAAAGTGAGAGGTTTTTTTATATGAGGTTCCACTAAGTTTGTGATTTGAAGATCTCAATTTTCGGCTTTAATTGGAATTTGGGGCCAAATCGAACTTTTCGCCTAAATCGGTTTTTTGACCGGAATTGGACTGATAGCCCGAATCAGAGTTAAAGTGAGTTTTTGAAGTTTCATGGGGTGAATTGAGAAAGTTATTTTTCAAGATTATCATTGCTGTTTCTAAACTAGACAAGAGGTCTCTTTAGTTTTGGGTTGGAGACCCAATTAGATCTCCGTAGGACCTACCCTAAAAGTCTGCATGGAACTCAGCTTTTAATCTAGTATATGAATAAATCTAGATATATAAATATTTAGACATGCCCATGCAGAGAATAATCTATCATATATCTACACATTCAAGAAAAGTGAAAAGAGAACGAAAAGATTGGGGTTTTACATATGAAGATTCTCCTGTGTTTCTAGAGAAGCCATGATTTCTAGTCACATTCATTCATCTACTATATTCCAAGTAAGAATATATTCCGCAAACTGGAAACAGTGAATCTTAGGTTTTCCCAAGGCTGCTAGCCGGAGATTTTTATATCTAGGGAAGATATACTCCCAACGGGAGACGGTACCATGTGCCCATAAGCCTTTGGAGGAAGCAGATTTAGTCTCGGCTCAGACCGAGTCAAAAAATACTAGTTCGTTTAGCTTCTTTCAACAAACTGAAATTTGATTGCCACTTACGTCACTAAGCGTCACTTGACTTATCTCGATCAAAGGGAGATAATCGCTCTCTGTATATTTGAGCTTAACAACTTGCACAAAATATTACAACAATAATAAATATGAATGGTGGTCATTATTTTATGTGGGTACAAGTAAAACGATTTGATATTGATAACTTTTTCTGTTTCACTGAAACAGCAGTTAAACACTTTTATCTTCCCTTCTATATTTCATTTTCTTACTAAAATCTAGTAGTGTTTTTTTCCTTCTTTCTACACGATCAAAGCAGGAGAGGGAGGGACAATAACAATTATAATAAGATACATTTTTTCCTCGCCAATAGCACAACTGAATTTTCAATCAGCACCTGACAATTGCATTGTGCATGAAACTCAGTGTCGTGTTACCAATGACAAAAGATGTATATTTATTATAAAAAAGAATGTATAATCATAAAAATTTCTTTATATATATATATATATATTCTGGCAGTATATTTTCATTGACACAGGTTTCGTTGAATAATTTAGAGAAGTTTTGTCTACTTATTTTCAATTGAATCCTATCATATTCATTGACAAGCTTTTTGGTGTCATTATTGAAGGAACACAGAAAATTACCGTGTTGATACATATTCTTATATTCCGAGTACTTTCGGGTGTTGTTTGATGATTACGTGAGCATGAAACTCGAGTATATGTGGGTGAGTTTAAATACCAATAATTCTGAATTATCTCGTTTTCTTTTACTAAAGTTACCTCTTGATTGTTTTTCCACGTTTTCGTTCATTTCTGTGAATTCCTGTCGAATTAAATTTTGACCTTGTGACCATTAGGATGTAAGTCAGCTCTTCGGTCTCCCCCTTCCTCCCCCTACCCAGGCTCTCCTACCTCCATAATATAATTCCAGTCACGGTGTCTTTTCTCCATCTTTCCCTTTCTTTCTCCGACTAACCAGTATCCCACTACATGCCATAAACAGTTAGAAATATTCTGCGAATTTTAAAATTAAAATTCATACGGGAAAATGGTCATTAACTAAAGGTATCTTAATTCCAATTATAAAGAAAATTTGCTTTGTTTAATGAAAATAAACATTGAGCATTCTTTTGTGAGCCAGTTTTAACCTATTTCAAATTCTATGTCGTGTTATGGGACTCGCCGGGATTATACCAACAGATTACTACTACCTACCTATATATATATATATATATATATATATATATATATATATATATATATATAGTGATTACTACTATGTTTGCCACGCCTACATTTTCTCAACTGTGATTGGTCAAATAATATATACTAAATATCAGATGACTATTTACTGATCGCATTCACCACACTGAATTTTCCCTACCGTTAACTCACAAACATGCTTTTGTTATAAAATCACCGATTGGTTAATTTTTTATCCAATCAGATATTTTTCGTGTTCTTTCAAAATTTATCCGGCGTTCGTGCTGGGAGCCACCAACAGTAATATAAGTTCGGATTTATTCTCAAATCAAACAGTAGAGTTGAAGACAGTAGAACTCAACTACTCACACGCGTCTACACAGATTATTTATTCTACTCACTTCGCACGCACACACACAGACACAGAACTTGAATATCATTCACCATCAGTTCTTTGTGAACAAGCCAAGTTGCAACAACTCTGTTAGTTACCTAACACACAACTGTACGATCTTCTGAATACGCATTCTATTTTAACACAGAACTCTGAACATTATACCATATTCAACTAACAAGTAAAGGGAAACTACTTTTTTCTCCTTATTCACACATTACAAAACTACCTTGTATTTGTTGTTGATTTTAATATACATATTATCGTTGAAGCACAAATCGGTTTTCCATTGTTTTTCCTTGATTTTAAAAAATGTATAAATATTAAATGCTCTTCAACACAGCCACATTAATCTTTTCAACAAAACACCATTTAAATTGTTAACCGCAACATTTAGGAAAGCAGCATTTACATATATATATAGATAGATAGATAGATATAGATATATATATCACAGGTTGCACGTAACAGAAAGATTTTTTACATTTTTTCGTAGTACAAATGGAAAATACATATGTGATGTAATAAATATCAAGAGATATCGTCAACGAATATATATATATATATATATATATAGAGAGAGAGAGAGAGAGAGAGTCCATAAAGTTCGTGTGAACTTTTAAAAATTTATAACTTTAAAGTGCGCTCGAACTTTATGGACATCCTGTATATATTGCATTACTTTGTATTTTCCATGTGTGCTATGAAAAACTGGGAAAATTTTTATTACTTTCTTATTATTTTATTATTATATTTTTGGAAACTTCCTTTCCAAAACCTTTTTATTGAAAGAAATGTGAAAAGAAAAATGTGTTTATTTAGTTCCCATCCAAATCTAATTCATCATAAGTCGAAGAGAAGGAAACCAACATGAAAAAATATCCGAATTTGGTTGTCTTGGGTAGATAAGAGTTATTTTCTCTTGAATAATTGTTAGTTTAGAGAAGACAGTCTCTCAATATAGATGGCACTACTGTTAGATTTATAAGGAAGACGGTCGGTTTCCAAATCTCATATTTCGTATGTTGCATTGTATTACTACACGGTCTTTGGGATGGAACATTTTTTCCTAGCAGTGAAATAAACAACCAGTTTTTCTTATTTTTATGTTGGTCTATTTTCATTCTACAGAGACAAAACACCAACAATTATGTGTCTCTTCTCAGCTGGCAGGAAATTTATTATTTCGAATGCCTGAAGTGAAAAGTTAAACTCAAGCAATTAAAAAAAACAACAAAAATGGTATTCGAAAGGAAAATTTATTAATTTTGATTCGTGAGAACATTCAGGCATTTAGCACAGAGAGCTGAATTCGGTAAGTTCCAAATATAAATAATTCATCGACTGAATTTAATATTTTGTAACATTTTCTTTAAGATGATGATACTTAATTTCTCAATCAATTAAATTACGGGATAGTCTATTTTATGTTGCGTTCACCACAAATTGCCAAAAAAAAAAAAAAAAAAAAAAAAAAAAATGGCCCCCACGTTATGCGCATAAAAAATTAAAATGAAATGAGTATATTTCATTAATTGTTCTTATAAATTAATTAAATTATTAATTGTGTATATCACATGGATTATTTGGGTACTTCAACGTAGTGTAAATGGATAACAAGCTTTACTCGCAAGATCTATGATGGCAGAATTAATTGTAAGTTCGATCCTCCCTAGGTGCTCCACACTTTCGGCCTTGTACCACATCTAAGCTAGGGTACTCCGATGTCTCGTAATGGTTCTTGTCTGTGTAGTGAGTTTGATCCTCGCTGGGTGCCTATTTTCGCCCTTGTGCGACATCTAAGCTGGGTTTTGAAAATCACCATCATATTTCGGTGGGAAACATGTCTTGAAACTATGTGAATAAATATTCACCAATATACTCTCATTGAAGAAGAATTCTCGATTTTTATTTTTAAAACATCTTTTTAGATGGCGTCAGTAGTTTTCAATATTTTTGAGCATGTACGCATAGAACTTCAGGAGTGACGAAATTTTCTTTATAGATAGCGAATTCACGATTATATCCAAGTATTTACAAACTAAATTATTAATTCATTAGAAGGTTATCCTGTTGTCTTTCTTGTCAGTTATTTAAATTCAATTTCCTTTCTGCAGAGAATCGTTATTCTACCATATTTTTTTTTACAAATATTTGACGTGAAGTTTTATTTTTTATTCGGTTTTTTGCTTTCGTAAAACAGGACACCCAGTTACCAAAACTCTGCTCTGAATAGTAAAATAAAACTAAGACATTATTTAATCAGAAAAAGTTTTTATTTGGTTTCAAGAATAAGAATGTCTTAACAAAAATTTTTGATGAATAATAAACTTTTACTTTACAAGAATTATTTTAATTTTTAAAAATTTTAATTCGAATAATTTATAATGTTTAAAATCTTTTAAATTTTGTACCGGTTAGGTGACATTGTTATTAAGTATAACACAGTAAAATGTAATAAATGTACATAAAATTATAGTATTTTATGTGCACTTTCATAAGAAAGGTACCTATAAATTAATTAGATACCTTTTTCTTATGAAATTTAATCTAATTCTTAACAGTCTTTATATTTTCCATAAAGCATCGTAAACGTAAAGATGAAAGCTAAGTACAAAAAAAAATTAAAAAGTTAGAGCACTGAAAGTTTTCCTTTAAAAGTAACGAGGTAAATAATTTGTTCACTTAAATCTAAATAATTTCACTTCCTTCCATCCGTAGAAAGAATTATCCTCCCGTAAGTTATCTAAACGTCATGAATCTGTCTTTCGTCACCTGTCAAATGACGCGAAAGGTTATGACCTGCTTTGTTTTATTTTCAAATTACATTTCTTCCGGGCAGAAGCTAAGTTAAGCTTGGTTCAAAATATTTTAAATAAACATTATAATTTCTGATTCTATTAAAATAAGTTTTGAAAAAATGATAATTGATTTTTAAAAGAATATCAAAATCAGATTTTCATCTTTTTTATAAAATGGAAAAAAATGATTGAAAATGATGGATTATCTGTCCATTTTTTTGACAAAGAAAAATAATATTTTTAATGAAAATTTCAGACGTGCTAGGAACGATTAAAAAATGAAAAAAAATACCCCCAAATACTTTGATCTTTCCTCTTTAATAATAATATGAACATTAGACGATAAAATTTTGTTTTCGTCAAGTTCGGTGTCTTTTTCATCATGCTATGCTCTTTTGTTTACATTTTCGTGGAGGTACCTAAGTAAACTTTAAATTATAAGTGGAAACGCTGACTACAATTCAGTGACCCCAAATATTCAAAAAATAATTTTTGTGTGTAAATGTGCCGATTTTTATAAATACGGACTTCCATACACGACATTATCAGAAAATTAACTGTGCTGGTCAATACTGACGCTGGTTCAAGTTAGCTGTTGGTTGCTGGCCGCTTTGATCCACACCAACTCTGCCCACGTTGCCTTCTTGATCTCAGAGCAGTGGCAGATCGAAGGTCATAGTAATCAAAGCACTGTTTAAAATAAAAATGAAAGATTTGTTGGGTTAATCTTCAGTTGGTTTATATAGTTCTTGGTACAACAAAAATTAACCCTTCCTGCATCGATCTCTATTGTGACACTGGGCCTCGTTTAAAAATTTGGGGTTCAAAGTTCTTCAGAGTTAGGATATCTGGTGGCAACTGGCATGGATTCCAGTGGCTGTGATGCGAGAACTTTCTGTGCAAGTTCATGAGTTCCCAAAGCTATCTGCTTATATCCACATCGGCTCAGAACCGGCCTGGGGCCAAAGGGTTCTGGGGGTTTGATGATTCCCAAGTTTTCACATTAATCCCATCAAGGGTTCTTTCTTTCCTATTTCTGCTATCTTAATCAACTTACCAAATTTGGAGAATTATCCACCATTTTTGGAAGTAATTGTAGGAATTACTCCTCCCTTCAACTTACTTCACATCTGATACCATCACTCTATACAGGTGGTGCTAAATTCTTCCTCTTCCCACTCAGCATTCAATCTCACCCTACTTTCCAGGGTAGGCATAACTGTCTTTGTAACAAATCCAATTTTTAAAGTATGTGGGCAAAAGGGCATAGTTTTATTCTATTCATTAATTTTAATTCTCTTAATTCCTCAAGGAAAAGATAAAATTATTTCTCAATTCCATGACTTACCACCATCAAGCAAAAATGTAAACCAGATCACCTGCTCATTAACAACAGGACTTGTTTTCATAACTTCGACCCTCAAAAAGTGTTCGTTCTTTATTTAAATTTCCCAATTTGTTTTTGTCAACGAAAATATAAGCCTTTTCTATCTGTCTCTCCTCGTTAATGATATGGGTTTTCTTAATTCCTTAGCGAAGAGATAAGAATTATTTCTCAATTCCTAGATTTATCTCTGTCTGGTGAAAATATAAACCAGATCACTTAACAGGACTTGTTTTCATAACATCCGCCCTTTCGTACATTTGACCCTCAAGAAAAAAGTTTGTTCTCATTACAATTTCCAAGTGAGAAACCAAACTCTTTCCCAGTTTGCTTTCGCCTGCAAAAGCACTACCCAGACCACTGATGACAGGACTTGTTTTCATAACTCTTGCTTTAATCGCACATCTGATCCATAAGCAAAGTTCAATTAATCTTCCAAGCGAGAAATAAAATTATTTCGTAATTTGTTTTCGTCTGCAAAAAATAATGCAGATTCATCTCTCTCCCGCTCATTATATTTGTTTGCTTAAATTCTCAAGGAAGAGAGAAAATCAATTCTTCAATTTGTTTCACCTGCATACCAGATTCTTAATAGATAAAAAAAACCGAAAACTCAAGGGGAGAAGAAAGCCAGAAGTGTCTCTCTCAGAGCTTATATTCCATTTTAGGCTTCACCATTTCCTGGTTTTCCCAGCTTACAATTAACATTTAACCACTACATGGCCTTGGTATCACAGTTATAAATTATATAAAAAGATGCTCACATTATATTTTTCAAGAAAATTTTACATATATGTGCACCACAAAAAAATTAGATAAACTTCCATCCATCAGTCAAGTTGTCAGCATCTTAAATAAACACCTACCTGTGTTTAAAAATTCATTTCTGCAACATTTTAAACTAAAAATATTATTTGTTTCAAATCATATTAATTTAAATTAGCTAATATTCCTCTAAGTTTCAGAAAAGTATATTTTATTTTTGAAAGATTTTTAATAAAGAGAATTACATTCGAATGACAGATGAGTAAAAATGGTACTAAAATCAGTGATTATTAGTGATTTCAATTTTATAGTTATAGACAATTTAAATTAGTTTTGAAATACAGCAAATATTTTGCGTATTGGAAATATTAAATTTGCTTGAAATCAAAACTAAAGTAAAAGCTTTAAGATTCTCAAATGAAAATGACGTCAGTCAAATGAACACTAATCAAAAAGATGAAGCCACAAATACGCAGGTATGCCAGTTACTTTTTGCCTTCTGTTGACGTTCTGCATGCCAACTCTGTCAGTGGGCGTTTTCTGAATGGGGTGTCTATTTCAAATATGAGTATCCACTAAATAATAACGTTTGAAGTAATAAAAATGTCAGATTTCAATTAAATTAATTCTTTAGAAAGTACATTTCATTATTATATACACTCTAATGGAAAATATGGAACGCTCAATGAATTTGCATGTTATCCTGTGATAGCCGCTCTTTGTCATGGTGGAGGGGCTTGCGTGATCCAATGACTCTGAGAACAATGCTGTCTCCTGGTAGGGCCACCTTTAGCAGCAAGGTCGAAGATGATGACCCTGACTAAGCGCGAACAACCTCAAAGACTGCAGTGATGGAACAAGATGATGAGGATTACAATAAATCTCAATGCTTTAATCAGCCGATGAAGACAGCTACATATGACGGACATGCTATAGAAGGTGCCACTCAAAATTATAACAGTCAGTGGTAGTTCATTGCAGTTTCAAAACTCAATTCTGCATGTCTCATTCTATATTTACCACAGAGGATGGTCAGGAAATCAAGTGTATATGTCACTTCCTGGCAAAATTACCTTAAACAAAATTACGCCATCACCACTTTCTTCTACTCTGATTTTCTTTCATCTCCAACTAATTCTTGCAAAGCCAAACAGTGACGGGGAATGGATATCAGGAGCAGGTTTTGGTGAAATTGGAAGCTTCTAGTCCTGAACCTACATGTTGGTGGAGAATTTAGTCATTAACACCATCATCATAAAAGAAAAGATCAGCAAAAAAAGAATTAAATTCTTGGATACAAGATAAAACTGACGATACCCTCATGGCTCTGTAAAAAGTGATAGCAGCCAACCCAAGAGAGAAGTTGTTAGAGCCACAAGAACGAACAGTGAAATTTGAAAATGGAATGTATGTCTTTGATCTAACGGTTAATGATAATCACAAGGGGCAAGATTTTGAATTACTGCTCCCTGATGATAATTGGGCAGCGTGAGATTTGAAAGAATCAATCTCTTTCTCAGTGACTTTTCATTTCATAGTGAAAAGACGTATTCTTTTCGCTACTGTGAAAATGTAAGTACCACAACTACAAACACCGAGGGTTGCTTTTCACATTTCATTTCATTTATCATTTTTCCTTTTGTGAAATGTTCAAACAATATATTTGTTAATATTTCTTTGTTCAAATTCTATATTTTATTTTTCTTTTGGACTTACACGAATTCACCAAGTTGTGAGTCAAACATACCTGGAACATATAAAATCTCATGAAAAGTTTTAAATCCCACAACACGTGTTTGACCTCTTAATTGTTACAGTAATGACAAGATATCTTTCATCTAGAATGCTCTGAGTGTGAAAAACCATCTTTTGCTACTCTAGAATGTCAGGTTGTTTCTCTAGAATGTCTCCAGTGTGGTGATTTTGTAGGAAACTATCTGTTTTCTTTCACTGCAGAGTCATATGTTTGCTGCCCAAGTGTGTTAAAGTATGTATGCTTCAGGGATAGCTTTTTCCTCTCTTGGAAGCCAGTGGACCCGTCATTTGCTCACACTGCCTAAGAAGCCTGGTGCAAACAAATGTCAACTCCATCGGACAATCAACCTAATGAGCCATATAACAAAAATTATCATCCGAATTCTGATGAATCAGATCAGAAATAGGACAGGAACAGTGCAGGTTCATCAAAGACACTGGAACAAGGAATGCAATATTTATGCTCAGAAAGGACACGTATCTGTGTTTTTTAGATTACACATTTGCGTTCGATAAAGTATACCAAAAAGATCTATTGGAACTGCTCAGCAATATTTCTTTGTATTTTATCAAGAATCTCTATATGCCTTGCTGATAACCTGATCAGATGCGGCAGCAATATTAAATGCAAGAACAAATGGTAGATTTATAAATGTGCAAGAGAGATTCTGGTAAGAAAAATTGTCTGGCACGACACAGTGAACCCACTTTCCTAGGAGCAGACTTAGCAATTGATTCAATGTAATCTCTCTACTTCATGTCTGTGGAAAATGTTAGCCCAAAAATGCGCAATGTAAAGGTAAAAAGGGTTCTCTCAAGACAATTAAAGGAGAGTTTTTAATTTTTGAGTCATTAAAATTAACAAGCTATTCTTTGCCCTAGTTAACACATTGTAGGTCATTTTTGCAATCAGCTGCCAATTTGAACTTATTGAACTGATCAGACTTACTATTAGACAGGAATAAATAGTTTTGTCATCAACATAGATTTAAAAACTGATGACATCAGTCATCACTAATGAAAATCAAGAACAACATGGGTTCAAGGATAGAACCTTAGGAGACATCTGCATTAATGCAAAAATGATCTAGAGGTGCAGCCATTCAAAACAACTTTCATGTCATGACTTGTAAGAAAGATTTAAATCACTTCAAAAATTTGACCAGAAATACCATAGCCTTCAAACTTGTTAAGAAGACCAAACGCCTCACTCTGTCGAATGCCTTCAAGATATCCAAACAACAACCTGAACTTCATCATTCTTGTCTGATTCTGGATAGACTCTTTCAGCAATAATTGTTTATACATCAGCAGTTGACCTAGAGAAACAAAAGCTATATTACTTACCTGAAAGAAGTCCTTGTGAGGTGAGATGCTTACACAGTTCAGAGTTGATTAGAGCCTCTGGTACTTTGCCAAAAAGAGATAGAAGGTTAATAGTTTGATAGAAGGATTGGATGGTTTGCCTTTCATAAAAATTGGAACTCCAGAAAAGGATTTCTAACAAGCAAGAAAACAACAAAATTTGCAAAATTTTACTTGAAGGGTATCAAAGAGCTCCTTGCAAATAATGGTAAAATATATAATCAAATAAAAAGTTATTGTAATTTTATTTTTTGAAAAGTGAAGTTGATAAATGAAAACGGAAATTATTTATGACTCAACCTAATAATAGAAAAATTGACAAATGTAATGTTGCCTCCCTTTACTTATTCTATAAATACCTTCATTGCAACTATATTTGAATGAACTATTTTTTTTTTATTTTTTTTTATTACTCATATTATTTTTAGTTTCTTGTAAATAGTTTGTTCTTTTTTGTAAGTATTCATTGGAGTTAGATTTTTAAATTGTTGTTTTATTCCTCCTCTTCATAGATGATGAATTGTATATATGGGAACTAGGACTTTCATAGAGACAATGAGGTATTATAGTGGATGTAGTAAGTAAGAATGTGTTGTTTTGGTGTTGGGAATATTGTGGTGTATTTGGGTCAGTGTTTGTGGCTAGCTAAGTTTAATGTTAAGACAGATGAAGACTGTACTTTATCCTCTTTTTGGCTTTGTGCCACATTTTGTATTTCAACAAATATTACTCTTTGCTATGGTAACTAGACTTTATTCATTTAAGCACAGTACTAGACTGATGACGTGGTTTCACCAGTTTACAGTTCAGTTGGCTAAATCTAACTGTAAGTTCTAAGATAGCAATTTCTTTTCTCACACTTCTCGTTTGTGGAACTCTCTTCCAGCTTTCCAGTCAACTTTAATCTTTGAAAATTTAAATGCAATGTCAATTGCTATCTACTGTCCTCCTGATTACTCTTTTGTTTTCACTCCTTAGTAATGTTTTTGTTTTCTAATTCTTCTACACTCAGCCACCCCTTGTGCATTAGTAGCCTTGCTTAGGGTGAAATTGATTTAAAAAAAAAAATATTTCTGTTGTCAAAAATAAAAACTAATGTAACTTTTTTTAATTTATTTTACCTATTCTTGTTAATTTTCTTCAGGTATGTGTTGCAAGTAATAGATATAAATTCTTTAAAATTACCTCTTACAAAATCAATATGGATGATGACGCTTGGGAGATCTTATAGGTGAAGTTGATAAAAGCATCAGTTTCTCAGATGCAAACTTTTTTTTTTATGTCTGGGTAGATGTACACACATAATTTCTTATAACTATTCGATCCTGACCAGGCATCTCAACTTCAGTCACTTTTTCACCAATATGTCATGGCTTCCCTCTGTCTTTTCTACAAATACTTTCATGGCAACTGCTCAGACAAGCTTTTTTTTTCCTGGTGCCCTGAATACATGAACTTAAGCATGCTGCTAGATTGGCATCTAGGTCCCACACTTTCATTATTGAAATAGCTAAATGCAACCGCCACTTCTACTCCAACAGTTTCTTTTCTCGCACTTCCCACCTGTGGAACTCCTTTCCATTTCCTTGCTTCCCTGATAATTACAATCAAAATTTAAATGCAACAGCAATTGCCATCTTCTATCTTCTTGAACTGCGTTCATCTTTTATTCTTTCCTCGATCTCCCTTCTCAGTCTTCTCTTTTACTTTCATCCCCTGTAAATCTATGCACACTAATGACATTCCAGCCTTGCTTGGGGATGAAATAATTAAAAAAAAAAAAAAACTGAAAAAAAAAAAAACTTTAAACTTCATATTACAGTGATTGCATGTTTGAGTTGATATTTTTCTTTTTAAATCATCTATTGGCTTGTGCATTTACATCCAAGATTCATAATAAAGAAAATGTTTCCCCTGGTAGGGTTCAAATATGTGTCCCTCTTTGTAGTGGAGGGAACCACCATCTGATCCAGCAGACTTTAAACTGCTTGGCCATAGAGAGCTTTCACAGCCCAACAAGGTTGAACTGCCTTTTTAAGATGGTTTCTCCCTACAAAGGGGGCTGCAGATTCAAACCCTGCTGCAGGGCTTATTCTCTTTATTAAGACTCTCAAGTGAATAAGCTGGTAGATGCAATTCAAAATGTTTAGAGAGAAAAAGCAAAAAGGAGTCTTGTCCCGTATCTGGAACCCCATAAAATATAAAGAAATAATGATAGATTAAAAATAAAAACAATTCATTAGAAATAAATGTATAAATTTGTAAAATATTCAAAGTACATCATTGTTACATGAAAGCCTAGAGTTAGTAAATGCTCATCAGGGTCAGGTAAATCTTTTGAATTACTACTAGAAGTCATATTTATAAATGCTTAGGCCTGCTATTGGTAACTGTAGTGAACTACCACAGAGGTCAAAAAGAGGTCATTCATTTTTTTCAATGCTAGAATAAAATAACTTACCTCTAGTGCAAGCAAAGATTTGAATGTGTCTCACTTGTAAACTGACAAAGAAAAAAGAAATGATTCCTTTGTGAGTTATACATTTAAAAGAGATAGATCCCAAAGTAAGATAATCTCTCATGAGATTATCATTGCACACATGCAAATTTTGGTTGTCCATGATACATAAAACAAGAACGAACGAAATGACAAGGAGAAAGGAAAAAAGACAGTTGATGGCTGTGTTGAACAGGCTACATGTATATGTCTGATCTGGAGTTAGATGCACTACCAATGAAATTGATTGCAAACATTAGTTACAAGGAAAAGTTTAAAGCTTTTTTTTGCTACAGTAACATGTAACCCAGTACAAACTAATGCGTGGATGGGTGGTTGGTATCTAAATCAGCTACTCCGCAAGATTTTCTACTGGTGAGGCGGGTGGTATATCACCTCACAGGATGAAAAACAAGACCTGTCAAAGGGTGGATAAGCTTCTTCTAGGAACAAACTGCCAACGTGTGTGTGTGTGTGTGTGTGTGTGTGTGTGTGTGTGTGTGAATATATATGAATTGGAATCAAATATTGATCAATTATGGATCAGAATTTTACAAAATGATAGGATAAGAAACAAATAGGAAATGTTTATAAATTTATATTTTTATATTTTATTTAAGTGTTGTAACCTAGGGGAAGGTTACTGAATAGAATAATCAAATGAAGGTTGGAAATGAATAATAATACTTATGACAAGAACAACACATATAAGATTCACAGTGTGTAGAAAGTAGTCAAGTGTTAGTGGTGAGCTAGAAGTGAGTCCAGGGAATCCCCAAGTGGAAGATATCCACTAACCACTCCATGTGGTCACATGTGGCACAAGGCCTAGTTTTATTGTGGGTATCTGAGTCCACAAGCTCAGACCAAAATTCCCCGTAAAAAAAGGGTCGGGTTGCTGTCTCCTGAGACAAGACTCTGCCATTTGACATCTCCTCGTCCAGGGATCCTCTCTGCCCAGAAGCAGAGAGTTTGACCAGCACACTTAGAAGTGAATCCCCAAGTGGAAGACAAAATACAGTGTAAAGCACTGCATTCATAGGAATGGGGATATATCCATTATCATTCATTGGTATGCTATAACATTAAGCTTCATCAGAAAATGGAATATGGTGAAGAAAAGAATTATGCCTATGCATTATCAACCAAATAGATCAACTAGAATTGTGATACACATGAGGTCTGTTTAACCAAAAAAAAAAAAAAAACACAAAAATCAAAATTACAGAATTTTCATTTCTTCTCCATATTTCATTTTATGATGAAGCATATCAGGTCATCCCAGAAGTTCTGTCTGAATTTTGAATAAAGAAAACAAGTGACCCAATGTTACATTTAATTACAGATTCAATCAACAATGTATTTTCCCTGATTATCTATGACTTCCTTCCATCTATTAACAAGCTTACTAATTGCATTACTGCAAATTCTTTTGGCTTTGATTTGAAGAACTCACAAATGTCAGTTTTAACCTTTTCCTGTGTTACAAAAGCTGTTTCTTCAAAATGATTCTGTAAGCTACAAAACAAATGGTAGTCTGAAGGAACAAGATCTGGAGAATAAGGTGGATGAGGAATTTTCTCCCAACCAAGTTCTTCGATCTTTTGTGACATGATTCTTGCTGTGTGGGGTCGCGCATTGTCCTGATGAAACATCACCTCTTCTCAATTCACTAGAGCGGGTCTTTTTTTCCTCAAAGTTTGATTCAAACGCTCTAATTGCTGACAGTATATTTGAGCATTAATTGTTGCATTAGGTGGTAAGAATTCAAAGTGGATTATTCCTTGGCAATCCCACTAGGTTGAAAGAAGAACCTTTTGCCCATGAGGTTCTATTCTCGGCTGTGGCTGGGGTCCTTCCCCTTTACCAAGCCACTGTCTACGACACTTAACATTTTGATAAAAGATCCATTTTTCATCGCCAGTCACAAGTCTATCTAAAAAAGGTGAAACAAGTTGGCAAGAATGGAGAGAAGAGCAGATGCCAACTCGGGATTTGAGGTTGTTTTCAGACAATTCATGAGGCACCCATTTTCCAAGTTTATGAACTTTTCCAAGTTATTGAAGATGACTATGAACAGTTGTATGGTTTGAACTGAGAACCACTGCCAATTCCTCAACTGATAAAGCAGGATTTTTTTCAAGGGCTGCTTCAAGAAGCTTTTCCTCGAACTCAATTGCACGTCCGGTTTGATCTTCATCTTCAATGATGAAATCTCCACCTCTGAATTTTGCAAACCATCTTCTGCAAGTTCTTTCATTCACACATTCCTCTCCATAAACCGAGTGAATGTTTCTCGCCGCTTTGGCTCCTGAGTTTCCTTTCTTGAACTCATAAAGCTTTATGTGCCTCAAATGATTCTTGGGTACTTCCATGTTAGCAGGGTTTTAATCAAACAAAATTTAATTTTATTGTTCTCTGAAATAAAATTTGATCAGTTTAAATGCATCTAAACATAAAAATAATGTTCAGCTCCATTAGACATTATAAAATACTCTTTAAATTTTGTTCATTTTAACAAAAAGTTAAAATTTGGACAGAACTTATGGTATGACCTGATATATATATATATATATATATATATATAAATAAAATATTTGAGACACTAACCTTTATGCAACCACAGTTTCTACCAAGATGGTTTTGTCAGGCAGTGTTTCACCTCAAAAAAAATTATTTATAATTGTACCTGCACTGGTAAGGGGGTGGGGCAGTTAAAAAAAAAAAAGAGATGGAGACACAAAACTGAATAGAAAGGGGTGGGGGAACCGTTTGTACTCCTATCTAGGAGCATAATTAGCCAGTACAAATCTTGTGTGTTTTCAGGTAGCCATATCAGCTACAGTTGTATGTGCAACATGGAAAGGATTATTAAAGGGAAGCACATCAAAAACCTTAACTTATGTGGGGCTAATGTGAACACAGCTGAGGAATGCTGCAATTGCCAAAACAAAGCTGATTGTCCATGAAACGGTAATTGGAAGGTGTGGTGTATAGGGCCACTGGAGAGTACGAAAAGGGCCAAGAAAAAATATGTGTTGGATCTATGGAGAGCGTGTTTAAAAAGAGGTGGGATAACCACTGAGCCTCTTTTAAACTGGCAAGATACAGGAATAGTATGAAACTTGCCAGTTTTGTTTGAGAGGTAAGAGGAGAGAAAAAATAAAAGGGATATATTGAAAAAACACCTGATCATGTCGCATCAGGGGTAGAATATGCAGGCTATGCCAAGAAGAGAAACTGGCCATGATGATGTATCCTGAGCAAGATAAGGTACTTAACAAGAGATTGGAAGCAATGCCAGCCTGCAAACATGCAAGATTGCTGTTGGCCAATTATGATCCCGAATAGGAGTATTTTTACAAATGCACCCCACCTTTTATTAGACTTTGTCTTTCTCCCCCCCGCAACACTTTCCCTCTTTCTCCCTCTATTGCCAGTGCAGGTAAAATTATAGTTTTTATGAGGTGAAACACTAACTTACTGCCTGACAAAACCGTCTTGATAGAAACCATGGTTGCATAAATGTCAGGGTTTTGAATATTTTATATCTTAATTTGCCCTACATTTTCATTTTATGAATATTGTATTGAGCATGCTCTTAATTTAGCTATTCTTTTTGGCAAATATCATTTTTGCCAAAGATTGAATTTATAATTGTGTGTGTGTGTGTGTGTGTGAGAGAGAGAGAGAGGCTAGGATGGCATTTCAAGCCTTGAATGGCAACTTTCCTAGAGATGGTATCTCAATAAATACACTTTGTGTATCTGGGCTACTGTGAGTGTCCAAGCTGAGTGTCAAGAAGAAGATCCAGCCTTGTAAAACCTTGCCTCAAATCATTATGACTAATACTTTGTCAGGGAAGACCCACATTGCTTTGTGTAAGATTAATCCTGGTCCTACCTCAACAAAAAGACATGGCTATGTCTGCATATAGACACCAAATTTCAAATTTGTACCACATTAGTTTGTTAATTAAAATATATCTTCATTGAACACTGACATACAGATAATATTAAATGATGATTTGCCAAGTTTATTTATTGAACTCTTTTTGAGAAAACTTACCTGTCCTTAAAAATATGTAAAATTCTCATAAACTTTGTGTATTTTCATAGGTGTTATTGAGTTATAGGAAAGTCAACTCCTATACAAGTATGATCACTTCCATGATTTTATTGTTGATTTTCTTGCCACTGATGATCTCGTTTGTAGATTGGCCATGGATAAATCTATCTTCTATATATAAAATTCTGTGACTGCCATTAGTCCATCCATCACACCCACTAAAATAGCCATACATTGACTGAATGAAACTGGGGAGAAGTGCAAACACATAAGAGGCTACAAATTAAAGTCAATTTTACTCGGTGCATAGCTTAGTACAAAAAAATTTTCATTAATTTTTCCAAAAAAAATTAATGAAAATTTTAAAAAATGATTGGTTTGTGAAATTGCACAAAATGTAGAGTTTGTAAATCTTGACAAAAATGTTAGCGATAACTTAACAATACAAAATACTGTGAGGATTTTAACATGCATCAGTGTGTTGCAAAGAAATTCTACTGTAAATAAATGGTAGAACTGCCCAACAAACAATTGACAAATTTTGTCATAAACAATAAAAAAGGAAAAGAAAAGAACAGAGTAAAAATAATACAGTGCAAGCAAACAACAGATGCAAGGAAAATGAACAGGAATGCAAAGAAACAGTAATATGGCAAAAAATTTACAAACAAAGAATTGGGGTAGACACACAAGAGCAAATTCGTATGGATTAATGTGATGTTCTGAACTTCAAAGCAAGACAGACCAGGACTGAGGTTATTTACCTCACCTCCCCACAAAGCAGGATGTGGTACAAGGCCATTATTTTATGTGGGGCAAATCCAAGCCTATAAGCTTGGGCAAAAATTCCCTGTAGACCCCGCATACATGTGGTTGGGTTTCTCTATCACCCCAGTCATGACTCTGCCCTTCAACATAGCCTTGTCTAGGTTCATCTCTGCCTTTGAGCAGAGAGTTTGACAAGTCAACCTATCAAATTGGTAGATCTGGACTGAGTCAGATGACACCAACAAGTAGCTGATCTTAGTGGCTAGGAAGAAATCCCAGCATGTATTTGTATGTTTCTGCCTATAAATTGGGAACGGTAAAGTATTTTGCAATCATTCCCAGTGGAGATTAGAACTAACATTAGTCCTACATTTTTAAGCCACATATTTTAAAAGTAATCTTACCAACCACTGCATTGGTAGCATGGTACTATGACTTGTAACGAAAGGAAAGTTCACTCACTGCATACTTTGTTGTCTATGTAGCAATAAAATTTCTCACACATCTGTAGGAGATGTATAGACAGAATTTTTTTTTTTTCCTTTTTAAGTCAATGACCAGGATTTTTCAGGAACTCTATCTCCAGACCACCTTTGAATTGTCAAACAAAGTTTTCTTAGGGTTTTTAGATAACCATAAAAGTGAGGTCCTTTGAAAGAACTGACCACCCAAAACCTGTCTGGGTGGTCTCTCTTTCTGGTTGGTAGAACATGAGGGAAGGAAAGGGGTGGTGAGTTCACCAGCCACTATTTAATGAGCAGTCAGTTAAACATGTAGGCAGTGAGTGTTTAGCGGGGGTGTTTTCCATGGCTGGAACTTAGTGAGAAGTCAAATAAAAGAAATTTGCTTTCTTATAGCATAAAGAAAACTTTGCTGATTAAGTATTTTTTTAGCTACTTCCTAGCCCAACAAGTGTCTTAAAAAAGCATTTGTCATTATTTTTTTGTTGATCGTGGCCATGATCAAAACTGAATCTGTGGAACATGGTGAGAGCCGGTGTAGTCACATACAGCCAATCTTGGATGTTATTACAGCTTGTGCAGTAAGGCATCATCGCACATAAATTACAAGTGAAATCAGATTGGACATCATAGTTTTCAACATCACAATAGAACTAATATATACAATAGTGAGGATGCTCTTGTATTACAATTTGCATTCCAATTTGAACTTGCCAAATTTTTTATTGTCAGGCTAAAAAAATGCTACTGACTTGCCAAATACCCATTGGGTGTGTTGGACCTCATAGCCTTTCTTTAAGGTATTCACTGAGAAGGAATACTCTTTGATAGTTGCAGGTCACCAGCAATTGATCATAAAATCATTTTTTCAAATTATCGCTTTTGATGCTCAGAGGTGTGGGTTTCTTTCCCCAATATAAAAAAAATTCATGCACAGGCATTGTGCAATATTCTATAATCTTATTTGGTGATGCACAGGCTGCCTGTATCCCTAAAGGGGAAACTAACTCACTGATAACTAATGATGTTATTGATACAAGTGACAAAGCTCTGGAACTGTTTCAGATCAACTGCTCGATGCTGCTGATATAAATGTAACTTGAGTATGAAAGACTTGTGACAAACAATGTTAATCACTAGCTGAACCAAAAAGTGATATTTAATTGCAACACTGTTAAAAGGCTCTTGATTAATGTTGGGTGATGGTCTTACTCAGTAGGACAGCCTCTGTGTATGTGTGTGTGTGTATATATATATATATATATATATATATATATATATATATCCCTGTTTCATACACCTACTAAGGCACATTTGTGTTTGTTCAACACCCACAGAGTTCTCTTGTGGTTTATACTGCAGCTTTGTTGAGCCAACCTTATTTACAGTTTCTGGAAGAGAGCATGTTATCTTGCATGACCAAAAGTCTGAACAAGGCCAGCATTCTCAAACCCTGTTACAATGTCTTGTTACTTTGTGCTAGCACAAACATTGACGACTCCCAAAGGGTTCCGTTTACCCAATATCACTCACAAGAATTGGGTCAAACTTCGCTATGGTTTTCAGGTATCTTTCAAAGGTGTCACACAGTGAAATCACCTCCTCCATACTGATAGCATCAAGAAGTCACTTTCCTGACAAATTAACCATGGTGAGATTCAAACTTGGATCTCATGGTTAGAAAGTGAATGTTCTAACCACTCAACTCTGAATATATATATATATATATATATATATATATATATATATATATATATATATATATATATATATATATATATATAATTACAGAACCTAGTAAAAAAAAAAAAATCAATTTTATGCTATACTAAATTCAATATATCCAATTCAATCATTTGTAGTGACTCCTCCCCACCAATTAACATGTTGCAGAGAACCAACATTATATATGAAAGTAAATGTCCCTTGGGAGATTGTATCTCTAGGAGAAAAAATAATATATATGTTGGTCACACCACAATTACATTGTCTAGAAGGTCGAGTTTTCACTTGAATGATGCATCTAACATATCTCAATATTTACAACAGTATGCCTGTGCACATTTGCAATTTAGAAAAATTCTTGTTGAAAATACATCTATACTTTTTTGCAGAAATAATAAACATAAACTAAAAATTCTTGTCTATTATGGCGGCTACCCAATCCCTATTTCAGATGCTCGCTCAGGCACATTTGTGTTTACTCAACACACAGAGCCAACCTGTGGTTTATACTGCAACTATGCTGAGCTTAGTGCTGTGGCCTCTCTCTGTCTTTTCTACAAATATTTTAACAGCAACGGCTCCAATGAGCTACTTTTGCTGGTTCCCAGACTGCATGAATTTAAGTGAGCTACCAGGCTGGCATATCGGTCCCACCCTTTCACTGTCAAAATAGTTAAATGTAACCATCTCTTCTTCTCAAACAGCTTCTTCTCCCGCACTTCCTGCCTGTGGAAATTCCTTCCCCTTGCTTGCTTCCCTGATGACTATAATCTTCAAATATTCAAGTATGTCAATCGACATCTGACACCCTGAACTTGTTCCCCATCCTTCTCTGTAGCCTTTCCTCAAACACGCCTCTTTATTCTTGTTCTCAATCCTCTGTAACCCCTTGCATGCTAGTGGCACCCCTGCCTTGCTTGGGGTGAATTGCCTTAAAAAAAAACAAAAAAACTTTAACAATAAATTGCAAAAGCTTCATTAGATAAAACATTTTGTCACCTGTTCTCTTATTTCTTAACCAGATTCTAACAAAGCTTAACAGAGATTCTGACCCACTACTCTTTTGCTACAGTCTTCAGGTTAATAATCCTGGGGACAAGGACAGGTGCTTCCTCATCATTATATCTACAGCTGTCTCCATAATTTCTCAAGTGGGTTTAGGTCAGAACTCTGGTTTGGGCATACTAAAACAACATTTCTTTACATGATCAAATATGGATTTAGGAAATATTTATCTAAAATGTCTCATTTTTATTAAAGCTTCATCAAAGAATGAGATATGGAGAAAAAGATTTTTCTCCATATCAGTCTCTGATGAAAATTTAATTATAGTGAAACATGTTAAATTGATAAATCTTTCCTATTTGTTCTTTACCTTATTGTTTCTTTACTTTCTATATTAATAAAAGCATCCCTTTAAAGAAAATATTTTTAAAAATTACAAATTTTGTTGGGTATGAATAATTTACAGCTTAACTCTGTTGTGTGTGTGTATATATATATATATATATATATATATATATATATATATATATATATATTGTGTGTGGATGTGCAGATCATGTAATGGATAGCAGCTTGAAATGAGAAATCAGAGTTGAACTCATTACATTGATTCATGAATAAATACTCTTGGAAAAGGTATGAATCTATCACTTCCCTCCCCAGCTATGAGTTAAATAGTAGGAGAGATTGACTTCATCCTTCATTGGCAACCAGTCTAGGACAACTCTGAATTCAGAACCTGAGGATGGCTCTCTGGGGATCTTATGGCACACTGTACACTAGTTCTTTGTATTGAGTTCTTCTGAAAAAGTAGGAGTAGTCAGACTGTTCAGTTCTAGGAACTGAATTGGCCAACCTCCCCCCCATAGATTGAAGATGAGAAGAGAGATCATCAATCATATATATGTTCATGCTACTTACCTAAGACAGACTTAAATTTTTGTAATGCTTTGCTTGTCAGGGTTCAATCAAGTATTAATTATTAGCAAAATACATTTTTATAAATGCTAAGCAAATTTTCAATACTGACAACTGCTACTTCTTCTATGACTTTATTTTAATAACTGAAAAGCTAAATATTTAAACAAAGAAACATTTTTCCACTGCTAAAAATGTAAACAAAATAAATATTCAAAATTACTATTTATCTCTAAACTACTTATTTGAATGTTTATTTTATATAAAATAATGATGATTTATTGTCATATAATTACAATTCTGTCATAAGCCTGAAGGGGTGAGGCTGGTCAACACTGACTATCCTAAACCAAGCGAATCTGATTAATGACACATTCATTCATTACAGTTTACTCTATCACCATAAGAACTCATTTGTCACCATTCAGTCCAACATATACTACAATACTGCATATTCACAGGGATCCTACTAAAATACCCATGACATGAAAATTTGATAATATACATTTTTTTTTCTTTTCTTTTTAAGAAAAATGTTTAAAAGTATATGGCATGAAATGAGTGGAGAGAGATGAACCCAATAACAAAAATAAAGAACCAAACTTTCAAAATAAAAAAAATATATATATTTGCTAGTAGGACCTGGCCACCCCACAGAAAAATAAGAGTGGCCAATGTATTTTCCCCACTAAGCAGAATTAAGCAGCTCACTTGCTCATGGCATGAGAGGAAAAAAGGCTGATAGGGTCATGATTTAAAAAAAAAAAGAAAAAAAAAGACAAAAAACAAACTGAAGAGGTTGAAAATCTTGACCTGGGTCATAACAAGAGACTGCTGGGAGCAGGTCAGGAACAACAATTACATTTACTAGGTAAACAAAAGAATCTAGCTTACCCAGAGGATGGGTCCATCAAAAAACTACCCCAGTGTGTATAAAGGAGACTAAAAAAAGAAAATCAAGGCCCCATTCACACGAACCAGGCTTGCAACTTTCACCCATCTTTTGTTGAAATCTGCCAGTAACAAACACTTTGATTTTCATTCTGAGCTGATGCCCAAAGAATCCAACCAGATCCTAATGAGAATAACATTCGTATTGTAAGATTCCCTCTATCTGCATTATCCACACTACCAACTTTACCAGGGCTAGCAGCATCAGAAACACTATCTGTTTCATCCCAGACCAAAGGGTGACACATTATGTGGATGTTCTGGATCCATACAAGCTGCCAACCTGCTCTGAAAGCCACATCATTGAGTGATAGTGAGTTCCAGATTAATCACCAAGTGAAAACTTGGGGTTACTGAGATAATTTGAAGCTGGGGCCCACAACTAAAAAGAACGCAGCTCTGTTGCCAACAAACCAAACTACCAACAGAGTGGATCCAAAGTGACCCTTTCCTCCACTAGTTCCCGATACAATGCCCCACTAGGCCATGAAAGGTTACTGGACTGAGGAGTAGCATTCAGTGAAGAATTCAAACTGATTCTGAGGTTTACAGCAACTCACAACCCTAGAAATCAAAGGAGTGATGGTAAGGTTAGGGAAGGCGTCTTTAACACTCCTCACCCAGAGTGAATCTTTAATCAATGTGCAGCATAGGAAAACCAACCTTAGGAATGTTGATGACTCACAAAGTGTGGCAATCCCAGGCCTCCATGACACAGACAGCTCTATGGACATGTGATTTGCTTCCCTCCCCCCTACAAGAGGAAGTACAGCAAGCACTTGATCACCTTTCCACAGTCCTGGCAGAGAGGGAGTAGTGACAACCAGTAAAGGATGGTAGGAAAGATGTACATGGAGCACACCTCAACCCTACCCTTTAAGGACAACTGCCCTTGGAGCCAAGTCCAGACCAATGCTTCTGGAAGACTTGTTGCAGTTAATCTTGGCCTCCATGACCTTCTTATACTGCTCAAATGCCTTCTGCACCACCTCAATGTTGCAGAAGCAGCATGACATGAAAATGAATATGTCATCAGCATATGCAGAAATCCTGGCTTGAGTACCACTAGAGAGATTGATTCTGCGTATGGTCAGACTGCACACCCTGTTCCTCAGCCAACGAAGGCAAGGCTCCAACACCAAAGCATAAAGTAGGGATGACAGTAGACAACACTGACAAACTGACCATGACAGTGCAAAAGCACTTGACCACTTCCTGTTCACTTGTACCACAGCACTGGGGTATCAATACAAGAGGATGATCCACTTGCAGAAGTCTGGATTGAATCTGGCAGTCTACAGGAGCGCAGTCAGATACTGATGGTCAACTCTGTCAAATGCCTTGGACTGAGCCAAACTGATCAGCATAAATTCATTGTATTCTTTTATACTCTCCAGGATCATGCAGATCAGGTTGCTCTGAATTGTTCGACCCTTCACAGTACAAGTCTGCTCTAGTCCCAATAGAATCTCCACAACTGACTGCAAATGCTCCATCAGGATCTTGAGGAAAATTTTTAACTCTGTGTTTAGCAGAGTTATGGGCCCTTAGTCATTTAAATCCCGCCCACCATGTTTATCCTTTTTGCAACGTGATCACACCCCTGGAGATTTGATTAGGGATGGACCCCTGCTAAGACAAGTTATTGAACACAACTGTCAGAATTGAAACTAGCATGTGCAACAACTTCAAGTATAATTCGGAGGTCAAGCCATCAAGTCCCAGAGACTTGCTACTGCTCACTTCAATGCCACTTGAACTTCACCCTTTGTCATCTCACCCTTGCAGACAGCCATTCCAGTCAAGGAAAATCAGCCATATTGCTACCAAATTCTTTGTCGTATTTTTTTTTTATATAAAATAGTGATTTTGTGCAAATATCAAACTAAAATTACAACATAAAAAAGTCCTTTTTTTTTTGTCTTTCAATGGTAAAGTCTAAGGGATAAAAACTTCATATATTTTTATTGTTATTTAAAATCATTGTAAATATATATTTTAATATTTTCAATTATTTAATCTTATCTATATATAAGACATATATTTACTTTATTTTACATTAAATATAACTGAATAGTGCTAAAAAAATAACTAGACAATATCCCTAGATATGAGCAGTGGAACGAGAACAGTCTACCTCTATAAATTAAATAAAGGGTTCAGAATTCCCTGTAGGTTACCCAGATCAATGTACACCTGAGGAAGGCTTGAGAACACGAGGTGAAACCTTATGATAAAAAGATGAAGACAAAAGTCCAATTATAAGTAGTGTAAATAATAAATATATTTAGTTTTTAAAGTAAATGCCAAAATTCAGATTTATTCTCTAATTCTTTCATCTTGAAATTCTGCTCATTAAATTATATAATTTTGCATCTATCAGCAGGTGTTATATATATTCAGCATGAAATTGACAGTTGCTCTTATTACTGTTTTTAATTAGTTTTTATTGGTGTCTACATGCACACAAGGTGCTATCTGAAACCTCAGGGAATTTTAGCACAAAATACCATAGTTTCTATTGTCTCCTTCAAAGTAGTCATGTGTACAGTAGTCACACAAATGTTAGCAGCAAAAGCTTGCAAGACAGTTCAAACATTAAATTCACCAGACCTTTGTGTATGCATACATAAAAAGGCTGACACTGATAGATGCAACAGGTACAGAAGAAAGGCCAAAATATAATAAAAATAAGGACACTAATTTGAAGGATTAATAGAATACGCCAAATTTCTGGTTTTAGATGAGGTGATGTTGCTGGCACAAAGCTGAAAATATTAAAAAAAAAAAAAAAAATGCAGAATGAACAAAGTGATAAGTTGATAACTCAATTCAGTTTTATAATGAAATATTTCTGCTGCCTTTATTATGAGTTTTTATGTGTGTCTTTAAGGCAGTTCTACCAGATAAAGCTTTTCCACACATTTCACATTGGAATGGCTTCTCTCCAGTATGAGTTCTCAAGTGAACTTTCAGGTCACAGCTTTGTGGGAAAGCTTTGCCACAAACTTCACACTGAAAAGGTTTCTCTCCAGTATGGGATACAAGATGGATCTTTAACTGAACATATGTTTTAAATTCTTTTCTGCAAATTTTACAATGAAAAGGCGTTTCACCAGTATGTATTCTTAAGTGAGTTTTTAAGCTTGATTTATGGGAGAAAGATTTTCCACATGCATCACAGTAAAAAGGTTTCTCTCCAGTATGAGTCATCATGTGTGACTTTAAATCATTCCTTTGAGTAAAGGCTTTCCCACAAACTTCACAATTAAAAGGTTTTTCTCCTGTATGTATTCTCATATGAATTTTAAAAGTAGACTGATGACAGAAAGTTTTTCCACACTCCCCACAATAAAAAGGCTTTTCTTCAGCATGCGTTCTCATGTGATACAGTAAGTTCATATTTTGAGTGAATGCTTTACCACATACTTCACAAATAAAAGGTTTCTCTCTTGTATGAACTCTCATGTGGGAATGTAAGGCTGAAATCTGATAGAAAGTTTTACCACACTCTTGACAACAAAACAGCTTTGTTCCTGTGTGTATATTCATGTGAATTCTTAAGTGATAATATCTCGAAAAGGCTTTTTTGCATACTTCACATGCAAAAGCTTTTTGTCCAGTATGAGTGCTGATGTGGGTTTGTAAAGTGAATTTGCAAGAAAAAGCTTTTCCACAGATTTCACATTGAAAGGATATTTTTCCTGTGTGTTTTTGCAGGTGTCGTTTAAGGTTTGAATTTTGCGAGAAAGCTTTTCCACACACATCACAAGAGTAAGGTTTCTCTCCCGTATGAGTTCTATAATGGATTTTTAATGTAGATCTTTTCTTGAATGTTTTATTGCATATTTCACACTCAATAATATTGTGTTCTGTAGGAGATTCCACATGGATTTCTAATATTTTTCCCTGCATACTTTTTACACTTTCATAAGATTTCAATCATATAACAGAATCAAAATTTTCCTAACAAGTTTCATTACATTTATTACTAAAATAATCTTTATTCTTTAAGGAGTTCATCTTTTGTGATTGTAGGATTGTCAGGAAAATGTTACCACAGGAGCCTGAAAGGAAAAAGACAAATTTTTAAGATTAAATAACACAGTTAATATTAGCATAAACTATCATTAACAACTTTGAATATGTTGCACATTTTTTAAGTAAAATAAGTGGCAATCATTTATTTTGCACTTAATTTTGTCTTGCTAGAATTTTAAATAAACACATAAAAGTAGATATCATTACTTAAATGTATTTTTAGTGGATACCCATATTTGAGTAGATGATCTATTTATTAAAGAATATATATATTTATTTTTGTCTACCAGCCTGAATATTCAAGAAATCTTATTAAAGAACAATATGCAATCTCTGTCCCTTTTGGCAGGAGAAACTGTCATTAGATCTGATGTGCTTTAGACAATCTGGGCTATGAGGGATCCAGGTTCAAATCCTGCTGGAGAATGCATATCTTCAATAAGATTTATCAAATATTCAGGCCAGTAGATGAAAATAAATATCTATATATATATATATAATGCTTAATAAATAAATGGTGTCTACTCAAATATATGTATCCACTAAAATAATGTTTCAGTAATAAAATCTGACAGATTAATAAATAAAAATCCATCACTTCCTTAGAAAGGTAGATGCCAGCGCATTCTGATGAAACCTTTTTGTAAGTTAAAATAGCATAAAGCAAACAAGTTATCCATTTTTATTTTGTTTTTTAGTATTCCCAAGCCTGTATGTGAGAATTTCTCTATAACAGATATTTCTGTGATGATTGCAGACAAGTATAGATTCAATTTTAAAAGTACATGTAGGATTACAACATGTGCGTAGGATGCTTTTGAGTGAGTGTGTGTGTGTGTATCTCTCTCTCTCATATATATATATATATATATATATATATATATATAGTTTATGAAAAACTAGATAATCCGTTTGGGTAAACCTAAGGAGGATAAAATTCAGAGCAAATAATTTAAATAAAAACAGACCACTTTAAGGTTCCATGTAATAAATTATTTCACCACAGCCCTTTTAAAGGACTGCGGATCATCAGACTTTACTTCCAAACAAAAAATGAGAAGAAAATTTACACATTTTTGACGGGCCGTATTAAACATATGTTAATTGAGGAAGTGAGGGGGGAGAGAGAAGACATGAGTGAGTTAGCAGATATTGACACATTTAAACGGTTAACTTATATATATATATATAATTCCAGAAGATAATGAACCTCAGTGAGAGAAGCAAACATAATGTCTAAAAAATTTTACCAAATAAATTAAGAACTGTAAGAACTGCTTTTTTAGTTTTACACCATTTCAGATAGATAAACCTCTAACAACATAGGTCTTCTGTCAAAGTGAAGTTGGCATAAAACAAAAACAAGGCTGAGTAATATCAGGATGCCTAACAATATTTGAACACCAGGAAAAATAAAAAAAAATTTCATGCCTTACCAAATTATAATGATAGTATGGTTTAATAAGTAACACAAGTTATGGACATCTCATAAATGCATGGACAAATATAAATTAGAAATTTGTTATTGTCAGTCTTACATAGTCACAGTTTATTGGAATTACTCTTTTTAAATTTTACCTGCCTCACTCTCCATGTAAATCCCAGAAAAATATTAAATTGAACTTTATTTGATTGGTTGATGGTTGATTTTGTTTAATGGCATATTATCCTCTATGGGTTATTTAATGCTGAAATCTAAATATTTTTAAACATAATTGTATACCTTCAACTACACATAAAATGTATTGTTGAACATTCTACTATAAAATATATTGCTGGTCATTTTGCTTTAAATATCTATTTTTGGTAATTTTACTATAAATAGGTATTGTTGGTAACTTTATATAGAAAAGTATTGCTGATATTTTGTAGTCTTGTTTTTTAGGTTGAGGAGTTCATTATTTACCCATACCTGGGAACAACAGCACTTAAAAGGGGGCTCCATGCTCCTGAAAACTTCTGATCTCCTGACTAGAGGCCTTACTACTGGATGTAGTTTGTCATAACCAGGACCATTAATTTGATTGAATTCAATAATTTTAACTGACCTTCCACTCTTATAAAGGAAGTTAAATTTATGACTCTATAACGATTTAAAAAAAAAAACTAAAGATCTTTTCTTTTTATGATGATATTCACCCTGTACAAGGCCTAAGAGCCACTCGAGGTAGAGGGCTGCAGAGTAAGAGGCACCACCCCAATCAAAGTGATAATGCTACCAAGGGTAAAGAGAATGAAAAGACTTTAGAAGGAACCGGAAACCCAGTCCCAAACAGGAAACAAGGGTTAAACCCCTACTACTATACACAGGTATATATTTCAGAGAGAGAGAGAGAGAGAATATATATTATTAATGTTTTTTAATCATCCCTACCTCCAAGCAAGGTCTCCCCTGGGTATGATGATAAACTACATCACCATCCTGGGTAAGACGATAAACTATATCCAACAGCAAGGCCTCTGATCAGGAGGTTTTGAGGAGCATGGAACCACCTCTTAATTGCTGGTGTTCCCAGGTCCGCCCTGACCCAGGGTGGTAGCACCTGTTAGGGTCCCATCTATAGGCAAATAGTTAACCCCCAAACTGGGGGTCAAAACATTATGAAAGTGTAAAAATAGGTTTTAATACCAGAAATAATTTGTAAAAAAAAAAATTATCACCAGCTATACATTTTTTGAAAAGAAAATTACCAGCAAAGGAAAATTATTACCAACAATAAAAATTTTGTCAGCATTAAATAACCCATTGAGGTTGATAGAACAAAATATTACCATGTGAGTAATTTAAAACCTTTTTACGAAAATAAAACTATCCAAGATTGTAAATTTCCTAAAAGAAGTCTGGTTGTACTCAAAAATATGAGTAATTGAAAAATGGTTCAAATATATATGTATACATACACACCTTTTTTACCAAACTATTGCTATGAATCTATTTTAAAAATTTTGTTGGCATTAAATGACCTACTTAGGTTGATATGCCATAAAACAAAACAAAACCAATCAACCAACCAATGGGATAATGACACTAAAACTCAAGGGGCTACTAGGATTGAAAGAAAATGAAAAGACTTTAAGAGAAACTGGAAACCTAATCCTAAACAGGAAACGAGGGATAAACCTCTACTACTGTTCAAAAAATTAGGGAGGAGTGTGAACTGGATGACATTGTCTAAACAAAGTATATCCGTTTAGATATACATACACTTTTGGCCAAAAGTTTTTGGTCATCCTCTGGATTTCAAAGAATTGCATAATAATTGAAAGTTGCTGGCCTTTTTCAAAAGTAATTTATGATCTCACTTTGGACCAGAGGGATTTTCTCTTCCTAAAGGCTTTTATCATATATTCAGTAATAATAATAATAATAATAAAATTAATCTGTTACTGCATAAAGTTTCTGTTGTAGCATATGTACAAATGATAATGGGTATGCCCCCAATCCTATAAATACTGTATGTGTTGGTCTGCAGTTGGTGATTCACCTTCAGCTGGCTTGGTTAATCCCTCTTCCTTCAGGCGGAATATCATCCCCAGATGGGGCTATGCTGAAGGGCAGAGTCTCGTCTCAGGAAATACTTACCCAACCCCATTTTATATGTGGTTTACAGGGGATTTTTCACTGAGCCTACTGATTGGGAACCTCACGTTAAATTCAGCCTTGTGCCACATCTGACAGCATGGGGCAGTTGGTAGCAGTCTGCAGTTGGAGATTCATTGTGGAATTCACTTGACTCACTTGTAGCAGTCGAGTACTTCTAAACACAGCTGGTGAATCTTATTTGTGTTGTTCTTGTCCTAAGTATTATCATTCATTACCAATCTTTGTGTGATCATTCTATTCAGTGACTGTCCCTAGGTTACAACAGTTTTCTTTTTTTTTCTCTAATCTATGGTGCTGGCTTATGGTAAACTTAGTGTTGGCAGATTTTTAATTTTAGGTAACTCCCTTTCTCAAAAAATTGGATGCCATGCACTAATGGGTTAAATAGTTTCAGCATCCTAGCTTAGTAGGAGTTAATTAAACCAAAGAAGGCATTAAACTTACTGGTCATTAAATCTAGAGGGTGACTTCAAATTTTGACTTAAATTGTATATTATACTAACACCTCAGTTTACATATTTTTTTCTGTAAATGTAACCTCATTATGATGAAGTTTAATATTGTAGCAGTTTTAACAGCTCAAATCAAAAAACATTCCTATTGCTCAAAGAAAGCATAAACAGTTGACACTTGATGCCATTTATAAGAAAATTAAAAACTGATGTTCTCACCAACCAATACTATATTTATTTTTATTGTTTAGTATTTTTAATTTCTATATAAACTGAAAGAATATTTGCATTTTATTTTTAATGATAATCAAATTCTCCATCTGTATGTCATGTCTCTATGTTAATTTCATACTCTGACCTATGTCAGTGTCAGATTCTCTAAGCCCTCTTTCCTCATTAGGTGTCCCAGAAGTTTCAACTCTCTCTTTCTGATTCTAAAGATAAGCATCTTTTTTGTTTCCATTTTCTTTAAAGCTATTAAGCAAATGTACAAATTTTCATTCATTCTAATCATTATATATACAGTGACAAAGTATATATAAAAATGTATTGTAAATTATTTTAATTGAAGCTGTTTATATAATATTACAGAGAGGCTCTATTAAATTTTTATTTATTTTAAAGCCTTATCATTTAGTGATATCAAATTCTTTTTTATTAATATGGAAAAAAAATAATATCTTTTATATTTTCAATTTCAGAAACTAAAATAGGTATTCCCACAGACTGTTTTTACAGTTAATATCTGTCTATCAATATATCAATTCATTAGTGTTAATACTTTAGCTTATTAAAAGTCATGACCTGATTTTATTCATATATTTATTTTATTCAATTAAGAGGAGTCTTCAACTTACCATTCATATGCGTTGTAATGTAATTTTTTGCATATTTCGAAATATACCATGATTTTCCACGAATAAATGCTTATGTTACTCACCTACACAACAGTTCAAAAAGTTTGAGTCTACCACTGGCAATTTTTTTTTAAATTGGTGCCAAAAGTAGTTGTTTTGTACTTTAAATAAGAGAAAATTATTATACATGGCTAAAAAAAAAGTGAGACATGATTTTCATTAAAAATTTTATTATGATGAAAAGAAAGCATTTTATGATTACATTTTGCTCTTTTCAAAATATCCTCCTTTAGCCTTGATTACTGCAGCACAAATTTTTGGCATTAGTTGCAAAAGTTTCTCAAAGTATAAATGCGATAACTGATTCCATTCTTTTTTTCAATGACTCTAAGAGCTCTTTTTCATTTTTTGGATGGAAAGGTTTCATTCTTCTGCTAAGTTCATCCTATGCTAATTCTGGGAATGGCTTCAAACTTTTGAACTGTAGTGTATGTTAACACAATAGTAAAGTAATAATCTAGGACATTTCTAGATCTGTTAATATAATTACAACTAAAACAACCACATTTTGGACATGAATATACATATAATGAAACGAAATTGTTTTAAGCTGCTTGCATATTTATTGCCAGTGATTTTATTGGGTCTCAACAGATGAGAAGACAAAGCATAAGATCTTGTCTCTCTTTCAGTACTCAGAAGTGGTAGCAAATCTGAGGAAGAACAACAAACATGAGATTGTTTATTTCTTTTTTATCAGGAATTCACCAACTTAGAGTTTAACAAGAAATGTCTTTATCTCCTGCAGGGAAACCTTATATATATATATATATATATATATATATATATATATAGCCATATGTACATTTTTAAGTGACAGACAAAAAACTTAAGCCAAGCAACCAACCAATGTTCATCAGTGTTTCTCCCTTCTCAGAGCATTTAACAATGTCTGATTGCTCTTCCATGGTGTTGGCTTTCCTTTTCTTCAAAGCACTGCCATCAGAAGAGGCTACACTATGCTTGGGAGCAATAATGAAAGGTAATAAGTTTCCACAAACACAACACAAATGGAAGAGATTGAATGCACAACAATCCAATATGGTGTACAACCAGGAACTGACTCATGCTGCCTTATGCATGAGGCAAATGGCATAAGTCAAACCAACTATCTTAACCCAGGGGTTTACTGTATATATTTCATTTATTTTGTTAATTTTTCTTTGGGTCTTTGTTTTAATGTTTGAAATAATAATTATCCAATTTTATGGCACAAGGTCATTAACAACAAAAGTAATAAACAACAATATTTCTTTTTTAGAAAACAAGAATAAAGCATTTATAACAAATGTTTACAGTATGTGAAAGAGATTATTTCTCGGATAGATAGAAAGTTTGTTCTTTGTTCCTGTTGATTAACGGATTAAGGAATTGATCAGTTCAAATGAAATTATATTTTACATTCAAATTTTGTGTTACAGTTGATGTTGGAGATTAAGTAAAAGTTGTAATAATTAAGCAGGAGTTATTTCCCTTTAACTGTTAATTGAATTAGTTAAGACTTTAAGGAAGATATATTTTTTATCTGGATTCGCAGAAAAGATTTCAGTTCATGAAATAATAGTAAGTTTCAATGGAAAGAATGTTATTGTTATTCGATAAGGTGTTGTAATCTTCACTTGAATATCGAAAAGTTGAATTAACTTATTGTTGTTCACCAAAGAGAGTTGAATATGAGTGAAAGAATTCTGGAAAGCTGAGAATATGTTGAGTCATTAACTTATAGATCCAGAAAATTTTGAAGTAATATTTCTCGCTGGTGAATACTGACAAGAGGCAAAAGTTGAAAAGTTGAATAAGTTTTTGTGTAAGGAGTGAATAAGATTAATTCAGAGATGTGCAATGTTCATATGTACATGTGTGCGCATGTCATAGTGTTTCATAGCGTTCTCCACAGAGGGAGAAACATAATTTCTCTGCTGGACTACCTGGTCGGTAGGCAAGGGAAGCAAAAAGAGAAAGAGTGAAGAATGTATTTATAACCAACGTGGTCACATGGTAGGCTCAAAACGCATAGATTTTTGGCAGTAAATTAATAACCATGTGGACGTAGTGGAAAACATTAGGATTAATTGACCAATGAGGAGTCAGAGAAATAGTAAGGTAGGATTTTAACTCTGTGATCCACTTTTTGCACAGATTTTTGTCAATCACAGGGCTGTTACATAGGAAATGTATTGGAATTTTTTTTTTGACCAATGGAATTAGTTAGATCACAAATGAAATATTTCTAAATTGAAGTAGGACACTAAAAGCTCATCTGCCCTTTGCTAACACTTTCCAGGCTGGTTTGAATTCAGAATTTTCTTTTTTTTAGACTGATTGCAAAATAAGGCTATTGGACCTAGTCTGTCCTGCTATTTATCCACAGCTGGTGGTGGTGGGGGGGTATGGATTCATACTTTTCCCAAGGGTATTTGCTAGTAAGTAAATTAATTTAACAAATTCAATTCTCAGTTCTGCAATTTCTACAGCACACTACAGCCATATCACATTGAAATACCCGTTCTCAGCTGATCACTAAGTTAAGCAACCTTGAGTCTGGTTAATTAATTAGGACTGCTTGGAAATGGGAGAAAGTTGCTCACCTTGAGTTTTACCATAATTCTGATTTAAAAAAAAAAAAAATACTACTTTAATTAAAAGAGAAAGCAATTTACTAAAAATGGAAGTCTTATACAGTACGTTAAAAGATCATCCACAGTAAATTTGCGTCCAGGGCCTTAAAAACATTTTCTTTCTGGGCAGATCTACTATTTCACAATGTGGTATATAAAACTTGGTGAACAAACTGAAAAAGAGACTAAACGAAATTGGCGAGAGACTATCTTTTTTTTTTTTTTAAACTATTCATAATTTTTGTGTAAAATATTTTTGATTTATGCTGTTGAACTTTTGAGGTCGCAGTTTGTTTTGGGCTTTTATGGAAATGGCTTCTTTTCTATGGGAATCTATTTATTTTTGAGAAAGTGAAAGTTAAACATAAAGGGAGCGAAATAGCTCCAAAATGGGGGTTCGATTTATGTACATATCATAATAAACGGGATACTATCCGACACTGACATCCAACATAAAGTTTTTATAAATATACTGCTAAACTGGACCCTTACTTTGTGTTCACTTTAAAACTGACGGTTCACTAGATGAAATGTTAGTTAACTGAAGGAGAAGAGTAACAATTTATATTCCTGCGTATCAATGAATGCTGCCAAAACCTTTGGGGTCTTCTTTATGGAACTATTTATGCTTTAAAAAAATGTTAAGGTGTAGCAATTAACGAGCTCTTTGATGGTTAATGAAGGGAACTAACCGAATTTGTGACAGCAAATTCGGTTAGTTAGTCCCTCCTGAATTTTGCTTTACTGCTTTAAGAATTTTTTTCCAAAAAAATGCAGGTAATTTAAAACTAAAATCATGATTTAAAAGGTTAAATTAAAAAAAATAAAATGAAACTATGATTTTGATATTTTTGTCAAACGAAATAAAGACGGACACAAAGTCAGGGTTCAGTTTAGGTTTAAAAAAAAAAAAATGAACTTTCTGTAATAATGTCGGGCCAATTTTTGGTTTGACAGTTTTTTGCGCATAAATCATTTCGCTCGCTTCAAAACTTTTCTTTTCTAAAAAAAAAAAAATTAAAAAATTAAGAGTTTCCCACCGCACCCCAAATCATTTTTATAAAGTGCAAAACAAATAACAAAATAACCTTCAATCAAACTGAATATTTTTTTTACCTACCAAACAAATAGTACGAGCCAAGAATTATTGCAATCATTTTTTTTTCTTGCTTCATGTGAATTCATTTATACTTAACTTAACTACAATACAGCATTTTATTTTTACATATTAATATTTTAAATGTCGCTGCGAATTTCATAAAAAAGATTTATTGCATTTCGGATGCTTTCTTTTATTATTATTTTTTTTTTTCATATGCCAAAAAAAAAAAGAAAAAAGAAGTATGTCTGAGTTTTTATTATCTTCATTTAAAAAATTCTGTGACTTATTGGTCCTAAACTGAATTAATTTCAGTTTTTACCCTTGTTTTAAAGAAATGTTCCCCGTGTATGAGGCCAGGTAAAGATACTTAAGGGAGGTAATTCAATATTTGGCACGCGAATTTTGTTTTGAACGTTAAAATCGACGGTACCATAAAAAATTTCAACTAATTTGGAATGTTTTGTTTGCAAAATAATTTACAAAATAAAAAATACCAAAATCTAGTGAGTTTATAATTATTAGTTCTAGAAAAAAATTAAACTTTTTATTGTGCAAACTAAATATTTCCATGTTTCACAGTTCACAAAGTAAATACGGACTTAAAAAAAAAAATCAACTATGTACTCACTTTTCTTGACAAGCAAGACATATCTCATCGATACTGTAGGATCCAGAGGATAAATTTGGGTGTAAAATGTGTAGAGACGGTGTTGTACGGAGAAAGTTCCTCGTGAATGGGTATTCAAGAAAACTCGTTTGATTCTAAACATCTGCATGATTAGAGGCTCGAACCGAGTTCGAATTACGGTGGAGATCGTTAGACGCCTGCATAGATACTCTTGGGAAACATGAATCCATCAATCTCTCTATCAGCTATGGGTTAAATAGCAGGGCAGTGTATATCCTCTAGCCTTGGTTGCAACCAGTGTAGAAGAAAGACAATTCTGAATTCATAATTGTATGTGGCACTGGCGGGACTTGTACTGGAACTGTAACTAAGGTTTTCTCAGCATGGTTATAAACCACAGGTTAGCTTTGTGGGTGTTGAAGAAATGGTGTTGGGGAAAGATTCCAAGGGTCACCATTTGTTGAATAAAAAAATTGTGAGAAAAGATTGTCGCGTGCTCAAATAAAATGATAATATTTATTTAAACGTAAGATACATTTTAATTTAACTGTAATTACTTATAAAACAAAAGTGTAGTGGACCGTGGCTGTGATGTTGTTGAGTAGACGTAGAAGAAACACATGTGGGTTCAGATTTTCCTGCTAGCCGGTCCAACAACATGAAAAGGTTGGACTATTAATTAAGTCCAAAGAATGCAAAGAAAACAAACACAAGACCGATAAACATATGTATACAAATATATATATTAATAACAAGTTACATGGAACAGTTACAAAGGACAAAGTGTGTGTGTGAATATTATATACGTGTGTGTGTGTATTGTGCTTAGCGTGTTCCCAGCATTTGGGAAACGCTATCCCTGTGAGCGCTTACATTTGCGAGGAGGTAAGGCTGAAAGCTTGAGGAAAAAGAGAGATTTACCTCCAGGTGTCGGCCCAAAGGCCTGAGGGGAAAAAGAGGAAGAGGCGAAGGGTCAGCGACTATTTATAGCCAGGGAAGAGAGACCCCTTGTGAAAGGGTTAACAAACTGAGGGAGGAGTTAACTCCGACAATACCTCCTACCAGATTAAAAGTTGTAAGGAAATGAAAACTTTTAATATGTAAGAAAAAGGTTCATGAAAGTTTTGAATATTGTCCTTGTGAGCTGAAAAGAAAATGTGTCAGAAGTGTGGTTGAGATGCGTGATTCGACGAAATGTGTTTGTGTTGTCATCTGGGTGCAGTGTATTTCTCTAGCGAGTTAGAGTTGTGCACGTCCTGTAAAAACGTCAGTAGTGGTCTGCGTTGCTATCAAAATTTGTCTTTTTTTTTTTTTTTCCAATGCACCACGTTGAATTGGCTGTGTCGATTCGTCCACCTGTTTGCTGGCCTGGTCGTAGTTTTGCTTGAAAAACGAGGTGGTTCGTGTGGTATGTGTAGATATAATTGGCGCACAAAAGTTAATAGAAGCAGCGTACTCGTGAAGTTGAGCTGAATTTCTACCGAGTGTCGAATGTATGTTTGAGAGAATTTGGTATTATTGATGATAGAATATCGTTCTGGCAAATTCTTTGTTCGTTCGAGTCACATCATTGCAGGGAAACACTATCCCTGTGAGCGCTTACATTTGCGAGGTGGTAAGGCTGAAAGCCTGAGGAAAAAGAGAGATTTACCTCCAGGTGTCAGCCCAAAGGCCTGAGGGAAAAAGAGGAAGAGGCGAAGGGTCACTGACTATTTATAGCCAGGGAAGAGAGACCCCTGGTGAAAGGGTTAACAAACTGAGGGAGGAGTTAACTCCGACAAAAGGAAGTTCTTTTTTACTGTAAGGAAATGAACATTGTCTTTCAGTGAGAGAGAGGGAAAGTGGAGTTGAGAGATAATATCAAAGGGAATTCGCTGTTTCTTTGGTGAGAAAGACAAGTCAACAAAGTTGACTCATGTCTCTTTACTGCTATCAGTCCTTCTGCCACTGAGTTGAATGAATGTTTGGTTTTTATGGCCTCGTGTATGCTCCAGAAGCCTGTGTTTATTTATTGGCGGGAGCTGATCTTATTGGCTATTTATTTTTATTAGATTTAAAATTTGAAGTATGTTTGAAACCCAAAAGGCTGCGCGGAGTCCTTGTGCAGTGTATTTATTTTTTGATCTGATACTGTTCACTTCCGCTTACTCTACAATGGGTCTGGGCAGATGTACATACTCGGCAGAAATGAGCAACCATATTGAAGATGCAAAATCACACTTGTGGTGTTTCTTCAAGTAGAAATAGCACTGCTGATCATCCTGAGAGCACAAGGCTTTTTGTGTAATTCCTTCTCGGAAATAACTAGATAAAACTATAATCTTCTCCTTTGGTTCACACCAGCCCGTTTAGCCACTATAACCCATTGGAAACAGTTCTTCCAGGTGTTCCCGCATGTTCGTTCCGATCACAACCGACACTTATTCATGTGTGCTTGTAATGGTTGTAAACACGTCTTCAAAGAAGGTAAGTTTTTGTTTGCTGATAGAATGAGGCACCATATAGCCTATATGTTTGACTCTCATCGCTACTAGCAGTTTTGTAATGGTGTAGTGACTACTACTACGTTTGCCACGCCTACAGTTTTCTCAACTGTGATTGGTTAAATAATAAATACTGTTTGCCACACTGAATTTTTTCTGTCGTGAATTTCACAAACATGTTTTTGTTAGAAAATCACCGATTGGTTAATTTTTCACCCAATCATATATTTTCTGTGTTCGTTCAATTCTCCCACCTTTGTTTCCTGGAGCCAACCAATAGTGATATAAGCAGTGTTTTATTCCAAATTAGACAGTAGAATTCAGCAACTCACACGCATCTACACAGACTATTGCTTCTACTCACTATGCACACACGGACATAGAACTTGAATTACATTTCACCATCTGTTTTCTGTGAACAAGCCAAGTTACAAACCAACACTCTGTTAGTTATACAAATAACACACAACTGAATTAACTGTATGTTTTTTCTGAATGCAACATTCTATTTCAACATAGAACTTTGAACATTCTATTCAAGAAACATCCTTAATTACATTTTATCTTATTCAAGCTAACAGATAAAGGGGAACTACTTTCTTTTCCTTAATATTCACACATTACAAAATTGTTTTGTATTTGTTGATTTTAATATATATTTTATCGTTGAAACAAAAATTGTTTTCTCATTGTTTTTCCTTGATTCAATAATGTATAAATGTTAAATGCTCTTCAACATGCAGCCACATTAATCTCTTCAACATAGTATACAAGCAGCATTTACAATGGTCTAAGTCTTTTATCCCTCCTCTCTTCACTCAATTTGAGATGTTAATATCTTCTACTGTACCAATAAAGCAAAATCTTTCAAATTATAGTCTTGATTCATCTTTGCTTGACTTCCCACTTAGAACTGAGTCTACAGTAATGTGGTACTTCGGGGTTTACCCACACCAAGAAAATTAATGGAGGCAGGTAATGATGAGGAAACACATGAGTAATTTTAATAAAAGACAAGGAATTTATTTACAAATTTCGGACTATTGTCCTCATCTTTGTTGCCATATTTATTACAATGTTTCGGCCGTTGTACGCTCCGGCCTTCTTTAGATTTCACTCACTGGGGTAGACTGTTCTAGTTCCACGTGCCATGTTTAATGGATGTCAGTTATCAGTTATCTCCTGTTAATACCACTCTCCAAGTTATTCAATGTCTTAACTGGGTATTGAACTCACACTCTTTGGGTCCTGTCACTTGATCTAACTAATGCCTTTATCCACTGTGCCATGTGTCCTTGAAGTTGTGTTAGTAGCTGGTTTCAGGAAAATAAATCACATATTTTTAAAGTCCGTAATTTCAAGAAGTTGTCATGAAGAGAAAATGTTCATTCAACAGATTAAATCATCTGGCACAAAATAATATTCAAAAATGTTCAAAACAAAGGTAAGAGACTTCGTTTTTCACATAAGGGTTATACGGTCTCATACATTCAAAAGTAGATGAAGAGAGTTTGAAATACTTAGCTTTCTTAGATTGTTGAAATAAGGTTCTTTGAAGTGTCAAGTGCCTTGTTAAGGCCAAAGCGAAGATCTGAACGCTTGAAGCATGAAAGGAAATGAAACTTTTCACATGACTTCAGACACTCTTCTCTGGTTGATTGAATTTTTCCCCTATTTTATATCAAAAATGATTTCACATAGGCTCGCTATTTTTCTTTTCTGTCTTTTTCTAGGATCAATGGCTAATTCCTGTGAAAACGGTTTTCATTGGTCCAAAGAAAATTTTACATAGACTTGCGAATTTGTTTTCAATTTTTTTTTCAGCTCGCCAGCCACTCTCTGTGAAATCAAAGAGTTTATTGGTTCAAAGATAATTTAACACAAACTCATGAATTTCTTTCCATCTTTTTACTCATCTAACTCGAATTTGAAAGGAGTATGTAATATTATTTTGTACTGAACACAAGTCCCTATTGATTGATATGCATGTAAATCCATCTATGATTTCTGCTATCATCTCTCAAAGCATATGCACTTGATGATACCCATGTAACAGTCCTTAAGAAATGTGCCCCTGAACTGGCTCCTGTCCTCTCTAAACTGTACAATAAGAATCTTGCTGCTTCTTGCTTTACTGCTTGTTGGACATCCTCTTCGGGAGTTTCTGTCTTTAAGAACACAAACGAACTATTTGATCCCTCTGTCGGCTATTAGTGTTCTACCTCTTTCTTTGCAATGTACTAGAGTCTCTAATTGAATTGGTTAATCATCTCACCTTGCATGGTTTTCTTTCAGATAAGCAATATGGCTTTCACTTCTCTAGGTAAACTGCTGATGTATTAACGGTTACTGCTGAAAGAGCCTATCCATCTTTAAATAAGAATGATGTTTGGGTTATTGCTTTGGATATCTCAAAGACATTTGACAGTGTTTGACATACTGGTTTTCTTCACAATTTGAAAGGTTATGGTATTACTGGTCGAATTTTCAAACTGATTTAGCATTTTTTATCAAATCACAAAATGAAAATTATCTTGAAAGACAACTCTTCTAGATCGTTTTGCCTTGATGCAGCCCCCCCCCCCGGGCTCTAACCTTGGACCTATGTTTTTCCTAATTTTCATCAATGACCTTCCTGATAGCATCAGTTCTTAACTATCATCTATGCTGATGATACAACTATTTATTCCTATCTTAATAGTAAGTCTTATCGGTCAAATAGATTCTTTTGTTAACTGAGACAGGGAATGGCTTGTTAATTTTAGCGCCTGCAAAACGAAAATGCTCGTTATTAATCGTCTGAGATAACCCTTTCTGCTTTCCATCAGCATTTCAAGAGTAAAAACAAAGTAAAAATCTTTACTTGAGTTAGTCTTTGGGTTGTTGGTTCAAAGAAAAAGACTGTGATTTAGAAAAGACTTTTAGCAGTTGGTTCACAGTAAAAAGCAAAGGTTGCGAAGATTCTCTGACCGTTCTTGTTGTTGGAGACGATTTGTTTGAAGTGCTAACATGTTTTTTTTTCAGCATGCGCCATGTGTATGTATTTGAGCAGGGAGCTCTGTAATCACGTCTTGTGTTTGAACTGCTTGGAAACAATATATCTGTTCCTGGAAGTCGAAATCTGTGGGATTTTATAAGAATTTCCCCACAGTTAGTCTCAAGAAAAATAGGATTTTAGTTTTCTCTCATTGATCAAATATTTCACATGGTGATGTTAATTTCTAATGAACAGACACTTTAATTTAAACAGTGTGTGTGTTGTGGAATCTTTTTGGTATGTTTGTATATATTATCGGTTATTGGGTAGAAAATAAAGTTTGGGCGTATTTAATATATGTATGTGGGTATGTAATTGCATTTGAAATAAGGTGTATTTCCTATATTCCACTTAGAGTGATGAATATTGAAAAATATTTTATCACTGTGTAATATATTTTAAATTTGGTATGCCAAGTGGCTTTTCTGTTGGATATCTTTGCGACATTTTTGTATGTGTCTTGGTTTCCTAAAACTGGTTGTTGCACTTGTGCTAGTTGAAGATGTTTGTTCCATTCTACTGCTTTTTGCAGATCAATCCAAGTTTGCCGGTTTTATTCTATATATGGACCGAGCATCTGGTTTACCATTTTTAATGATGGCGAAATATTTTGTTCTCTGTCCACTATTTGAAAAGTTAGTGTTGAGTTCTCGTCCTCACTAATTTATGAAAGTTTGTGAAATCCGTTAAAGTTTTTTTGCATTCTGAAAAGCAGTTAAGACGTCGCTTTCAAGGGTTATCTTTGCATTTTCGTTTTTACTTTTGAAGCAGATTTGTTAGTGGCATCAAAACACGGGCGCAACCTGGAATAAATCTTCAGTAATAGTTAATTAAACTGATGAATTTTCAGAGTTGCCACAACAATGTTCGTTGAGGGAATTGTTGCATCGCTGTCACTTTTTCTGGCATCAATAACGTGACCCAATAAAGCTAGTTTTGAAACTGCAAAGTCTTTTCACCCCACTATTATAAGAGAATATATATTTACAGTTGTGAAGGTCTTTAGGTGTGTAGAGGTTTCTTACTTGTAATCACGCTAATTTAAAAATTAAATCACTCATTCTTTGTTTAAAGACATCTACAAAGAACGTGGCTGGTTTCCTCACAGAATTGTCCGTTAGTGTTACTGATGTGCTGAAAACCATTTCGGATGGCGTGCTTCATAAATCTTGTTTAATCACATTCCATATGGAAAGTAAAACTAAAAGCAAATTTTCTAACTAGATATCAGAAGTTGTGTTTGCCATAAAGGCTGTTTTAAGTTGCCTATGAAATCTCATAACCAAACTAGGATTATACACTGTGGTTCTTATATGTTTTCTCCTCAGTAATTTTGTAAAATTGTTGAAGAGTCTTGATTGGAATTGCGCGCCTCAGTCTGTTGTGATTACAACCAACAACAGCTATCCTTTCTTGTAAAATATTTTTAGTAATAGAGTTTGAAGATATGTTCTTCAGAAGTACAACTACAGGCCATCTTGTAAATATATCGATAATAGTCGATATGTAGGAGTGACCATTTGCTTCTGGTAATGGCCCAACTATATCGATATGTAGGAGTTTTTGTATGTTTGATAACTTTGCTTTTTTGACGGTTTCAACATGTCTGAATCCACTTTTCTATGTTTGTTTGAATGTTAGGCCAGACAAAACAACTGTTAATTAGTTTGACTGTAGTTTGACGTCCTGGATATGAGAAGTTGTGAATATGTTAAAAAATCAAACACCTCAGTGAAGGTGGAACGTATAATCTTAAGAAACCTGTACTCACATCATACAACAGTTGTTTTGAGCTGTGAAGAAGTTTCTTCTTTTACTTTGTCTAATGTGTCATTTTTGTGTTGTTTATCTATGATTAGGTCGAAGTTGAGAGTTTAAGAATTTACAGCATGTATTGTAGAGTGCGAGAGAGTATCTGCTACAATATTGTTTGAACCTTTAATGTAATGGACGTCTGACGTAAACTGCGATATATAGTCTAGTTAGCTGGTACCTCCAGGTGTATATTTGTCAGAATTTATGTGTAAAACATACGTAAGGTGTCTATGGTATTTGAAGTTTCGACCGCCGAGCAAATGTTTAAAATGTCTTATAGACAATTAAATTTCGAGTAGTTTCTTGAAAAAGTGCTATATTCCTGTTGGGCGATATTTAATTTTACAGAGAAAAAGGAAATCTGTTTGCGTACGCAGTTTTGCTCTTGATCTCCTGATCCAATAGAACTGGAAGAAACGTTGGTCGTCAAAGTTAGTGTTGTCAAAACATGGGCACAACTTGGGATAAATCTTTGGTAATAGTTAAACGGATGAATTTTCGGAGTTGCCGCAACGATGTTGGTTGATGGAATTGCTACATTGCTACCACATTTTCTGGTGTCAATAACGTGACCCAATAAAGCTAGTTTTGAAACAGCAAAGTTGCATTTGTCTATATTAATTTTTCGGCCAAAATGTGCAAGTCTTTCCAACACTTGTCTTAAATGTTTATAATGTTATTTACTTACATTATTAACATTGTTTGGACTGTTGTTCTCATCTTTATTGCTATATTCACAATGTTTTGTCCATTGTACGCTCCAGCCTTCTTCACGTGATTTGAATTTCAAACTAAACCCTTTATTTCGTCTACCAGGGTAGAGTGTTCTAGTTCCACATGCCATGCCTCTTCCAGATGTCTTATTCATCTCTTTAACTCAACTCTCGAAGGCCAAAGTGTACAACGGCCAAAATGTTGTGAATATGACAATAAAGATGAGGACAACAGTCTGAACAATGTAAATAATTACAATACCTCATCTCAGAAATATAGGCAGATGTTCATAATGTACTTTGAGATCATAGGTAGCAATGGCAAAAGCTAATCCTCTTAGGACTTCATCTATCTGTCCCTGAAAAGTTTGTACAGCACTACATAACCTGATTGATATTCTTGTGAATTCATAGAGTCCAAAAATTGTAGTAATTACTATCTTTTCTTTGTCTTCTTCTGCTACTACTTTAACCAAATCCAGTTTTGTGCATACTTTGGTTTTTTGTAAACCCATGGTGAAATTGTGTATGTGAGTGATTGGATATCTATTCAGAACTGTTTTTGCATTAAGAGTACAGAAATCCCCACAAGGTCGCCAAGCTCCAGTATCTGGTTTAAAATGGAGAAGAATATCAGCTTTGTGAAGAACATATGATGTGTAATTGTAGCATAAACTGAAACTTGTCCTTTGCTATTTTATATTTGTCCCAGCAAAATCTGCATGGTGATGCATGAGTTGGAGGTTGAGCTGTTTTTATATAAAGTTTTGTGAAGTGATAAATGTCATCCATGTTTTTGAAAGAAGTGATAATAGTAGGGAATTTCTCTATCAACTCTAAGTCAGTACCTGTTGGTGTAGCAGAACTAATTCCTATTGACATGTACAGAGAATTGATTCCTTTTGTTGCCAACTTTGTATTGTCATCAGTGTGGAAATACATGGTCATATCCACATAAAGCTGGAAATGGGATAAAAATCTGCACCCAATTTTACTTGAGAATGTGTAAAAGATTCTGGATAAAGAACACCGCAAACCCAAATTTAATGTTATGGATTTTAGACCCATTTGATGCCTAAAGAGTATATGTTCATGGGATGTTTCTATTTAGGGTCAGGCTGAATAATGTTGATTTGTGTACCGGTATTAACTAAGAATAGATATTCGGTATTGCTATCCTGGATGTAGAATGGGCGACTTTTGTGTTGCCTCCCAACAGCTAATGTCATCTTTAATTGCTACATTTTCCTGTTTCTGCGTGGTGCTGGTATTTCTCCTATAGCACATGCAGCTATTTATAGATTTTCAAATCTCATTCCTGAATTTATAGTGATAATAACAGCTGTCCTGGGAAAAGTTTGACTGGCTCCTGCTTCTATATAGACTGACCACTTCCTGTAATCTGCTTGGGAATGAGGAAAATTCTGGCTACTTTGTTTTTTCATTATATTTTGGAGCTGAATTGTTAACAGCTCTACGACATTCTGTTAGAATTTCCATCCATTGGTGTATTGTCTGATGTTGTGGAGTACACATTTTTATCAGGTGATTCTTTAGAATATGTTGGATATGGAGTTTATTTCTAGAAGAGCTTTCATTTTTTAGAGTAGCTGTGATGAGTTTGCTAAGACTTAAATTGTTAAATAAATCATGTAGATGCTTTATTTTTTATTTGTTTGTGTGCCTGATGATGGCATTCTTTAATATATCATATGGCTTCTCCTTTAGCATATATTGCAGTAAATTGACAACCTCTGTTGCAACGTCAAGGGGAAGCACCTCCACCACATGTGTATTTAGTATATTGTGACATGATCTGTTTGACATTAAAAATTGGCTGTAGTTAGGGAGAAGCAAATTTTTACATTCATAGTGTTGTATGCAGTCAACATGGCTTTTGGGGGATTGGCATTTAATTCTGTGGCCATTGTTGTTTTGGTAGTGTCTGGCAATGTTAAAGGTTATGTGTGTAAAGGTATCAGGAGGTTGTCCAAGGAATTTCCACTGTTTTTTCCTGATTCTGAGTATATGTTCTTTCTGTTGCCATTTTCTTCAAGACTTCCTTTTTGCCTACTTGTTCCATGTAATTTTCAGTATTCTTCTATAGAACCACATTTCTGCTGCCTCCAGATTCTTCCTCATCCATGGAGTGATTATCCAGCATTCACTATGTTATTCTCAGCATCCTTTTGTAGAACTACATCTCTCTTTCTTCAAATCTTCTCTTCATCTGTGATGAGATTTTTCACTAAGATGACAATGTCCAGAAATCTCTACCATATAAGAAAAGTGATATTACATAGATTTCAGAAATGTATTATTTCTAATGAAATTTTCCTGATTGTTAATACATTTAATTTTTGGAAGGCATATTTCAATATTCCAATACACCTTCAGATCGGTGTCAAATTTTCTATCATTTGCTAAAACTACATGTATTTAAAAATAGTTTTTTTTTTTCAACTGAATTTTTTTTGTAGAAATAAAAAATAAACAATCCAATTTAAAAATGTGGACATTATTTTATTTTTTTAGTTTTATATTCAACAAGGATTTAAAAAACAAAAACAAAAATAAAGACATTCACATTGTGAATAAATTAAAAATATCCTTCAATAATCAACTTGGTCTTTAAATAGGCTTTGTCATTCTGGTGCTAATCTTTTTCTTCCAAGAGATATTTCCATTTCACTGTTATATTAAACACAAACATAAAAGGGTAATGAGCAAAAAACGATTTATATAATATCAGGAGTAGCCAATGAATCTTAGATTCCACTAAATGCCTAAAAATATAAAGGGAACAGATTAATTAAACAGTTCATTGGCCTCCATTTTTGTTGTGAATTCTTTATCTCCGTTTTATTGAATCTCAATACATTGTTACAAGATCTTTTGTTTCATTGCATCACACTATTAAAACTTTTGACAGGATGGGTACACTATGTTATCTATAATTCATTGATTATATACCATTTTACAAAGATTGTCTTTTGAGTTAGTACATTTATGAGTGATTACATAGTCGTTTTTAATAACCTGCACATATAAGATATTTATCTGTGTTTAGACAAAATTAGTTTATAGAGCAAAATGAACCGTATAATTAATCTTTTCCTTTACTCCAATGTTTCTTAGATTGCAGTCTTTCATGTGAAGCACTCATTTTTTTTTTTTTTTTGTCTATTAAGTGATCATCTTGATTCAACTTAGTATTAAAATAGGCTTTGTCATTCTGGTGCTAATCTTTTTCTTCCGACAGATAATTCCATTTCACTGTTAGATTAAACACATCAAATTTTTAACATGAAAAGATATTGAGCAAAAAGAAATTTATATAATACCAGGAGTAATCAATTAATCATTGATACTGTTGAATGTCTTTAAAAAAAAAAAAAGGAACAGATCAATTAAATGGTTCATTGGCTTCTATTTTAATTGTGAATTCTTTCTCTCTGCTTTATCGAATCTCAATGCATTATTACAAGACTTTTGTTTCATTGCATCACACTATTAAAACTTTTGACAGGATGGGTACACTGTTATCTATGATTCATTAATTATATACCATTTTATGAAAAAAAAATGGCATTCAAAGAAACATTGAAATATTTTAATAGGAGAAAACTTTTGAGATATTTTACAGCTGAGGAACCTCAACAAATCCAAATGGTTTCCACAAAACACTAGTCATATGAAAAGAAATAGTAATTTTCCTCATAGTTCATGTATTAACATTTTAAATAACTATTGGGTACTACTTAAGTAGACTGGTCTACCCATGAAAAAATAGGGAAAAAGATTTTTTAAAAATAATTTTTGTAGATTAGCATTCTTTAGACCTAAATCTGCAGTAGTTATTAGAAATGAAAAATATTAATTTGTTAACCTTTTTAGAAGAGGAATCCTGTTTATAATATTGATAGAGAGTAAAATTGTTCATTGATGTTTTACAGTATTATCATAACTTAGATTTTTGTTTACAAATGTCAAGTTTGAAACTGCTTATATCATTGATATCTGTGTATGAAAACGGAATATTTTTTCGTTTTACTAAAAGATTTTTTGAAAAATGGAACAAATGGATAATTGTATTTTATTTCAAGAAATATTTTAAACAAGGAATTGTTTGGTGAAACGTTTTTCCATTTCTTTTACAAAAAGAGTTTTGGTCATGATTGATCAGAGATGTAGACATTTTTAAAGTCATAATCAAATATTCAGACATCAATCATATAAATACATTTCCAAGATCTGAATCTATGAAAATTATTCCCTGGAAATTTTTCATGTGGACCAATCTATTTGTCATGTCCTATTTTCTCTCTTTCCTACATAATCATACAGCTTCAGTCACTTTCTCACTGCTGTTACATAGTTTCTATGTTTTTCTACAAATATTTTCATGGTAATTGTTCTGGTGAGCTTCCTTCTTTAGTACCTAGACACTATGAATTTTGGTACATTACTAGATTGGGGGCAAGCTTTCATTTTACAGTTGAAATGTTTAGAAGTTCTATACTAACAGTTTCTTCACTCACACTTCTCACTTGTGGAATTCTTAATTCCTGATCTTTTATTGTTCTCTCTCCTTAATGTTTTTCTCATTGTCTCTGACTTGGTAACTCTGTGCATCTTAGTAGCTTTACTGCCTTAATTAGGGTGAAATGATAAAAAAATAATGCCTGAAATCATTGCTTTCAAAATCATTCCCAATCACTTTATTTAAAATGAATTAAAAAATATCTGCTTATTATAATTGAACTTCCAAGTATTGTTTATAAAGATTTTTACAGTCTGTGAAGCTTGTTTGGCATTTTTATACTGATGTAATGAATATGCATACACCTGGGTTCCCCCTCAAAGTAATATGAATAGCTAGTGTCAGCCATAAATACAGACTGATGTGGAGGTACAGAGAGAAGCCTATTGCCTACGACTACGATGAGGACCCGTCCATTACAATTACCTGCTAGATTGTCCTACCTGGTTACAGTAGGGAACAACCACTTTGCTACTTCAAACATATATATCCCTTTCCGGGACATATCATATACATGCACATATATGTAAATTAATTTCATATAGAGTGTATCTGTAAAGGAACAAAATGAATAAAAAGAAAGAGGAAAAACTATTCTTTGCTGACACATCTGAGAGACTTTATCAAGGCAAATGTAGGATTTATTTTGTTGCACATGTTTATATACAAGAGCAAGCATGTCATTGGTTTATCAAGGCTTTTAAATTTAATATCCATCAAGTGGTTGAAAGATCAGTTGAAACCTGTGGAGGATACAAATTACCATAATTCAGAGTCTGGTAAGACAAAAGTGAATACTTAATTTCAATATGTGAATATTACTCATTTACATAAATGAAATTATGTGTTATTTATAAAATTTCCAAGCCAAAAAAAGTATTTGTACAAAATGTTTTTAATATCAAAAGGCTTAAATTACCTTTATTTACATAATTCTTTGTAAGATTTTGCTAGATTCTTCCAATTATTTTATTACCGAAACAATATAGAACATTTCACAATCCATTTCTTATATAAGTGTATCTCCACACACAAATCATACACAATAATTATCATCATAGGGAAAGGCAAGGAACTATCAAATTCAGAAAAAGAATTGATCATCAAACATTGGAAAGAAGGCAAAAGTTATAGGAAAATAGCAGATATCCTGACTATGCCATTTACTACTATTAGTTCCATTATTTCTAAATATAAAAAGGTTGAAAACCAATCAAGATCTGCTGCACCATGCAAGATTTCTTCTAAATCAATGAGAAGAATTCAACACAAAATTCAAGAAAATCCAATGACTACTCGAAGAGACATATAGGAAGAATTAAAAGCATCAGGTATTATTGTTATGAAGCGAACTTCGTAGAAGTCAACTAAGATTGTGTTTTCCAGAAAAACTCTACTACTATTGAAGAAACATAAAGATACCCAGTTAAAATTTGTTCATGGGCATAAGAATAAACATGAATCATTTTGGGAAAGTGTTTTATGGACAGATGAAGCAAAAATTAAACTCTTTGGATGTAATGCAAGGACTCCTGTTTGGAGAAAAGACAGCACAGCCTTTGCAGCAAAGAACACAATCCCAATGGTGAAATTTAGAGGTGGCAATATCATGACTTGGGAATGTTTTTCTGCAATTGGTATGAGTAATTTAGAGATAATAGATGGTAGAATGAATTCAAAAAGACACCAAGATGTTTTGGACTGTAATTTGTTTGGGTCACTAGTAAAGCTTGGACTCCCAAATATATGGGTTTTGCAACAAGGTAATTACCCTAAACATACAGCTAAATCTACAAAAAAGGCTTATGGAAAACAATGTCAATACATTTGATTGGTCATCACTGTCCCCAGACTTGAATCCAATAGAGAATCTGTGGCATTTATTAAAAATTCAAGTTAATAAAAGACTGCTGTTGAATTGAGTAAGGAATTTACTAAAGTATTAATGTTGTACAAATACTTTTTTATCTCCGAATTTTTTAATTTCATTAATATAATAAATTATTCTGATTTTGTTTTTGCATATTGCAACATTATGCTATGGTATACAAATATTGTATGGATTATAAAATTCTTTTCTAAAATCTATGTTAAATAAAAAAAAAAAATTCATGTCCCCTTGTGCATATGTGTGTGTATGTATATATGTGAATCTTCAAAACATATTTGTAGTTGGCACTTAACATATTTATATAGTTGAAGGAAATGCTTTCATTTCATTTTTATTTTTTAAATAATTTTTCAAAATTATTTTCATGAAACAAAAATATTCGATTTTGTTTTAATCAGAAGAAAGTCATAATAAAAATGAATATAAAAGAGTCTTTAAGAGATTACATTTAAACTACACTATGCACTGTCCGGTCCTGAAACATCTGTCACTTAGCATCCGGTATCCAAGAGGAAAGGTGGTATTTTTCTAATTACTTGGATTTTTTTTCCTTCAACTATATAAATATGTTAAGTGCCAACTACAAATATTATGTTTTAAAGATTCACATTTATCTTATGACTTTTTTTTTGAGAATGAAAAAAATCAAATGTTTTTTTGTTTCATGAAAATAATTTACCAAAATAAAATTAAAAGAAACACAAACAGAAAGAATTTCTTTTAACTTCATTTGTTAAGTGCCATTTACAAATTTTCTATGCACTGTTGATTATCATACATGAGGGAGGCAATGTTTACCACTTTTTAAAGACAATCTATCTGTACAAAAAGTAATATCTGCAAAATATATTTAAATTATTTCTTTTTTTAAATTCATAAAAACAATTTTATTGAATAGCTTAAGAAGTTACTTAGCACAATATCAACATTTTAGAGGTCATGGAGCATTAGGATGATTGTCTTTAATTATAATCTTTCTTGGAGAAACCCACAATAAAACCGGCCTTGTGCCATATTCGTTTCCCGTGGGTGAAATGATAAATACCAAATGGTGTTGAGCACGTCAGTCGAGATTCAGACATTTGAAGTACCAACCATCACAACTAGATTGCTGCGCCATTGACTCTTATTTTCCAAGTTCCTAACGTTTTGTACGTCGGACCTAATTTAGGACGACTTATTAGAAATACAAGCCTCCACTGTGAAAATACTCCACAACAGTAGCACAAAATAATCTGGCACACTTTCCTAACTCATGGAGGGGAACATTTGTGCCAAATTTCAAGTAATTCGGTGTCAGTAGGTGTAATGCCCTGGTGAATTGACATGGAATGACCCATACACACACACACAGGTAACAAATCTGTTGGTATATAATCCAAGTAGATCCTAGAAATATAAAATATTAAAACTGATCCACAAAAAGAGCTTAATGTATTTATTAATTCAGAGCCAAATAATTAATAAACAATAAATCAAAAATTATCTCGTATGGGGAATAACCTATTTTGCTAGATGAAGATATCGGTCGTCTGTCTTATCAACCCCAGTGTGGACTGAATTTGTGTCTATACAGTGAAAGAGGGGCAGGAAATAGAATTTAACTGTGAAAGCTAAAAAAAAAAAAAAACCTATCAAAAAACTAATACAGAATTTATTTATTTCAATGTTTCAGTCAGACGAAATGCATGAGACAAGGGGTCAGTGGAGAGTGGAAGGTATTTGATTAAAAAGAAGTTTTATAAAATTAAACCAAAATATTAACCTTATGACATTAATTTGGGGTTATATGAAGAATGAGATATTCATTTAAAATTAAAAGAGGAATACAAAGGGACCTAAAAGTAAATTTAAAATATATAGATAAAAGGGATTAAGGGAAAGACAGTTGGGAAGATATTAAAGTAGGGGAATGTTTATAGATTATAATTAATATAGTTTAAACAGGTTATAGAGTGGGGGAATAAAATATAGAAAACTAGAATTAGTTATAATGTCGACATGAGAAGAGTTAGAGGGGATTGAATATTATGGAAATATGGTAAGTTAAAACCTATATGGAAATTTGAATTTGTTTTTATGTTAACATTTTAACACTAATTCATTCATTTGATTCAATAGTTGGCTTTGATTATTGTAGTTTATTATTTTAATCTTTTCTTCTAAACATAAGTCACACCTATCTCTAAGACTATTAAGGATACACACACACACACACACACACACACATATATATATATATATATTCATAAAAATAATACACTAGAATTTCTCTTTCCCTCTACTGTGCGCTGATAGCTCAGGGGTAGAAACTCTGAATGATGCCAAATCAGTAGGGTTTTGATCCTGGTTTGATGCAATCAGATATCTAGCCACACTGATGTGATACAACAAAACAGGCCTGTATGTGGAAGACATATATATATATATATATATATATATATATATGTTTGTGTGTGTGCATGTACAAAAACACCAAACTCACACTGTGATACAAACCATCAATCTGAATTTTATGCTATGTCGATTACCATAACATTAAACTGTTACAATTTGGATTGGAGTCCCTGAGCAATGTCTGTCTATTTTTGACAAAAAATTGTCTTTGATTTCTAAAGGTATTGAGAACTATGAATTTTTGATTATGTAGGTGTCTGTCTTTTTCTTATCTTTTCATGTTCTCCCCTTTGGCTGGCTTAACACTGGGAATGTTGTTCTTTGATACTTTACTGATTAGTTGGGTCATTCTGGATATATATGATATTATCTTTACAATTTATTGTTGGATGTAAAACAAAATGCTTTTTAAACTATTAAAATGAATACATCTAAAAGTTAACACAAAAGAAACAGTAGATATTAATAAGATTATTTCCCCTACTTATAAGATGCTCACTTGTTGGGATTGAGTGTTACTTCGTGTTATATTGGAATATTTCATAACTAAAAAAGGGGATATCAGATTGCATGACTGATAAATATATAAAGTCATTGTGTTTTTACTTAAAGTATATCTTTCATCTTCTTACTGTTGCTTATTAAAATTAGTTGTAATGTACATGTAGAATGAGTTGATAACTGATAATGCTAACAAATTTCAATACTATTATATCTAGTACTTCATATTTCTAATTGTTTCACCCCAATAAGGCGATACAGTCACTAAGATGCATGAGGTTACTAAGAGTGAAATAAACTGAGAAAACATTATTGCAGAAATAGGACAATAAAAGAACAGGTATCAAGGAGACAGAAGGTGACAATTGACATTGCATTTGAAGTTTTTAGTTGACAGGAAAGCAAGAAGCTGGAAGAGAGTTCTACAGGTGAGAAATGCAAGAGAAGAAAGTATGAGAATCGAACTTAAGGTGAATTCTACCAATTTCAACAGTAAAATCATATGATGTAACCTCAAATCTAGGTACCAAAGAGGAGGAAAGTTCATCAGAACAATAGCCATGAAAATTGTTATATATGTAAAATGTAGTGGACCTAATATGCAAGGTACACACTTATTTGGTGTACACCACCTATTGCATTGTGGATAATAAAGCAGTTCGGAAGACTTCATTTTTGTTCTGTGTCCTACATAAATAACTCCTTGTGTTCGACCAGTTAAAAACAGTATTCCTGTTATGACAAAAATGTAATAAATATATAAGGAAAGGCACAAGTTACAGTGGTAGGAAAGTAACTGAAGCTGAGATACCAGGTCAATACCAGTAACATTACAGATTCAGATGCAAGCCTCATTGAAATGGTTAGATATAACTGTAAGCTCTATCCTAACCTTTTTCTTCTATCAGACATGTAGCTTCTGGAAATCTTTTCTGGCGTCTTCTTCCCAGTGAACTTTGATCTTCAAAAAGTTAAATGCAGTGTAAATTGTTATTCTTTCTTAATTCTTGTTTGTTTATTGTTCTCTCACCTTCACAGTGCTTTTTTTTTTCTCATCTCTAACACTCAGTAACCTCCTGCGTCTTAGTGGCTTTATTTATAGGAAAGAAAAGACTCTTTTTGGATTTTGTCAAGAATTTCTAGACACATAGACATACCAGACCAGATGTGGCAATATTCAATGCACAGACAAATGGTAAGCTTAAAAAGATGCAATATAGATTGCATAGTGAACCAACTTTCCTAGTGGCACTTTTTGATGAAGCATAAACTTCTCCCTCCTATTAGTTTAAATATAAAAAGTTATAAATGACATCTCACAGCCTACATTCATCCCAGAGCAAAATATATTTAGGCTTAGTGGGGCTGATCAAAGATAGGAATGTCATCCTCAATTGAGCTCTCATGCCCAAAGGGCCATTCTTGTTTAATGAGAAAAATTGTATGTTGGTACACTTTTCCACATTATTTTCATTCAACTCAAAATATTTCTTATAAAAAAATGGTATTATTAAAATTCTGAATTGTTTGAGGGAGGTTTCTATTATTGTCAGTAACCTGTGTTGATTAAATTGTAATTAAAAAATTTAATTTATTTTTTGTAACCCTAAATTCAGAGGAGTAGAGGTTTATTTTTTGTTTCCTGTTTAGGATTAGGTTTCTAGTCCCTTCTAAAATCTACTTCAATTCTATAATTCTAACATTTTCACCTAAAACTTTTAACTATTTCCTTTTTGCTTTTTCCTCAAGAGGAGTAGATAGGCTTATCTATCATCAGGTTCACACTCCTTGCCAGTCTTTTGAACAGGAGTAAAAGTTTATCCCTTTTTCCTAGTTTAGGATTGGGTTTCCAGCTCCTCTTTTTTCACTTGTGGTGGCCCCTTGCATCATGGTGTCATTATCACCTTGCTTGGAGTGGTGCCTCTATCGTGTGTGGCTCTTAGTCCTTATACAGGATGAACATCATTTAAAAAATATATTGCATGATGACCTTAATACCTTTTGCAATATTATTTTAAGAAAGCATAAGATTTTTATTTATACTATTGTTTTATAATGGATTCTGAGAAAATAATATATAATAATAATTCATAATAATAAATAATAAAACATAACTAAGGTTATTGATTCTTAACACTAAAGCAAATATTACAGAAAAAGAGATTTTTCTTTAATATGAGCTTGCATGTGTTTTTTCAAACTAAAATTTTGACAAAATTTTACACCACAAACTCTACACTGGAAAGGCTTCTCTCCAGTGTGCATTCGAATATGTGCTTTTAGACATGCAATATAGGCAAATTTAATCCCACAAATCTCACACAAGAAGGGTTTTTCTTCAGCATGTATTTGAATATGCTCTTTAAAGCTTGAACTATGTGAAAATTTTGATCCACACATATCACAGTTGAAGGGTTTCTCTCCAGTATGTGTTCGTATATGTGTTTTTAAGCTTGAATTTTGTGAAAAGTTTGATCCACAAATTTCACAATGGAAGGGTTTTTCTCCTGTGTGTGTTCGTATATGTAATTTCAGACTAGTAGAATGAGCAAATCTTGACTGACAAATTTCACAAAAAAAAGGTTTCTCTCCAGTATGAGTTCTCATATGTGTTCTTAAATGAGCAACTAAAGAAAATTTACACCAGCAAATATCACATGTGAAAGGTTTTTCTCCAGTATGAATTCTTGTGTGTTTTTTCAAACTGGAATTTTCTGAAAATCTTGTGCCACAAATATCACAGTTAAATGGTTTTTCACCAGTATGGATTCGTATATGTCTTTTCAAACTTGAATTTACTGAAAATTTTTCCCCACAGATCTCACAGCAAAAGGGCTTTTCTCCAGTGTGAGTACGCATATGTGTTTTTAAATGTACATTTTGGGAAAATTCTGCTGTACACATTTCACAGTGGAATGGTTTTTCTCCAGTGTGTAGTCTGGTGTGTTGAATTAAATTAGAATCTTTAGCAAACTCTTTCATGCACACCATACATTTGAAAACTTTTTTCCCATATTTAATATTCTGATCAGAATTGCGGGAAATTTTGGAATTACAAGTTTTATATAATTTTTTAAAAGTTTTCTTTTTAGTTGTTTCCATGTTTTTAGGGTTTAAAATTCAATCAATCATTTTTATCTTCAGAGTTCTGTAACTGTATTTCCACAATGTTTTCCATATACCTGTATAAATCTGAAAAAGAGATATTTTGAAATTAATTTCCTTTAGTCAGTTCAATTTAGTAAATAGCTGTATCAATAATTACAAAAAAACAAATTTTATTAAAAATATATAATACAATACTTAGACTTAAAAAATGGAAAATTATCTTTGTTGTTATATAGCATAAAGAATGTCTATTAAAAAAATTGCTTTTTAATTGTATTGTAGCAATGTATATTTTTTAAATTGTCAAAATTGATAATTTTTGTTTAAAGACAAAATAAATAAGAGTTTCAATATATGATTTTTCATTATTTTGAGAAAGGTAAAAGTATGATGCACACAAATAAAATGGATTTCTGCAGTATATGGAGGAGTTATTGAAGAATATCAAATGTGTCAAAAGTGATTTGCAAATTTAATGCTAAAAATTTAATGCTGAAAACTCCTTCACAGTCAAGTAGACCAGTTGATGTTGAGAGTAATCAAATAAAGGCATTGAAAACAGCCCATGTTGTATCACGTAGGTAATGGAATGACAAAATGAAAAAAAAATCGTATGTAACACAATTTTTTAAAATCATTTCACCCCAAGCAAGGCAATAATGCCATTAGGACACAGGGTAACATTGAGTGAAAGAGAATGAGAAGACTTTAGTGAGGAAAAATGAGGAAAAATACAATAAAGGAACAGGATTCAGGAAAACAGAAGATGGTGATAGATATTGCATTTAAATTTTTGAAGAAAGAAATCAGAAGGGAGTTCCATGTGCGAGAATAGAATCTGTTAGAATTGAAGAGATGGTTGCATCTTGTTAGTTCAACAGTAAATTGGTGAGACTTAATTGCCAATATAGTTGCATATTTAAATTCATGCAGTTGAGGCACTAAGGACAAAAAGCTCATCATAACAGTTGCCTTGAAAATATTTGTAGAAAAGCCGTTATATTGGTGGGAAAGTAACTGAAGTCAAGATACCAGATACATTTCAGGCCCTTCTTCAAATTTTGCCAAGAATCTCAAAATATATAGTAGAAGTAGACTAGATATGACAGCAGTATTTGATGCACAGATGAATGGTAGATTTATAAATGTGCAAAATGGATTCTGATGAGAAAAATTGTCTGGCATGACACAGTGAGCCAACTTTCCTAGCAGTAGACCTAGCAATTGATTCAATATAATGACTTTACTTCTTGTCAGTGGAAGATGTGAACCCAAGGCATAAATAGTTGCTCTCTTGGAGGTTAGCATTAGTCATACTGATGACAAACAGAAATGATTTTCTATAGTGTTTAAATGAGAGCAGTTTTGTTTTGGTATTCCATCTTTGAAAAGGACTTCTTCAGACTAAAATAATGTTTGTATTTAGGGAATCATATTTTCATTCTCTCCTTCTACATATTTAAGATTCCATCAATAAAAATGTTGTTTTATTAACCTTTAGTATGCTGGAGGTGAAAATTGTTGCTCTAGAATTCTCTCCCTTTGCATGCTGTAGGCACATTCTGTCGTCTCAAGAGGCTTGCTGTAAATAAACACTTGTCAACTGTTATTTCCAGAAATAACAATTGACAAGTCTTTTTGAAAGACATGTTGCATAGAACGTTTTTTACATCATTTCATTTACTTACATGAACGACTTGCAGTTCACCAGCTTTTATGCTCTTCCATAAAAAAAAGGAAGCAAACGCAGTAACCATTCCACTTTTATAGGAAATACGGCAACACTGGGTTTGAAGTGGTAAGTAACAATCTTTTGTTTCACTCACTGAGATATATAGACATTTTTTTTTCATCTTAATCAATTTCACCTCAAGTAAAGCCACTAAGACACCAGAGAGTTCCTGGGTGTGGAAGAATTAAGAACAAAAATATTACTAATGAGTAGGAAGAGAAAAGAGTAATCAGAAGAACAGTAGATACCAATTAACATTGCATTTAAATTTTTGCAGATTAAAGTTGGTTGGAAAGCACAGAGCTAGAAATGAGTTCCACAAATGAGAAGTGCGCGAAAATAAACTGCTAGCATAGAATTTATAATTACATCTAGCCAGATCAACTATAAATTGATGTGATCTCAACACCAGTCTAATACTGCGCTTAAATTAAAAATGTCTAGGTACCATAGCAAAGAGCCCATCCAAACAATTACCATGAAAGTATTTATAGAAAACACACAGGGAGGCAACCTTATGGTGGTGGGAAAGTGACTGAAGCTGAGATGCCAGATCAGGAACAATAATATTGCTGATTCTTTGTTGAATTTTATCAAGTAGCTCAAGATAAATAGCAAGGGCACTGAATCAGATGTGGCAGCAATATTCTAAGAATGGATAAACAGTAGATATAGATATGTATGATAAATTCAAATATATATGAATACATATAAATACAAAACCAATTCTACAATAATTCTATAGTATTTATATATTGTATTCTCCAATTACACAATGTGGGAACAGTCAAAATAATAGAGATATGCAAAGGTAGTTTCTTTCATATGTAACATCAACCATCAATATATGCTAAGAAAAAAAATAGGTATATCTAAATGTTTTTTTTTTTTTAATAAACTGTTTTTGAAAAAAATAAAAAGGATTTCTCTCCCTCTCTTTCATTCTGACTTCACTGTAAAGAGCCACAGCCCTTTACTCTACAGTGAAGGTATTACTGTAGTGGGTTCTGTAACAAGTATGTTTTTACAGAGTGGAGTTGTTAGCGTATACTTTAGCATAATATGGAATGCAAGAAATTGTGAGGCAAGAGAAAGGAACTACAATTGACAAGGCAGTGATGCTGTGAAGAGTGGGGCTGGAAAGGAACTCCTTCCAAAGAACTAAATGATTAATTTGAATATGCGCTGCTCCCAATTAGACTAATTGATGACAACAAGCCATGAAAAGCATCCAAAATAGAAGGGACATAATATTTAGGATTATTCTAAACAGCAGAACATATGCAATCATGGCTCTTCACAGCTTTCTTTAATATCTGTAAACTGTATATTCTTGGGAAAAGCACTAACATTGTTACCTAGTGCTTTCTCCACAGTTTTTAATTTAGAGTTTTCTTTCTCTTAGACTGGTTGCCAACCAAGGTTAGAAAATCCAATCTCTTGCTTTTTAGCCCAGAGCTGGAAGGGAGAACAGATGAATTTCTCCAAAAGGGATTAATATGAAGTGCATGCAAGCTGTTTTTGTTGAAATTTGAACTTAGCTAGCTGGTTCCATTCTCTGCACATATCAAATATGAGGATCTGCAGTTAGTGTAATACATTGTCATGGAAAGTGGAATAGGAGAACCAAGTTCAAATTCCAGGCTAGTCTGTTGCATTCACTTTCACACAAACATCTTTGAGAAAGGCATGAATCCATCTCTTCTTTCCCCATTTATAGGTTAAATAGAAATATAAACTGGGTACTCTAGCTATAGATGGCAACCATCCTAAGAAAATGATTAATTGATTCATTCATTTTCTATGGTTTATCAACCCTTTGCAGTTTATTTAAAGCCAGTAAATATTTTTTTTACATTGTAAGAAATTTTCTTTTTTTTTTTTTTTTTTTTTAAAGATAATGATGAATTAGTGATACAAGTCTTATGAATTAAGCCTTAGCTTGGGAAGAAGTGGATTTATACCTTTCCCAAGGGTATTTGCACATAAGTGAATATAACAAACCCGATTGGGATTGGCTCTCCAGTTTACAATTCCAATCTATTACACCGGCCACACATCCAAGCTTACAACACCTTTATTCCTCATCTATGTTTGTCTGAGTCTAATAAAAACTACAGTTGTAGGGCAACCCAATGATGGTCAAAATTACTATACAATGATTAAAATTCTTACATAATCTTATGGTTTTGTACCAGACAAAAGTTAGCTCTAGAGCACAGAACTGTAAAATAGTGGATAACAAGCTCATAATGCTGACCAATGTGTTGTAAGTTCAATCTTTACTGAATGCCCCAATTTATGGCCATGTAACAAATTGCACTAAGCATACTGTGGCCTCAACAGGCCCCAAAACCAGAAACTTATTTGTTTTTTCTGTAATGTAACGAGCATGCGTGGAAGGGTCCTCGAACTGTGTGTGTGTATTGTCGCCGGGCACACTTTGGAGTACCATAATGGACTCGACTGAGGACTACAAGAAGAAGAAGACACACGAGTCATTTGCTGTCTTTTCTTGGACGACAAAAGCCGTTGCGGTTGGTCGTCTATCGGCAGCAGTCTTGGGTGCCGTTTTTGCTCGTTTGCTGTAGTAAAGTGTTCGTTCGGAAGCAAAGGCGTTCCTTTCAGGTTCGCAAGAAGGCGTTCGTTTCATGTTCGCAAGTAGGCGTTCATTTTTGCGTCACAAGAAGTTGTTATCCCCCCCCCGTTTTCTCGCACAATTTTGATTTTATTTGCCTGCAAAAGGAAAAAAATCTGAAAACTTAAAAGCAACATTAAAATAAACATTATCAAGGTCTTTCTTGATACCCACCAATCTTTCCTTTTCTTCAAGATATAGGCGAACATGACTCTGTGTGACAATTCTGTGTTCTTTATAGCTCTTAATAAAATTTGTCTTTTTATCTTGTGTAACTCTTTCTCCATCATCCATTTACTCAAGCTGGCTAGGTAAGTTGTGTTGTTAATTATTCTTTTTTACATTTGAATAAATCCTATTATAATTGTGCTTGTTTCACCCTGCCAATGCTTTATAAATAATGAACTATTCTGTTTTGATTGTGTGGAAAGAAGGAAAAAGCACTACTTGGTTTCAGTGAGAAAATGAAACAAAGAAAGCAGAGAAGAAGTGTTTAATGTCTGCTTCAATGAAATGGAAAATATTGTTAAGCTCAAGTATTTAACTATGTGATAGGGGAATTTTTGCAGATAATTTGTTATAGAACTCACCATGAGCTTATTCAATCATTAACTGAAGAACTAAGTAGCATTCACCAGAAAATTCAAGTAGGAAAACTGTGAAATTTACATAGGTCTTTCCAGTTAAAAATAGTTCTCTGAATATGAGATTGTCATGTTTTTATATCTACAGTGTTATAAGGAGAACTAGAAGGGCAACCCCTGTTGGAATTTTTGGGTACCCTGGTGTACTAGTGAGCCAGCCAAAATGAGCTGACTCATTTTATAGTTCACCAGCAGAAGGGTTAACCAATCAGAAGGCTCAAAATATTCAATGTAATGTGTATAAAGGCGGCCATGTTTTTTCCTGAATATGCACTGCCAGCCTTTGATATCGAAGTCTGAAGAATTATGGAACAGCTGCTGGTGGTATTGGTGATATAGTCAGATTTAGTAAAATATCTGACTTGAGAGTATTAATCTTTAACATTGTTTCATTGAACAGATTACGTACTGCGCTGTATTCTATATTCATAGACTCTGGGGAACATGGTCAACAACCCCCCTGACTGTTCATTAATAAAAATAAAAAAAATCAAAATAAATATGTTTTCTAGGCCTCAATATACAACAATGTTATTGAGCTGAACTGCATTGTCCAAAATCATTACGGCCATTAATTTTGAAAATAAATAAAACTTTCTTCCCAACCACTACTTTAGCTTCTAAAACTTCTATTTTTTATTTTTTTAATTAATTCACCCCAAGCAAGGCAATAATGCCACTAAGATACAAGGGATTACTGGGATTAGAAGGGAATGAAAAAAATTTGAGAAGAGACTGGAAACCCAACCCTAAAAAAGAACAAGGGATAAACCTCTATTCTTTTTCAAAAGACCAGAGAGGAGTCCAAACTGGACAATTAGTCTTATATGTAGAAAAGGTCTATAGGTCTTATTCCAGAAAAAAATTCAAATGAACATTAAAAAATGTTTGTTTAAAATAAGTGGGGAGAAAAAAAGGGGGTTACAGTCATATTTTCTTGATTTAAAAAAATAATCATATTGTAAGAGGATCTGGTAAAATTTATAGAATTACAAATTTTTAAAATTTAACATCTGACTTAGTACCACCCATCACTTTCAACATCTGATTGAGCACCCCCAACTGCTTTGCTTGGCAAAAATAGTCACCTACAGAATGCTAAAGATTAAAACTTCCTCAAAGTGCAACATCAGTCAGAAAAATATTTCAATTATTTTATCATTTTAGATGGGTGTCCAATTCATAATATCAATACAGCTTAAAATGACTTTTACAAAGTTATTGGATTTAGCAGTTTTGTGTCCGAAGATACTGTTTTTGGGTGAAGGGAGGATAGCAAAAAGATTTTTAAATAAAGAACAAATATTATATTTTCAATTAAAGAACAAAAATTAATAAAGTTCTGTATCTGTTTATTCTTCATTTAAGATAAATAATTATTAACCTGAAATGTTTGCGTATATGTTCCACCCCACACATACACTAAAGTTAGACACAAAAAAATTTAAAAAAAATGTTAAGAAATTCATGAACTTAAAATAAAAAAATTATATGCAGATATCAATAATGTTACGACATTTTCAAACTTGACCTTTGTAAAGGGGAGCTAACTCTCTAAATAACTTTGTAAAAGTCAGAGATCAATTTTTCATTATAATTCAGAAACGGTAGAGCATGCACGTACTACTCCTCGATTGGAGTGGGGCTGATTGGGGACCCCCAGGAAAGTGCTTTGTAACGCTTGCTATCTTATCAACATTTGCTTTTATTTTTTTTCTACCTACATTTAAAGTAACTAAGCCCAACTGGATATTAAAAGATTGAAAACTTTGCAAATTTTGACATTAGTTACTTTTGTTTTTTTTTCAATTCTATGAAATTGTTTTACTTTTGATCTAAGTCTCAAAGAAACACTAAACAAAATTCACTAATTTTTATCCATAAAGTGTTAAAAAATCTTAAAATTATTCATTGATGCTAAAAATTGCTGCAAAACACTGTTGTTGAAGGTTGTTAGTTATTTTATGGAATGATTTCTAATTTTATGACATGTCTTTTTGTTTAGTCAGTTAGGTTTATATTTATTTTCAATTTTTCTAGTTGAATTCTAGTTCACATATTGCATATGATATTGTACATATTTATTAGGTTACAATAAAATTTGTATTTTATATGAAGACTACGTTATGAAAATTGAGATGTAGATTTGTGGAGGGGAGCATGAAGCCCTTTTTGCACCTGCCTTAATATAGAGAACTACTTTTTCTCAACGATTTTTTAAAAAAATCAATATTTTCCAATTTGGATCTTAAGGAATATCTCTAAATCTTTACCCTATTTTTTATATTTTTTTCAGAGTGGACTAGTCTTGACTCTTGACTATTTAAGTAGTACCAGGTGCTATTATATTTTGGTTCCACATCAAGTGCAAAAAACACACCACTATTTTTATTTTAGGACTTTTTACCCAAATACTAGGTGGCATAGTGGAGTAATGGATAGCGGCTTGGATTGAGGAATCGAATTCTAGCTGAATCCATTACATTCACTTATTTGGGAAAGGTATGAATCTTCTCCCCCTAGCTATGGGTAAAAATAGCAGGACAGACCTTGTATGGTAACAGGTCTACCGCAGAAAGAAATAGCAACCTACTGCTGGAAAAAAACTACCTCGTCAGTCATGTATCGAGAGATACATGATCGCCCAAATGTGTATCACGTATGGCACATAACTTATTGGTAAAACTGCTAAATCGCTTGAAAGCTGTGCGGCAAGATGCTACTCAAAAAGCAACGAATCCATAGACCAACAATCGTGATATATGGTAATTAATTTGCAGTAAAAGTGTGTGGGGCTTAAACTGAAAATTATCTGCTAATTTGCAAAGTTTATGTGGTATCAAAAATTCAGAGGCATAAAAAACAGCTTTCTTTTTCTTTATCATTTTGGCCTGAAATCGCGGCGGATCTTGAATTTGTAAATTGAAACCACCTTTCTTGACGCCAAAAGTTCCCAGACATTAAATAAAATTTGAATGTCGTAAATGAAAAATGTAACTTTTAATTTGCTGTAGTTTAGTGTTTAGTGTAACTGTAAAGTAATGATGTTTTGAGAGAGTGCAAAAGTTACAAAAAGTTTAATAACAATATTGTAATTGCACCCGAAATATGCTTAAACAACATTTCAATATTAAAAGTTCCGTTAAATCATAAAATTATAGCGATTTTCTCGGGAAGAAAAAACTTGTGAATAACAAACAAAAAAAAATTACGTTTGTTTATTTTTAAATTTCAACATAAAATAACACATTTTTAATTTTCACTTTTAAAATCACTAATTTACAATAGTTAAATAAAAAGTTTCTTTTCTTTCGTTTTGTTTCATTTTTCGAACTATTACCCCGCAAAAAAACGTAGTAAAATTAAAAATCTAAAATTTAAATTCAATATTGCTTTCCAACAAGACCAAACTTATGGTTACATTGAGTAAAAATTGTGTTAATTCGTAATTTCTGCAGCGGGAAAAAAACTGCTTCTTATTGTTCCCATCTTAATTACTTCGCTGTAAATTTTCAATTACTGGACTTAAAATTATAAATAAAATTGAGAACAAGATTTTAAGAGCGATTGATAAGTAAACATTTCTTTGTAATTTAAAATAAATTACAAAGAAATGTTTACTTATGCTTTCTTTTTTTCCTAATTAATTTCTTCATTAATGTTTTCGTTTTTTTCCCCTTGATCTGATTTTCGGCGTAGAAATTAAAATAATCGCTTTATCTAATTCAAAGCAGCATTACACTCACCTTTCGTAATATTTTAAATTATTTTTTTCAAAGACTCCGATATCTGAGAAATACAAAAAAAATATATACAACAATTTATAGAATTGCCCGTAAATTCAAATCTACTCACTAATGTCGGCTAAAAAGAGTTGAAGCAAGGGCGATAATAAAAAAAAAAAAAAAAAAATCTAGTTTTGTTGTTAAACAGCATTCGGAGATGAGTTTTTACTTTTTTTTTTTTTTTTTTTTTAAAAAAAAAGGGGTTAGAGTGCAAGCTTTCATATCAGTGGACATTTTTTTTCTATTGGGATGGACTAGACAGAAAGCTTGTTCTGTTTTTATCAGTAGATAGTAGTTTTAGTTAGTATTTTTTGCTGGTTTCTTTTTTTTTTTAAATTATTTACTAGCTTTTAATTAATTTCATGATAATGTTAGTGGTATTGTGGAATCTTCCACATGAGCCTTCCACCCTTCGGAAAGATGTATTCTTCCCTAAAAAAAGCCTTAACCAATCACCACTTCGTTTCAGTAAATTCAATCTTCTATTGGTTAAGAAACATTAAACTGTAGCAAAGTCGAAACAGATCCTTTTTCCCACCGAAGTTCCCTGGAGCTGATTTCTAGACACCAAAGTCTATATAAACAACCGTATAACTCAATTCAAGTCAGTCAGTCATCAAGTTTCGTGAGATGCTACCAAACTCCACGTGTGTCATTTCACTGACTCAAAATCACTTCAAAATTCTCAACAAACTCAACACAGCACTCAATTGACAATTGTCCGCGTGGTAATCAAATTACAATTGACTTGAAAAGTGAATGTTTTCACTACACAAATGGTAATTGTACAATTCATCAATTTAGCCAAACAGTTAAAGGCAAACAACTCTTTACAACTTATAATCTAACAAGTAACAGACGCATACACACTAATATGTGAATGAACACATTTGAGACTTTTCCTTGCAGAAACCAAATTATTTTAATTTCACTAACAAATCAAAACCATTAACTTTTATTGACCAAATTTCTGCATGAACATTCTTCATAACCTTGTCTCAATTGCCACAATCAACAAAGATTCTGTTATCCTTGCATGTATATTTATAGTATATATAAAAATCCCTCATTGTTGGATCTCTAACCACTGTTTTTAGTAATTTCTTGCAATGCAAATTGTCCTTATATTTTTTATTTGATCTACATGTTGTGGGATAATGCATAATAAGCATGCATAATCTTTCTTACATAAATTACCTTCTGATACAATTTTCACTCAGCTACAACCCGCAACAGTATACATATTTTTTTTTTTCTTAACTGATTCTGATATGGGAGATATTAAAAATAAGTAAGGTTTTCGACATGTTACGTATTGTTCTGGGAGGAAGCTTTTTGTAGTTTATGGATAAGTTACAGTAAATAATCGAAAGTGTCAAAAATGGTTTGTAAAATTTCGTACTGGTCCACTCGTAAAAAAAAAAAGACAATATTTTTTTTTGTAGATTAGCGTTCATTAGAAATTCCTCAAGCCACTACACATATCAGATTTGAAAAATATTTTTAAACGGCAGATCTTTTTAGTTTTCATAATGTTGATACAGTGTATAATCAGTCCCTTACTTCTCACAGAGTTATTGAACTTTATTGTTATTTACAAATGTCAAGTTTGAAAATTTGCTTACGTCACTGATATCATTTTTTTAAAATTCTGTATTTTTTTTTGTGGGGATGTTATCAAAAGCATATGTACAAACAATAGAAGATAATAATTATTTATCTTAAATTAATAACTACATCCAGTAGCAAGGCCTCTGATCAGGATATTGGAGATTTGAGGAGTATGGATTCATTTTTTAATTGCTGTTGTTCTCAGGTCCACCTTGACTCAGAACAAGAAGAGAAGAGTGATCAGAAGGACAATAGATAATGATTGACATTGCATTTAAATTTTTTCAGATTAATGTTGGCGGGAAAGCATGGAGCTGGAAGGGAGTTGCACAAGTGAGAAGTATGAGAAAAGAATTTATGGCTATATCTAACCAGCTCAACTGTAAATTGATGAGATCTCAACACCAATCTAGTACTGAGCTTAAATTTTAAAAAAAGTCTGGATACCATAGCAAAGAGCTTATTTGAAGAATTATCATGAAAGTATTTATAGAAAGCATACAAAGAGGTAACCTTATGGTGGTGGGAAAGTGACTGAAGCTGAGACAACAGATCTGGACCAATAATATAGTTGATTCTTCTTTGGATTTTATGAATGAGCTCAAGGTAAATAGCAGAGACACCAAACCATATGTTTCCTTATTTTTTTACAAGTGGACCAGTCCATTTAAGTAGTGCCTAAGGGTTCTGTGACAGGTGTGAAATAATTCTATTTTAGAGTGTGTGGGGTCAGTCTATCTGCATTTTAAGTGGAAAAATAAAATCTGAGTGTCATGTCCACAAATACAATGCAAAAAAAAACAGTGCAAGGAAATGATTTTTTCAGAAAAAGAAGACCAAGCTAAATATGACAATAACATTTATACATGCAGATATATGTATTTACATATTAGAATTCAATTGTCTTTGTTGTGGCTATGAAGAGACCAATAGTTCAATTGTTCAAAATGTTTTTGTTGCAAGTCAGTCTATAAAGTTCAAAGTGATTTTGTTGCAAGTGAGTTTGCAAAGTTCAAAATTATATGTATGCCAATATGTGACTACTGATTAATTGCATGTGATAGCAGTAATTTTAACATGGTGAACAAAGGGAGAGGAGACAAGACTTATGCATCTTTGTATATAGAAAAATCATTGTAGACTGACATGTAGGTCATGGTAATGTGTGTTGAAGCTGGGCCTTGTTTGCTCACTGATTCTTTTCGCAGATCTAGTTACTAACTGTTCAGTTACAGATCTAGTCACTGACTATTCTTTCGCTCACTCTCTGTTTGCTGTCTGTTGCTGGCAAGCCATTTTTATCACTCTGCGTCAGCTCCAAATTACTATTTGAGTTTTGCACTGAAATGTACTGAGTAACCCCAGCCCCAACACATTTCTAGGTCATTTGGAGTTCAACCACGTGGACATCATAGAAAGTACATCACATGATTTGTCTTACCCAATCAGTTTCCAGAAAACATTTATTTTGGAACCCTGTTTGTACAGAATTGTGAAAATGTTTTGTATGTACTGAAGTTAGTAAGATTTATTTGTAGGTGTCTCTTATTTGATTGTGCTTCCCTTATTGGCTGTAAAATATAGGTGTTTATATCCTATAAGTGTTAAGAATCCACAAACACAGAGTGAAACAGTAAATTTTCTTACCAGACATGAAATCAAGATAAACAAAAAAGAATATAGAATCTGACTGTACCTTCTCTTAAACCACAGCGCTTATATCCTCTACTATGATATTATCACTGGCTCAATCAGAGAGTTTCAAATTAATTTAGTTCAAGGTCTATTGGTCAGTCTTACCAGGCAGTCTCAATTAACTACCATAGAGAAATTTTTCTGCTTGCCATCAACATGGCTGATGCTAGACTCCTGGTGATCAACACAATGTGCCTTCTTCACTTCACATTTTCAAATGACTTGAAGTGGAGCAACTACATTGAATCAATAACAGCATCTACTGCAAGGAAAATTGTATGTTTCTCATCAGAGTCCATCTTGCACATTTACAAATCTACCATTCACCAATGCATTGGATACTGCTGCCATGTCTGGTCTGGTGCTATTCATTTTGAGGTTCTTGACAAAATCCAAAGAAGGATTTGTAATGTAATTACTCCTTACTTGGCATCTTGATTTCACTCTCTTTCTCACCGGTGTGATGTGACTTCTCTGTTTTCTCTAAAAATATTTTCATGGCAACTGCTCTGACAAGCTTTTTTCCCTGGTGCAACAACAACATGAATTTAAGTGTGCTACTAGATTGGCTTCTAGGTTCTACCCATTTACTAAATAGCTAAATGCAACTGCCACTTTTACTCCAATAGTTTCTTTTCTCACACTTCCCACCTGTAGAACTCCCTTCCATTTACTTGCTTCCCTGATAACTACAATCTTCAAAAATTTAAATGCAATGTCAATCACCATCTCCTTGAATCCTGTTCATCTTTTGTCCTCTCCTCAATCCTCCTTATTCTCTGTCTTTTCTCTCACATTCACTCCCTGTAACCCCATGTGCACTGGTGACATTCCAGCCTTGTTTGGGGTGAATTGATTAAAAAGAAAATAGTACTTCTCCTTCCAGAGGGGGCTCTTCTTCTATGTGCCATGTCCTGTCATGGCTCTCCACAATTTCCTGTTCCTTGTTGCTCTTAATAACTTTTGTCTTTTTGCAATCTCTCCCATAGCCTGCTCCACTGCCCATTCACTTAAGCTCACCAGGTTATGCATTGCTTTCCTCAGTCTCTCTTAACATGAATCTGTTTTGTGAGTATCAAATTTTTAAAGCCCTCCTTCCTCATTGTGTCTTAGAAACCTCAACTATCTCTTCCTGATGTTAAGTATAAGTGTCCTTTTTGTTGCCATTGTCCAGCATTCTCTGTTATATTGGAGAACTGATATAATATAACAGTTTGGTCCTCTTTTCTTTGTTTCTAACAATATATTTCTGTTTCTTAAAACTTCGCTCAGCTTTTGACATTTATCTTTCACTATCCCAATGTATTTTGGATTTCAGTGTTGCACTTACTGTACTCTGTTAATACACTTCCCAGAAATGTAACTTGTTACACCTGTTTGATTTCAGTATCTTCAATCTGTAATTGGCATGTTGGGCAATTTCTTTTGCTAACAAACATGCATTCAGTCTTGAAATTTATGTCTAGTCCCTTCTTTTCACTTTCCTTCACTACCTTCCATAGGAGTTTTTGTAATTTCTTTTCTGTGTCTGCTATCAACACTGTGTCATCTGCATATCTTAGGTTGTTAAGGTTGTGGCTGCTAATAATGAATCCTGGTAAAACTTTTATAATTCTCTCAGAATAGCCTCGCTGTATAGGTTGAAAAGAGAAGACACATCCTTTTTATTTTTGTATATTATGTGAACTAATTTTCTATCCATATGCAGGCAGTTTGCTGCCAGTATAGGTTCTTGATTATTTAAATATGTCCAGGTTACCTAGCAATTCCAGTAGTTCTTTGTGACATAATTTATAAGACACTTTTGCATAATATATAAAACATAGTTATATACCCTTTAGCATTTCTGGTGTCATTCTGAGCATAAATATCGCATTCCTGGTTCCAGTGTCTTTAACAAATCCACACTGTTCTTGCTCTATTTCTGGTCTGATTCTGCTGTGCACTCTATTCATCAAGATTCAGATGATAAGTTTTCTTACATGGATCATTAGGCTGATTATCAGATGGAGTTCACATTCATTTGCACCTGGTTTCTTAGGCTGTGCTATGAATATAGATCTACTTAGGTCTTCCAGCATATTGCCACTGTTGTAAATTTCATTTATGTCTGTAAATTCAAAATTGTCTAAGGCTACTAGCAGCTCTTTTATGACTATTTGGTTTGCTGCTTTGTTTCTATTCAATTTGGTCATTGCTGATTCCACTTCAGATTACAATATTTCTGGTCCTACATTATTTCTATGTATAGTCCGTTGTTCTGAGTTTGTCTATATTTCTGAGATGAGGTATTATGTACAGTATTTACATTAGTCGGACTATTGTCCTCATCTTTGTCGCCATATTTGTCACAACGTTTAAACAGCGATTATAATATGGCCGATATACCAAAAAATATGGAGAAAAATTGAGAAATCCTACCAAAAACTGGCACGAATATCAAACCATCTGACATTCCTACACCGATGCAGAGACCTACAACTCATCCCTTCAGGCTTGGCACCAAGACTTCCTATCAATTCAAGGAGAGCTCAAATCTAAAATTTAGAAAAAATGGGACACGCCCTTGTCCGAAGAGAGAATCCAGTACAACCGTTGGATGAAACATCGAGTACATGCTCATATCTCCCAGACGCTCGAGGATCTTCACAGAATTACCAATGAAGAAGACCAGAGAAGGATCCAAAATGACCTGGATAAATCCTTCAGACATGAATTTGAAGTAGTCAAGGCTCGCCAAGTGCAAAAAATTAAATAGATTGAAAGATCAGAAGGTGATTAACAAGGTCCATCACCCACCAGTGAAAGCAGTAGTCAACATCAGCCAATATCAGCTGAGTGCCTCTGAGGAGTCAGTATTGAATAAGGGTCTCAACTTTGCCACAACCATCAGGCGGGTGCCATACTTGGACATCATTGCCAGAGTAGAGGAGGTGGCCTTGAACATCCCTCAGGCTCAGGCGGATGAAATGAGATGGAAAGTGAGACAGGCTTTGGAGAGAGCCAAGCTGCCCAGGTCAAACATAACAAAACTGGAGAGACTGGCGATTGAATCACTACAGAGGAATGAAAACATCATCATACTACCGGCTGACAAAGGTAATGCGACTGTAGTGATGGACAAATCAAACTATACAAAAAAACTGGAAGACCTCATTAGCAATGGTAGCTACAGCAAAGTGAAGAAAGATCCTACTATGAAAATGGAACGCAAACTGTCACAGATCCTAATCAAGAACAAGGATCACTTTTTTATTTACAAGACGTATAGGCAGTTATCGCAGCGTTAAAACCAAGTTTACCTCACATGTACGGTCTCCCTAAGATTCACAAAGACGGTATTCCACTCAGGCCGATTTGTTAGTTGCCAAGGCTCTGTGTGCCACCCTCTGAGTCGCTTCCTTGTAGATATAATTGACCCATTGATCGGAAAGTCTCCTTCATATGTCCGAAACTCCGCCCACTTCGTGGAAATAATCAAAGATGCTCCCATCCTATCCAACCAGATGGTGAGCTTGGACGTGGTGAGTTTGTTCACCAAGGTACCCACGGAGGAGGCACTCTCAGTAGTCAGAGATAGATTAACCTCTGACTCTTCCCTAGAAGGAGCGGACCAGTATTCCAATAGATAATCTGATGGAGATGTTGACTTTCTGTACACAAACAACACACTTCGGAATGGGATCTCACATATATCGACAGGATGAGGGCTTAGCAATGGGCTCGCCATTATCACCAGCAATGGCGAATATATACATGGAATACTTTGAAGAAATGGCATTAGAATCTATATCTCTAAAGCCAACTATATGGTTACGGTACGTAGATGACACTTTCATACTCTGGCCACATCAGGAAGAAGTCCAGGTTCTTCTGGACCATGTGAACTCAATAAGACCTTCGATACAGTTCACAATGGAGAAAGAGAGAAACAACTCACTCCCATTCCTGGATGTACTAATATCTCGAACAGAGAATGGGTTCAAGACATCCGTATACCGTAAACCAACATTCACCGGACAGTACCTCAATTTCAACTCCCACCATCCATACAGTGTAAAGAAAGGGATCGTCCGATGCTTACAACATCGAGCAAAAGTCATAAGTGGCGATCCAGAGACGTTAGATAAAGAATTGGTCAGTATAAGTAGTACCCTACAACGCAACAACTACCCTGGGTACATGGCAGCAGCCCCCAAAAAACTGGGATAGGCGGGTACAAGAGGAGGAGGAGGAGGAGGACAACAACACTCAGAAAACAGTCTGCCTGCCTTATGTGAAGGGGTTATCAGAGAAAATACAAAGGATCTGCGGTCCATATAACATCAGGACAACCTTCAAAAGCTGGACAACACTTCACAGATATCTCTCCCAGAGTGAGACCCCCCATAGAGAGAACATGACTAAAGACTGTGTGTACGCTATCCCATGCAGCTGCGGAAAGGAATATAAAGGAGAGACAGGCCGCCCCCTCAAGGTAAGGCTTCAAGAACACCAGAAAAAGCTGTAACACGAGGGGAAGTAAAAAATCAGGCGTGGCTGACCACATATGGAGAGAGAAGGAGATCACCGCCCCTGTGGGATCATGTTGAGATCATAGACAAAGGAACACCATTGGAAAATTCGTAAACTTAAGGAATCAGCACATATGCTAGGCCACAAAAATCTCCTGAGCCGACCAAGCATAGAAATAAATACAATATGGGAACCAGTAATAAGGAGTGCCAGAGAAAAGCAATGATAACAAAAAATTGCAATATGAACTCTGGTAAAAACATGCAATGATAACAGCAAAAATTGCAATATGAGCACTGGTAAAAAATGATGCTGAAAAAACATTAGGTTTATAATACCCAGAAATTCATACCCAGATGTCCTCAAGGACACATGGCACAGTGGATAAAGGCGTTGGTTAGATCCAGTGACAGACCCAAAGAAGGTGAGTTCAATTCCTGGTTAAGGCAGTGGAGAACTTTCAGAGGGAAAATTAGCAGGAGATAACTGATAACTGACATCCATCAAACATGGCACGTGGAATTAGAACAGTCTACCCCAGCGATCGAAATAAAGGGTTCAGTTCGAAATTCCAACCACCTGAAGAAGGCCGGAGCGTACAACGGCCGAAACGTTGTGACAAATATGGCGACAAAGATGAGGACAATAGTCCGACTAATGTAAATACTGTCCGTTGTTCTGTTTCATCATGAAAGAGTTCTCCGAACACATTTTTTTTTCTTTGAATTCTATTTATTCTTTTTCTATTTCTAAAGAAAAAATTTTTGAATTTTTTATTGATCCAATTCCTCTTTTAATTGTCTGCATTTTTATTTATCTGAAAACAAAAATAATATTTTTCTATTTCTGTAAAATTTTTTCATTGTCCTGTTTGAAAATTGTATTTTTTCCTAATTTCAAATGTGTTATTTTGTTTTTTCTTATATTAACAGTGTTTTTGTTATTTTTTCATCATGTCAAGAATTTTATCTGCCATCCAGTCTTTTTTTCCTTTGTCTATTTTCCTTTGGGATGATCTCGATTTCTGATGTTACTAAAGCTTCTCTTAACATGTCCCACTTAGAGATTCCCTTCTAATTTTTTCCATTGTATCTACTTTTAACATTGTCCATATATTTCTCTTTGACATTCAGAAATGTATCATATTGCAACTCAGGTGACCCTCTTCAATTTCTTTAGTCTCACTCTAAGTTTGTATATCACTAGAAGGTGGTTGTTCCCCTGTCAGTGCTGTTTAAAATTTTTTTTTTTTTTCTGTGTAAAAGAAAAAAAAAAAAAGTAAAAAAAAGGTATTCAAATCTCTTGTCCTTTTATAAACTACTTTTTGAATTTGTTAACAAAAACAATTGTTCTTACTCAAAGTGAAATTTGTAAAGAAACAAATATTAAAATGACAAAAAATATTTCATACTATACAAATTGTACAAAATAGGTCTTGCACAAAATTTTTCTCTTGTTCCTGAATCTATCATGGCAAATCAACAATTCTTTTCAATACAAATCTGTTTTCCTTTAAAAAACAACAGTTCATGAAAAACAATTTTTCCTTAACAACAAAGGAATTTTATTTACTTTCTTTTAGAACAACACTTTATAATCATCAGTCCTTTATTTAACAACAAAAGAACTTACATTGAAAGATTGAAATGGTTCGAAAAGAAGACCTGTAGTGACCTTGGATGAAACAAAAAAATGAAGAATTCAAATTAAAATAAGGCATTTGCTTTTGAAAAAAAAAATATTATTCTTTTTCAAAAAACTTCAACACGACTGCAAAATGGTGGAAGTTTTCTGGACCAAAGTCTAGCCATTGTTACTAGAAATCTACAAAAATAAGAGAGGCTCCAAGCATAACTTTCACCACAAAAAAAAAAAAAAATGGAAAAGAAAGGAACACCAAAAAATAAATGAATTTTGGACAAAAAATTAACACAAAGTGATGTCAGCCAAAACCAAGCTTCACACCAGTAGTCTGGATCTCTGGCTTATTCATATATAAACAGACAGCCGAATCAGCAGAAAATTGTCAAAAATTTACCACCAGAGAAATCAAATTAGTATATCAGTTATGATAAAGTTAAGCAATCATCCCCTTGAGACTTTTTTTTTTGCACGTCTAAGGGCCGAAAAAACAGCAGATTGATGTCCACAACAAGTCTTTTGGATATTATCTTTTATAATATAAAAAGAATTTTTGGAGAATATTTGGAAATTTTATTCAAGGTATGGATGAATGGCAGACTTATAGATATGTAAGATAGATTCAGGAGAGAAAAATTGTATAGAACAAAACAGTGAACCAACTTTCTTGGCAACAGACCTAGCAACAGATTCAGTAGTCTTTACACTTCATGTCAGTTGAGAATGTTAGCCCAAGAAGGTTTTGCAATGAAAATCAAATTCGAAAAGGTTAGTATCAGTCATGCTGATGGATATTTAAATACCATCACTTCAATGATTAGAAAACCATCCTTTCTCCTAGTTAATAATGGACTATGTTTTTTTGAGATCAGCCACTAATTTGACTATCAATCTGATCAGTCTTACTACTGAGACAAGAGTAAATGGTTGTCATCAACATATATAGAAAGTTGAAAGCTAATTCCATCAGGAAGGTCATTGATGAAAAATAAGAATAAAGTAGGAGCAAGGATAGAGCCCTGGGGACACCTGTATTAGTATGAAAAGATCTAGAAGAGTGGCCATTCAGGATAACTTTCATTTCACAATTAGCTAAGACTGAATCAATTCAAAAATTCATCTGGAGACACCATAACTTTTCAAGTTGTGAGGAAGATGTGAGATGTTTAACCAATTCAGTGTTGATTAGGGCCTCTAGTAGTTTATCAAAAAGAAGTAGAAGACTAATAGGCCAATAGTTGGAAGGGTCAGATGGTTCACTTGAGTTCTTAAAGACTGGCACAACGTATAAGGATTTCCAACAAGCAAGAAAGTGAGAGGCAGCAAGATACTTATACAATTTAAAGAGAACATGAGCCAGATCTTTATTTTGATGCCGGTAGTGTTGGCATCCTCCTGTAACCCAGTTACATGGTCGGATGGGCGGTTTGAGATGAGGGGTTCTGTTGTACATTGCATTATGGCGATCAGGCGTCTGCAAAAAACAGGCATCAAAAAATTAACAAATTTCATCTCTCTCCTACTGTCGAAAACTTTTAAAGTCTCCAATTCTAATATAAAGATACCCTCCTTCTCATTCCAGCCCTTTACATAGAAAATAGGTAACTTGCCTATGCAAAAATTATTTGCCAGCTACCAATCATCATTTTCCACGCCTGCCCACCTCCACTCATAATTTTATTTTATCAAGTTGACCGACCAACTCATTACAAGTACTTATTACACAATTTAAAGAGAACATGAGCCAGATCATGAGCATATTTCTTAAGGACTATTAAAGGGATACCATCAGGCTCACATGCTTTGTAGTGATCCAGATTAGAAATGACAGCAGAAACCATGCGAGAGGTTATGCATCTCGCTCAACAGAGACTCAGTTCTGCAGAAAGTCAGGCAAGGATTCTCCAGATGAGTCATGAATAGAGTTTAAAGAGGATTTATGGGTGAAATATTCTGCTTTATCAGCAGATGTTAACACCACAAATTGATTGAAGAGAGGGGGAATATTAAACTTACTCTTATTTAATACACTGTTAACGAGCCACCAGTAGTCATGAGAGGCAAAGTTGTTAGATTCAAGGCGATACCTCATTCTATCAGCAAGCAAAGACTTAGCTCTTTCAAGGACATATTTACATTTATGTGCAGCCATGATTAGGTGTCTGTTATCAACACTGTCCCACTGGTATAGCCTGAAAAAGTGACTCCTGTGGACTACCATGTAAAATAATGGATCATATGCAATTTAAGTGAATAATTCAGCTAGAAAAATTGAAAATAAATACAATATATCTAAATACAAATTACAGACATGTTATAATAGATCATTTCATCTTAAATCAACAATGCTTTGTGGCAATTTTTAACATCAAATTTTATTGTAGCCTAATTATGTGCAGTAATGGATCATATGCAATATAGGTGAACAATTTAACTAGAAAAATTTGACTATAAATACAATGTGTCTAAATGAAAATTAGAGACAGGCCAAGAGTTTTCTTGTTAAAAAGTTGAACAATTTTAACACAGTTTAATTTGTAATATGTATAAATGTTGGTAGAAAAAAAGGAAATAAGATACGGTAGAAATGGTGTTTCTTAGGCAAGATAGCCGGACAGAGCCCAACACTCTCCAAGCAGGTTTCAAATTCAGAGATTTTCCTTCTCCTAGATCAGTTGCCACCCAAGGCTAAAGTACCCAGTCTGTCCTGCTATTTACCCATATCTGGGGGGAAAAGAAGAGGATTCCTAACTTTCCCAAGTAAGTGAATGTAATGGATCTTACTGGAATTTGAACTCGGCTCTCTGATTCCTCAATCCGAGCCGCTATCCATTACTCCACCGTGCCTCCTTAAGATATATAGTTAAAAAATTCTCAATTTTAATGTTTTGCATCATGTATTTTTATGTGTTCTTACAATCTGCTGAATCTGACACACTCGGACAAACAAAACGCATACACTTGCCCCTCTATTTCCAAAAAATAAATAAAACAAATAAACAGGGGTGGTACCACATGACAGGTGTATCTTTCAATATCAAAAAATTAAAGGTGGAGGTGGGTAATTGAATAAGGACATGTCTTTCATTTTCCAATAATAAATGAGTGGGGTGGGGTTAAAATAAGAGATGTTTTTTTGTTTTTTTAATAAAAATTGGTGTAGTTATAAAAAAATGAAGAGGGGTCTCTTAATTTTTTCAGATATGTGATACTATGGACACCCATGTAGAAAGTGAAGAAGTGGTTTTATCTTTGCTAGTTCAAACACATGTACTTACTAAAAATACACATACGTGCATATATATATATATATATATATATATATATCATATAATCCTCATTTACTACTGCCTGATGAAATACGATGATATTCATTGAATATAAGTGTATTTATGTAGTGGTTTATTTAGTTTTTTATACAATTTCTCATGCGATCTAATAATTTTTTCTTTTTGGATGATAAATTATATAAAAACCATTCAAATGTTCATTTTATCTGAGTGCTTTTGGCTACACATTTAGCCATTTTTAAGGATTAAATATTTTAACTGTTAAATATGAAATAGTTTGTTGTATGTATGTTTTATAAAATGATTTCATTTTTCAAAACAGTAATTTTATAAAACACACACACACACACACACACACATATATAATATATATATATATATATATATAACTTTAAAAGTTATTTTCAGTGGATACTCGTATTTGAGTAGATGATCCATTTTATTTATTAAACAGTTTATTTATTTATTTTCATCTACAAGTTTGAATATTCCAGAAATCTTATTAAAGAAAATTATTCGCTGCTTGATTGGTAAAAGTTCTCCGTAGTTCAGTCAGTCAGAGCACATCAGATCTAACAATGGTTCCTTCTACCTGGGTTGGGGTGATGCAGGTTTGAATCTTGGCAGAGAGTGCATATTTTCTTTAATAAAATTTATAAAATAATCAGGCCGGTAGATGAAAATAAATAAATATACTGTTTAATAAATAAAATTGTGCATTTACTCAAATGCAAGTATCCCAAAAAATAACATTTAAAGTGATAACAAATGTCAGATTAATCAATAAAAATCTATTACTTTTTTAGAATAAACATATATATATTCCAAGGGTGAAAGTGGAAGTGTGGTCTGATGAACCAGGTAAAAAGTTTACTAATTCTGAAGCTGACAGTAATGGGTATCTGTTTCACAATGACATAGGGGTGGTTAGAATCAACATTAATGTAGTTAGGGGTTTCATGTTCTTTATGGTAAGGTTTAAAGGTATTATTATTAAGGTTAAGAATGGCATCACGATAATCTACTATTCTGAGGTTAGAAGCAATCTCAATCTTAAACCCCAGAAACTTAAAGGCTCAAATAATTTTCTTTTGTAACTTCACAATAAGTGGACTATTGCTATTGGGAACAAAAATGAGTGTAATAGAAATATCTTTAATAAAAATAAAGAATTGTATGAAAATGCTCTCCACAAAAGTGGCTTTAATAAACTATCCTACTTAAATCCCATAAGTAACACTAAAGTATCTAATATGAGTTGTAAGCACAGAAATAAAAAAAGAAAATTATATGGCCCCTCCCAACACTTCTGTAAAATATCCAGAAGAAGATTAGAATAATAAAATTCAATAATCAAAGCATACTACTAAACCAAAGCAATGAGTTAATGTTTAAATATCGTCACAGGAGTAGGTATAAACTTATCAAATATATTATTGATCTTATTTAATTTTTTCCCATTTAATATTATACCTTTTACTATAGTTATTTCTACCTCTTATATCCTCCATTTCAATCCTATTTGATAACTATCCACTATTTCACTAACTCCCTTTTATTTTATTTGGTTTTATCCCTTTAACCTTTTAATTTTTAAAATGTTTTTTGTCCTTTTCCTGTGTACAATTGGTAATTTATTTTTCTTTAAAATTGTATATGTAAAATTTTTTCCCTAACTTTTTAAAATTTTTATCATCATTATTTTTATCTTCATAATTTTTTCTTCAATTCTTTTTATTTATATTTTTTATTATTTTAATTATTTATTTAGTTATTTTTAAGTTTTTTAGATTTTTTTTTAATTATTATTTTTTATATTTTATTTATTGATTTTAATTTTTACATATATATTTTAAAAATTAAAAAAAAATTTTTTATAAGTTTTAAATTTTCTTAAAATTGTTTGTTATTAAGAAATAAAATCCAAGAGAAATTAAAGTATGGCCAGAATAAAGAAGTTAACAAAAACAAAGTAATATTAGTTATATAACAAAAAAATTTCCTTTAAAAATTACCAAACTATGCAGCAAATAATATAAGATTAACAATAAATCTTAATTAGATAGTTTATACTAATAAAATTGAAAAAATAAAAACATTTGAAAAAATAGAAAACATTATTAAAAAATATAAAAAAATTTAAAAGTATATATAAAAAAGTAAAATCTATAATTAAAATATAATTAAAAAATAATAATTAATAATTTAAAATAATTAAGAAATTAAAATGTAAAAAAAATGATGATTAAAAATAAAGATAATAATATTAACTATATACAATTTTAAAGATAAGTTAAATTACTAAGAATGCTGATACACACACACACTATAGTATACCACAGAATTAATACAACAATGTTGTATTAATTCTGTGGTATACCAATGCACTATTTCATCCACAGAGAGCCCTAGCACTAATATTATATACATTGGGTCCACGAAGAATAATTTTAAAGATAGATGGAGGCAGCATAAGTGCTCCTTTAATAATATAAACAAAAGAAACCAGACTTCACTATCAAAATATTTTTGGTACTTGAAGGAAACAAATAAGACACCAAAAGTTAAATGGAAAATTATTGACAAGGCTAGAATATGTAAAGCTTGGGACGACCCATGCCCTTTGTGCCTCCATGAAAAATTGCACATTATTAAACTTCTTAATAATAATAATCTATTAAATAATAGACACGAAATAACGGTTTTTTTTGTAGGCATCATCAGATTTTTTGTTTGAAATAAAAAAAAAAAAAAAAAATATATAACTTGTTTAACAAATAACCCAATCATCAGATTCATAGTAGAAATTATTAACTACAAACTTGCATACAACATAACACCCTTCATAATCCATAGCCCAAATTAGTAGTTTAAATACCTTACATAAAAAGATAACCCTTTATGAAGTCGTCAAAAAACAAACGTTACGAAAGTTTTTTTTTTTATATGCGCAATTCCTTTCATAATAAAATAAAATAAAATAAATAAATAAATAAATCTCCATAGACAAGCCAACTTGACGAAAGCTTAATACATCTTCGTTTCATTTTTGACACCCTCACCTTCCCCGACTTGACACCTTGAAAGTATCTCTATACCGCTACTTATCATTAACACCCTACACCCGCCTACCCATTTTAGACAATTCGCCCTAGCTGTTACCATGGTGATTTTGATTTCAATTTTTAAAACAAGTAAATTTCAGATATACGTTATTCCAACAAAAACTTCGCTTGAAGATGGAACGGAGCCCTTTTAATTTCAACTCAATTTAATTTAAAGGATTATATTGAAGTTTTCGGCTCTTGTTTTGAAACATGAGACCTCTTATGTAGCGATTTGGAATCATATTTTTAAATAAATAATTATATATATATATATATATATATATAATTATTTATTCGAAAATTAATTTTCTAAGGGAAGTAAATCGAGTTTGGAAGTAAATGAGTTACTTACCTTACTCAGTAATTCCAAGTTGAATAGAATGAGAGAAGCTGGCAATAATTGATAATTTGTGACGATGCTTATAATAAATAAATAAAATATATGTTCATCATTAACAAACTAGTATGATGGTCAGATGAAATGCAATGAAAAAGCAACCAAAATTAAATCAAAAGAAATACTAGTAAAAAAATTAATGCTTGTGACAATACCTCATCTTCAACTAATAATGATACCATGACTAACAAACACAGAATTAAAAAGTAATTTATAAGAAAAAAGAAGAGTGACAAATCATATATGTTACCATAATAATATAGAAATATAACAACAATTAAAAACAGCTAAACTGGTTTATCAGGCTCTCAAAAATCAAGAATGAACTAAAAGAGAAAAAAATCAAGGATGAACTAAGAGAATGAGAAAAAAAACATTAAGAAGACAGAAGATAATGATTGATATTGTATTTAAATTTTTGGAGATTAAAGTTGACTGGAAAGCAAGAGGTCAGAAGAAAGTTCCACAAGTGAGAAGTGCAAGAGAAGAAACTGTTAGCATAGAATTTACAGTTGCATTTCTAACCACTTCAACTATAAATGATGAGACCTTGCTGCCAATCTAATACTGTATTTAAATTTGTAACATCTAGGTACCATAGAGGAAGGTTCATAAGAATAATTACCATAAAAATATTTATAGAAAAGGTACAGGGATGCTATATTACAATAAAGGGAAAGTGACTGAAGCTGATATGCCAGTTTCCTGTACAGAAGAACCTTCAGAAATCTCTTATCCAGCATACAGTGTACATGTCCGAGCCAGTGCTACTGAAGAAGTGCATATAGGCTTGGTAAGTATTATATAAAGTATTCTTTACTTCACAACACTCTGAATAAGAATTGCCAAATTGTATGATGTCTTTCATATCTACATGAAATGACTGGACAGTCTTGAGTCTCAACTGATCCTGTCATGTATTTTGAACAAGCCATCTCTGCTCACAAGATCAAATTCTTTTGTGAGGTTGATGAAGGCAGTGTTCAGTGGTTGTCTCTGTTCTTGGAATTTCTTCTGTAGTTGTCGAAGGGAGAAGATCATGTTAATCATGGAATCCTCTGACCTGAAAACCACACTGGGATTTGGAATATACCTTTTCAGCAATCTTCTGTAGTCTACTGACGATCACATCCCGATGATGTTCAGCAGAGAAATTCCTCTGTAATTGTTGCAATTGCTTTTCTCCCTCTTATTCTTATAGAGCATGACTATGTTGCAGTTTCTGATATCCTGCAGTACAGTTTCCTCTTCCCAGGATTGACAGAGTAGACTCACCATGTAAGTCAAGTAGAACACCCTTTGTGCACTTGATGGCCTCTGGTGAAATACCATCCTGTCCTGATGCCTTTCTCATGGGTAACTTGTCAATGATTCTGCTCAACTCCCCAGCAGTTGGCAATGCATCCAGTCCCTCTGTGGCTGATAGACAAGCTACTGTGTCTAGTGCAACATCCAAGATACTGTTTTCCCTGGAGTACAGTTCCACCTAGTGCTACACTTACCTCTCCATCTGTTTATGTCCTTGATAATCTTACTGTGCTGGGATTTCAGCAGTGCTGTCTTACATTTGAATCAAGAAAGTCATTGGTTGATAAAAAGGATCAGTTCTGATCATTCTATTATAATCATCATCCTTCAACCTCCCTATGTTTGGTTGCAATGTCATTGACAACCTCTTTTCACACTCTATTGCTGCTCCCAGATCCCCATGATTTCCCTGTTCGCTTGGTGGCAGAGGCTGGTAAACTTTAATCATTTTTGTTTGAGTGTAAGAGAGATTAGTCTCAGTTATCTGTAAATTTTAAGCCTTGCATGGGAAATGTTGCATATGTCTATATTTCAGAGATGAGGTATTATGTACACTATTTACATTATTCGGACTATTGTCCTCATCTTTGTTGCCATATTTATTACAACGTTTTGGCTGTTGTACTCTCCAGCCTTCTTCAGGTGGTTGGAATGTCGAACTGAACCCTTTATTTCACTCACTGGGGTAGATTGTTCTAGTTCCATGTGCCATGTTTAATGGATGTCAGTTATCAGTTATCTCCCGTTAATTCCCCTCTCCACTGCCTTAACTGGGTATTGAACTCCCACTCGTTGGGTCTTATCACTGGATCTAACTAACACCTTTATCCACTGTGCTACGTGTTTTTGAGCATACAACGGTCGAAACGTAATAAATATGGCGACAAAGATAAGGACAATAGTCCAAATAATGTAAATAGTGAAGAAAGATCATTCTATACATAAAACGCAGGAGTTAGAAACCGTGAAACAGGCTGTAAATACTAAGCATAAAATAGTTCTGCTAATCTAATAAAACTGATTACCTTACTAAAGTTGTAAATCTTGTGGGGAAAATAGCAATTCGGAGGTTTTGATCCAGTAATCATAAGTCTGGGGTCATAATTCCAAAGGTCATGAATTAGTCTTGCATGTCTCACTTTAGAAAATGCATGGGGTATAAATCAAAAGGTAAAAAAAAAATTTTCATATCCACCACCATAAAACTATCTCTGTTGTTCAAAGAAGAGTTCTTTTATTGGAGGGTAAGAAATGTTGTGATTGGTAGGGGAAGCACAAACAATTACCATATTTTGAGGTCTACTAAAGTTTGATTCTGATTTTTCTTTTTCGACAAATAGCACAGAGAACACAAATTCTTTTCTAGGAAGTGGGGTAGTATTTTGCATTCTCTTTCGTTACTACAAACCTGAAATGGACGAGGTAACCTGATGTGAAGAGCTGATCTATCACTGTATGAAACTGTTACAGTGGGAAAGTCAGAATGTGGCATTTTGTTATCATATCTTATCAAACAAATGTTGTTTAATGTCAAGAGACGTGCCTGAATGTTAAGTTAGAGTATGATGCCAAACTAGATTACCATTGGACTGAAAAACACAAACTGTCGAAAAAATATGGGGAATATTATTCAGAAATTTCCAAAGGCACTGAAAACCTTGAAGAATCCATATTCATTACTCTCAGGTGCACACCTGTCAGACTCTTTCATTGAGGACATTGAATTCAAACTTGTGGCTGGTTATCCTGAGGACATGTCATTAGAAAACTATTTCCGTAATAGATTCTCTACACTTGGATTTCATTCAATAGGTATGTTTTTTATTATACACTGATTTATGCAAACTAGTTGTTACTATTACAATATTTCAGACATAGTACCCTCTGGCATTCTTCAGGACTCTGTCATAGCCAGTAACATTTTTTGGTGTTTCAAACCAAACTCTTTATTCAATCTATGGGTATTGAATTTTCTTATTCTGAAATGTTGTGACAATAACACCCAAGGTGAGAATGCTAGTCTGATTAAATCTGTGTATAATACTAATTCTTCATCTAAAAATTCAAACAAAAGGTAAGAAATTTTATTTATTTATTTATTACCTCAAGAGGAGTAGATAGGTTTAGCTATCATCCAGTTCACACTCCTCCTCAGTCCTCTGAACAGAAATAAAGGTTTATCCCTTGTTTTCTGTTTAGGATTGGGTTTCTGGATTCTTCTAAATCTACTTCAACTGCATATTTTTAATATCTTTTGCCTAAACTCTGAAATTTTATTTACTAGTTATTTTTTATTTATTTTTTCCTTCTTAGGAGTAGACAGATTCATCTATTGCCCGGTTTACACTTCTCCCTGGTCTTTTGTTCAGGAGTAGAGATTTATCCCTTGTCTCCTGTTTAGGATTGGATTTCCAGTTCATTAGAGTCTTTTCATTCTCTTTTACTCCCAGTAGCCCCTTGCTTCTTAGTGGTGTTATTGCCTTGTATGGTGGGAATTAAATGAAAAAAAAAAAAACATATTTTCTGCTCTTAATTCAAGTGCTTAAGCTTCTTTATGAATGTGTTGGTTAATGATGGCCATTTTGAAATCTCTGTGAAACATGTTGGTCATAATTTTACTGTTTAAAGTCTATTAGTTTAAGTTTGTTCTTGTATGTTGATTCTGTCATGTGAATGTTTTACATTGTTTTTCTTTATTTTCTTTGTTGTTTTTTTTAAGTATGAAGCTTATGGTCATGACACACCTCTGATTGGACCCAAACTACTACTCAGGTTTCTTTTAATGGAATTTTATTAAGTACTAGCAGTAGAGCCCGGCGTTGCCCAGGGATGTAATAGTAAGAGATAGATCAAGTATCGACCATCATAAAGACTAAAAAATAAAATTGACAAAGATTATTGTTTAAGGTTGACAGACACGCATGTCTTAATTAGTTTTTTTTTTTTTTTTTTTTTTTTACGAATTGGTCAAACTCAAACAAAAACATTGTTTTCAATCATTATGAGTCTATCGATTGAATATAATTTTATTATAAACAATTGTCTTGTAAATGGAATTTTTAAAGCATTCTGAATGTAAAAATAAAGGAAAAAGTGTGCAAGACAATAAGAAACACTACCTGCCAAAAAAAGTGAAGTTTTGTTGAAATTGGTTGAAAAATGTAGGAAATCCGATCTCATATATAAATGAACACACACACACACTCACAAACAACCTGGGTTTTATAAGTATAACTCGATATGAGTTGTCCCCCTTTCATTCTGGTGTTTTTCCAATTTTTGGCGCTGTCAGAACCACCGCAAGGTAATTTTATGCAGTCCTGTGAAGTTTTGTTGAAATCGGTTGAAAAATGTAGGAAATCCGATCCAATACATAAATGTACACACACACACAATCTGCGTTTTATAATAAGTAAGATTAATAACTGAGATTTCTAACTCTTATTAGGTTTATACTTGAAACATGAAATAAAGCTCAAACGTAAGAATTTTTAAAGCATCACCAAGCTCAGTTAATATTACTGTAGTGATATGTAAATGATAGCCTAATTAGTATAGTTAAGGCATAGAGACTATATAAGTAGCCAATCAGTAATATGATATGTGAGATTAACAACTAGATTACCAGTCAATTATGTGCCATGTGTGATACACACTTAGGCGATCATGTGTCTTTCGATACATGACTGACAAGGTAGATTTTTTTTTTCCCGCAGTAGGTTGCCATTTCTTTCTACAGTAGATCAGTTGCCATCCAAGGATATAGAACACTGTCTGTCCTGCTACTTACCCATAACTGGGGGTGGGGAGAGAAGAAGAGGATTCATATCTTTCCCAATCACTGAACTGAAAAAATACAAAGCAAATCACATTTCACAATAATTAGCTGATGTAAATTTTAAAAAATCTTTAGACAAAAATTGCAAAATTTGGTACTTCAAAATGCCCAAAATGATTAAACTTTACTAGATAGGGATAATAAAAGTGGAATAAATGTCAAAACTCTTTCTCGTGTGTGTGTGTGTGTGTGTATTTTTTAAGTCAGGACATAAATGATCATGGCTCTCCACAGATTTCTTTATCATTCATTGCCATTACTTTTTGCGAATTATAGTGTAAGTGTAGAGGCTTCACGTTGAATTTTTTTTATGCCATGTTCTTTTAGGATATAGGCGATCATGGCTCTCCACAAATTTCTTTTCTTTATTATTCATTGCCATTACTTTTTGGGAATTATAGTGTCTACACATTGATTTCTTTTTAATACTATGTCATTTCTGGATACAGGCGATCATGGGTCTCCACGGTTTCTACTTCAATATAGATTTCTTTTTATTTTATTACCATGATGTTTATAAGAATGACAATAAGATTAGTCCCAAAATTAAATATATTTTAAGCATGAAGTGAAGATTGAATTTTTTTCAAAACAATTTTTATTTTGAAGCAAATTTTCATCTTTCTCAAATTTTAAAATAGGTTTTGTAATAAGGTTTTGTATTTTGAAATTTGAATTTATTATTTCACATAAAAACTAAGAATTAGACTTGTTTTTTTTTTGTTTTTACAGAAGAATAATTGCAAAAGGAACTGAAAATCTAAAAATTTGCATGTAGCTTTATCTTAAAATATCCTCCAAAGGAAGACATTACAACTGTGATTATCACCCCACCAACTTAATATTACCCCACTTTTCAATATGTAAGAAAAAACTGAACATTTCTAACCTCTAATTATGGTTATATTTTAAGCAGAAAATAAATAGGAAATCAGGCCCAAACTTAAAAATTTGCTTAAAATCATCAGACTTAGCTAAAATTACCTCATGCTAATGAAAAAAGTGTAATTGACATACATACATACATACACACACACACATGTGTGAATGGGAAAAAGATATATAAATTTTTATATATCAGAACAATTTTTGGAAAATGTATGACAAAGTTGAAAAACTTTTTCATGAGAAGCATTTTGTCTTTGAGGACTTCATTGGACTAAAGTGATGTTTATATTATTGATATGATTGCAGAAAAAGGAGATGTTCAAATTTTAAACTTAAATTAAAATTCTTATTTTTTTTTTTTTTTAAATACCTAAATACTCAAACATAGTATGGGTTTTATGATCAGTTTCATGACACAAAAATAGAAGGTTGCATTTTTACACAGGTAATTTTTTGAAGAGGTTAAAAATGATGCATTATCAATGACCTGGTCCAATTAAGTTATTATTTTAGCACTGCAATTAGTTTTTATTATTATCACTCAGTAAAACCTGCAGTATCAGTCAGTCAGTTAAGCCCTATATGTGATACACACTTCAGAAATCATGTATTTTTTGGTACATGACTGACAAGGCATATTTTTCCCACAGTATGTTGCCATTTCTTTCTGCAGTAGACTGGTTGCCCACCAAGGCTAAAGAACCCAGTCTGTCCTGCTATTCAACCAATAGCTATGGGGAGAAGAGGTGGATTCATACCTTTCCCAAGGTATTTGTGTGTAAGTGAATTGACTGGAATTCAAACTTAGCTCTCTGAGTTCTTGCTCCAAGCCAATATTCATTACAACACACATCACAAATACAATTAAAAAATACATCAAAACTTTTATTCACTCTAATAATTACATGTAGAGTAACAAAGAAAATACCAAAAACATATTTAAGAATTAATAGTAATTATTTTGCTATAGAAAGCCGTTGTTAATTATCTTAATAGAAACTGTTAATATAACCCATAATATCAGAAAATGTTGTATAAACTCATGATATCAGAAATACTAGTCAGTGGAAGACTGGATCTAAAAAATATGGTTGTTAAGAGATGTAATGGGGTCCACCCACAATTACAATGCTATCATTTAATTTTCATGATGAATAAATAAAATTAAAAGAAAATATATATGAAAAAAAGTAACAATTAAAATTAATGTGGAATAAATATGTATTTTTTAGTGATTACAGTGTTTATATACTGTATGTATTACTGGTAGTAGATAACAAATGTAAATACTGAATGCTATAATTCAATTTTTTAAAAATTTTAAGTAATTCATTGATATTTTTAAATAGTTTACTACACAGTTTACACATTAACAGATAGTACAAAAGTACAAGAGAACATTGCATGCAGTCCACTACATTAAGAACAATCATTTGTGTTCACTAGATGATATGGGAATCTGCTAATAATTACTTCTGCATCCAATTCAACTAACAATTCTTTTAGAATGGATAGCAACATGTATGTTTCCAAATTCTCTTCAGGCAGCAAATTTCTTAACCTTGTCTTTATGATCTTTAATTTTGAAAATGTCCCTTCACATTGGTACTTGAGTAACTGATAGTGAGAAGATGACTTTATAAAGTTCTTATTCCTTTTTATTACTAAAACAGTTGTCTGTATTTGTTTTTTTATTGCATTTTTATTTTATATATAGGGGTCGATCAGCCATTGCTGCTAGTGATTATTTGCATGACAAAATGGAAAAAATCCTATATGATATGTTTCATCCTTTGAAAGGACTTTTTTTAAAATTATATAGTGATTTTCCAAGCATAGCTGAGATGTGACACAAGGCCGAAAGTAGGGGGCACCCAATGAGTATTGAAGTCACTACTCAGTTGTAATTGTTCTAGCAAGACAAGCTTGTTAACCATTACACTACCTCGAGGTACCCCTTTTTTGACATATATATAGAGTGAGATGGATAAATTGTCATCTGAATTATGTAAAAATGAAAATAACACTGACATCTCATTTTAATAGATATATTTACCAAAATTACACAGAAATATTTTGAAATACTAAAGAGTTAATTTATTCAATAAAATCAGCATTGGCTTCAACCAAGGCCTCCAGAAGACTTCAGAATCTCCTGTAACTCTTCTGTGTGGTCTTCTTGTTTAAGTTGGTGAATGCTGGCATAATCCTTGCCTTTAGTTGATCTTTGGTGTTACAAGGAGTTTTATTGGTCACTCACTCAACTGTGCCCCCACATAATAATCAAGGGGGTTGCAGTTTGAGGAATTAGGTGACCAGATGTAAGGGGTAATGTGGTCACAGGTATTGTTTCACTGCTATGACTGGGTTCTCCTGCATGTGTAGCATGGTAAAGAGTCCTGCTACCAAACATAGGGTTTTCCAGCAGCCACCCTCTTGACCCATGGTAGCACTACTTCCTCAAGGCACTTGATTTAGACCTCCATGTTGAGTCTGAAGCCTTCACCCACAAATTACAAAGTAATCACCATTAGACACATCCAGCCCTTTCTGAATCCTTTGTACTGTTCTCAGATTGACATCCAGACACTCTGAAATGTTTGTATCAGAGCTTCTGGCATGAATGCCAAGCAGTACAGCATGCCATTTCCAAATTTCTGGCAGAGTGAATTGTATCATTTTGTTCTTTTTCTCATAGACAGTGCCCAATTGACCCTTAATATACTGTGCTTTTGACAAAATCAAAAACAAACAATTCACATGTGCAAAATTAAAAATATAAAATGGCAACAATTTACATATCTCACCCTATATATATATATATATATATATATATATATATATATATATACCCTACTATACTTTGCAGTTGACAAAAACAAACAATTCGCATGTACAAAATTAAAAATATAAAATGGTGACAATTTACTCTTAGCACCCTTTATATGTTGCAGAAGGGAATGCAATACAACAAATGTTGCCTTTAATTGCACTAGTCTACAATTTTCCACAAGTTGACTACTTCAGAAATAAAAATTGCAAATTCTCATGTATTTTGATGTGCTAAATTTGAAAGTGAGCATCAAATTAGAAGATTGGCTTTAGAATTAGAGATATTTAGTCAGTCATGTCATACATATGAGTACAATGGATGTCACCAAGAAAAACAATCTTGCTTTGCAAATTCTGCTTTAATGTTCTGTTCTGTGTTGGCTACCAGAACAATACACAAACATCTTGAAATACCCTCCAAAGGAAGACATTACAACTGTGATTATCACCCCACCAACTTAATATTACCTCACTTCTCAATATGTGAGAAAAAACTGAACATTTCTAACTTCTCATTAAGGTTACATTTTAAGCAGAAAATAAATAGGAAAGCATGCCCAAATGTAAAAATTTGCTTAAAATCATCAATCTTAGCTAAAATTACCTGATGCTAATGAAAAAAGTGTAATTGACGTACACACATACACACGTGTGTGTGCATGGCAAAAAGATATATAAATTTTTATATATCAATTTTAGGAAAATGTATGACAAAGTTGAAAAAATTTTTCATGTGAAGGATTTTGTTTTAGGACTTCATTGGATTAAAGTGATGTTTATATTATTGATGTGATTGCAGAAGATGTTGAAATTTTAAACTTAAATTAAAATTCTTATCTTTTAAATTTTTTTAAATACCTTATATACAAACACATCAAGATGGCAATATATGTGTTTATTATATAAAATACAAGTGGATAACTCTCTTAAGAAGTATATACATGCATAGTTATTCAGCAACCAGATGTTGCTTTTATAGTTTATCTTTTGAAAACTGCAGAAGGATCATCTCTGGTTGCAGTCCAACAATAGTAAGCCAGCATTTTGCATCCAAATTATAATTGGTAAACTTTTCTCACAACAGATATTATATTATGCTTTTGAGATGCAAAATCATTTTGCAACATAGAGAAGTTATCGGCTTTGTTCAAGCATTCACAAAGAATTTTTCACAGGTCAGTAAAATGTGTGAAAACCTGAGTGGAAAGGAGAATAATAATTAGTTTATTAGGATAGTTATATATAATGAGGTTAAGAGAATAATAATTCATCTGGCAAGGGCAACAATTTTGATGAAATATTCATATAACACTAGTATTGTATCTTGAAATCTAGAGACAGTCAATGATTTTGGACAACATTTTTATTTCCTGTGCCCTAAAATTGGTTATTTTTGTTTTTAACACTTTCATGTTGTAGGTTAGTGTTATACATCAAGAGAAATGTTGAAGATGCAAGGACCATGTAAGTTTAAATTTAAATTTTAAATTTCTACCATTCGATAACTCAAGATGCACAAATGAGCCAACCTCATTCAGTTTCCTCACACTTTTTTTTCAATTTTATAGATGGAAGGTTTTCACCCATGATATCATAGGTAGGACAATAGCAGTAGATGGAAAGTTTAAATATCATAGGTAGGACAATAGCATGATCAACACTGAAATCCAAAGATTATGAGTTAACCCATAATATCATAGGTAGGACAATAGCAAGATGGAAGGTGCAACACTGAAATCCAAAGATTATGCAGTTAACCCATAATATCATAGGTAGGACAATTAATGGAAGGTGCAACCTGAAATCCAAAGATTATGCAGTTAACCCATAATATCATAGGTAGGACAATTAGATGGAAAGTGCAACACTGAAATCCAAAAGATTATGCAGTTAACCCATAATATCATAGTAGGACAATAGCAGTAGATGGAAGGTGCAACACTGAAATCCAAAGATTATGCAGTTAACCCATAAATATCATAGGTAGGACAATAGCAGAATGGACTGCAACACTGAAATCCAAAGATTATGCAGTTAACCCAAATTATCATAATATCATAGGTAGGACAATAGCAGTAGATGAAAAAGATGGAAAGTGCAACACTGAAATCCAAAGATTATGCAGTTAACCCATAATATCATAGGTAGGACAATAGCAGTAGATGGAAAGTGCAACACTGAAATCCAAAAGATTATGCAGTTAACCCAATAGCAGTAGATGGAAAGTGCAACACTGAAATCCAAAAGATTATGCAGTTAACCCATAATATAGGTAGGACAATAGCAGTAGATGGAAGGTGCAACACTGAAATCCAAAATTTATGCAGTTAACCCATAATATCATAGGTAGGACAATAGCAGTAGATGGAAAGTGCAACACTGAAATCCAAAGATTATGCAGTTAACCCATAAATATCATCAATAGCAGTAGATGGAAGGTGCAATAAATCCAAAGCATGCAGTTAACCCATAATATCATAGGTATGGAAAAGTGCAACACTGAAATCCAAAAGATTATGCAGTTAACCCATAATATCATAGGTAGGACAATAGCAGTAGATGGAAAAACACTGAAATCCAAAGATTATGCAAACCCATAATATCATAGGTAACAATCAAAGAAATCCAAAGATTATGCAGCAACCCATAAATATCATAGGTTAACCCCAAAAGATTATGCAAACCCATATCATAGGTAGGACAATAGCAGTAGATGGAAGGTGCAACACTGAAATCCAAAAGATTATGCAGTTAACCCATAATATCATAGGTAGGACAATAGCAGTAGATGGAAAGTGCAACACTGAAATCCAAAGATTATGCAGTTAACCCATAATATCATAGGTGGGACAATAGCAGTGATGGAAGGTGCAACACTGAAATCCAAAGATTATGCAGTTAACCCATAATATCATAGGTAGGACAATAGCAGTAGATGGAAAGTGCAACACTGAAATCCAAAGATTATGCAGTTAACCCATAATATCATAGGTAGGACAATAGCAGTAGATGGAAGGTGCAACACTGAAATCCAAAAGATTATGCAGTTAACCCATAATATCATAGGGAAAGTCAATAGCAGTAGATGGAAAGTGCAACACTGAAATCCAAGATTATGCAGTTAACCCATAAATATCATAGGTAGGACAATAGCAGTAGATGGAAAGTGCAACACTGAAATCCAAAGATTATGCAGTTAACCCATAATATCATAGGTAGGACAATAGCAGTAGATGGAAAGTGCAACACTGAAATCCAAAAGATTATGCAGTTAACCCATAATATCATAGGTAGGACAATAGCAGTAGATGGAAAGTGCAACCAAATCCAAAAGATTATGCAGTTAACCCATAATATCATAGGTAGGACAATAGCAGTAGATGGAAAGTGCAACATTGAAATCAAAAGATTATACAAACCCATAATATCATAGGTAGGACAATAGCAGTAGATGGAAAGAAATCCAAAGCAACAAAATAGCAGTAGATGGAAAGTGCAAACACTGAAATCCAAATTATGCAGTTAACCCATAATATCATAGGTAGGACAATAGCAGTAGATGGAAAGTGCAACACTGAAATCCAAAAGATTATGCAGTTAACCCATAATATCATAGGTAGGACAATAGCAGTAGATGGAAAAGCAACACTGAAATCCAAAGATTATGCAGTTAACCCATAATATCATAGGTAGGACAATAGCAGTAGATGGAAATCAACACTGAAATCCAAAGATTATGCAGTGCAGTTAACCCATAATATCATAGGTAGGACAATAGCATGGAATGGAAATCCAAAGGTTAACAACATCATGAAAATCCAAAAAGATTATGCAGTTAACCCATAATATCATAGGTAGGACAATAGCAGTAGATGGAAAGTGCAACACTGAAATCCAAAGATTATGCAGTTAACCCATAATATCATAGGTAGGACAATAGCAGTAGATGGAAAGTGCAACACTGAAATCCAAAAGATTATGCAGTTAACCCATAATATCATAGGTCAATAGCAGTAGATGGAAAGTGCAACACTGAAATCCAAAGATTATGCAGTTAACCCATAATATCATAGGAGGACAATAGCAGTAGATGGAAAGTGCAACACTGAAATCCAAAGATTATGCAGTTAACCCATAATATCATAGGTAGGACAATAGCAGTAGATGGAAAGTGCAACACTGAAATCCAAAGATTATGCAGTTAACCCATAATATCATAGGTAGGACAATAGCAGTAGATGGAAAGTCCAAAGATTATGCAGTTAACCCATAATATCATAGGTAGGACAATAGCAGTAGATGGAAGGTGCAACACTGAAATCCAAAGATTATGCAGTTAACCCATAATATCATAGGTAGGACAATAGCAGTAGATGGAAAGTGCAACACTGAAATCCAAAGATTATGCAGTTAACCCATAATATCATAGGTAGGACAATAGCAGTAGATGGAAAGTTACTGAAATCCAAAAGATTATGCAGTTAACCCATAATATCATAGGTAGGACAATAGCAGTAGATGGAAAGTGCAACACTGAAATCCAAAGATTATGCAGTTAACCCATAATATCATAGGTAGGACAATAGCAGTAGATGGAAGGTGCAACACTGAAATCCAAAGATTATGCAGTTAACCCATAATATCATAGGTAGGACAATAGCAGTAGATGGAAAGTGCAACACTGAAATCCAAAGATTATGCAGTTAACCCATAATATCATAGGTAGGACAATAGCAGTAGATGGAAAGTGCAACACTGAAATCCAAAAAGATTATGCAGTTAACCCATAATATCATAGGTAGGACAATAGCAGTAGATGGAAAGTTAACACTGAAATCCAAAATTATGATTATAGCAATAGTTAACCCAAAAGATAATATCATAGGTAGGACAATAGCAGTAGATGGAAAGTGCAACACTGAAATCCAAAGATTATGCAGTTAACCCATAATATCATAGGTAGGACAATAGCAGTAGATGGAAAGTGCAACACTGAAATCAAAGATTATGCAGTTAACCCATAATATCATAGGTAGGACAATAGCAGTAGATGGAAAGTGCAACACTGAAATCCAAAAGATTATGCAGTTAACCCATAATATCATAGGTAGGACAATAGCAGTAGATGGAAAGTGCAACACTGAAATCCAAAGATTATGCAGTTAACCCATAATATCATAGGTAGGACAATAGCAGTAGATGGAAGGTGCAACACTGAAATCCAAAGATTATGCAGTTAACCCATAATATCATAGGTAGGACAATAGCAGTAGATGGAAAGTGCAACACTGAAATCCAAAAGATTATGCAGTTAACCCATAATATCATAGGTAGGACAATAGCAGTAGATGGAAAGTGCAACACTGAAATCCAAAGATTATGCAGTTAACCCATAATATCATAGGTAGGACAATAGCAGTAGATGGAAAGTGCAACACTGAAATCCAAAAGATTATACAGTTAACCCATAATATCATAGGTAGGACAATACAGTAGATGGAAAGTGCAACACTGAAATCCAAAAGTTAGTTAACCCATAATATCATAGGTAGGACAATAGCAGTAGATGGAAAATGCAACACTGAAATAAAGATTATGGTTAACCCATAATATCATAGGTAGGACAATAGCACAACAATTGAAATCCAAAAGATTATGCAGTTAACCCATAATATCATAGGTAGGACAATAGCAGTAGATGGAAAGTGCAGTAAAGATGGAAACCCATAATATCAACACAGTAGATGGAAAGTGCAACACTGAAATCCAAAGATTATGCAGTTAACCCATAATATCATAGGTAGGACAATAGCAGTAGATGGAAAGTGCAACACTGAAATCCAAATATCATAAGATTATAAGCAGTTAACCCAAAAATTATCATAGGTAGGACAATAGCAGTAGATGGAAAGTGCAACACTGAAATCCAAAAGATTATGCAGTTAACCCATAATATCATAGGTAGGACAATAGCAGTAGATGGAAAGTGCAACACTGAAATCCAAAAGATTATGCAGTTAACCCATAATATCATAGGTAGGACAATAGCAGTAGATGGAAAGAACACTGAAATCCAAAGATTATACAGTTAACCCACATAGGTAGGACAATAGCAGTAGATGGAAAGTGCAACACTGAAATCCAAAGATTATGCAGTTAACCCATAATATCATAGGTGGGACAATAGCAGTAGATGGAAAGTGCAACACTGAAATCCAAAGATTATGCAGTTAACCCATAATATCATAGGTAGGACAATAGCAGTAGATGGAAATCCAAAGATTATACAACCCATAATATCATGAAAATCCAAAAGATTATGAAATCCAAAAAGATTAACCCATATCATATCAATAGGTAGGACAATGGAATGGAAGTGCAACACTGAAATCCAAAGATTATGCAGTTAACCCATAATATCATAGGTAGGACAATAGCAGTAGATGGAAAGTGCAACACTGAAATCCAAGATTATGCAGTTAACCCATAATATCATAGGTGGGACAATAGCAGTAGATGGAAAGTGCAACACTGAAATCCAAAGATTATGCAGTTAACCCATAATATCATAGGTAGGACAATAGGACAATAGCAGTAGATGGAATAGGTGCAACACACTGAAATCCAAAGATTATGCAGTTAACCCATAATATCATAGGTAATACAATAGCAGTAGATGGAAAGTGCAACACTGAAATCCAAAGATTATGCAGTTAACCCATAAATATCATAGGTAGGACAATAGCAGTAGATGGAAAGGTACAACACTGAAATCAAAAGATTATGCAGTTAACCCATAATATCATAGGGACAATAGCAGTAGGACAATAAGCAACCCATATTATCATAGGTAGATGGAAAAGTGCAACACTGAAATCCAAAAGATTATGCAGTTAACCCATAATATCATAGGTAGGACAATAGCAGTAGATGGAAAGTGCAACACTGAAATCCAAAGATTATACAGTTAACCCGCAATATCATAGGTGGGACAATAGCAGTAGATGGAAAGTGCAACACTGAAATCCAAAGATTATGCAGTTAACCCATAAATATCATAGGGTAGGACAATAGCAGTAGATGGAAAGTGCAACACTGAAATCCAAAAGATTATGCAGTTAACCCATAATATCATAGGTAGGACAATAGCAGTAGATGGAAAGTACAACACTGAAATCCAAAAGATTATGCAGTTAACCCATAATATCATAGGTAGGACAATAGCGATAGATGGAAAGTGCAACACTGAAATCCAAAGATTATGCAGTTAACCCATAAATATCATAAATCCAAAAGGTAGGACAATAGCAGTAGATGGAAAGTGCAACACTGAAATCCAAAGATTATGCAGTTAACCCATAATATCATAGGTAGGACAATAGCAGTAGATGGAAAGTGCAACACTGAAATCCAAAGATTATGCAGTTAACCCATAATATCATAGGTAGGACAATAGCAGTAGATGGAAAGTGCAACACTGAAATCCAAAGATTATGCAGTTAACCCATAAATATCATAGGTAGGACAATAGCAGTAGATGGAAAGTGCAACACTGAAATCCAAAGATTATGCAGTTAACCCATAATATCAGGTAGGACAATAGCAGTAGATGAAAATTGCAACAATAAAGATTATGCAGTTAACCCATAATATCATAGGTAGGACAATAGGATGGAAAGGTGCAACACTGAAATCAAAGATTATGCAGTTAACCCATAATATCATAGGTAGGACAATAGCAGTAGATGGAAAAGTGCAACACTGAAATCCAAAGATTATGCAGTTAACCATAAATATCATAGGTAGGACAATAGCAGTAGATGGAAAGTGCAACACTGAAATCCAAAAGATTATGCAGTTAACCCATAAATATCATAGGACAATAGTAGGATGGAATAACAGAAAATCCATGGAAGATATCATTGGTAGGACAATAGCACTGAAATCCAAAAGATTATGCAGTTAACCCATAAATATCATAGGTAGGACAATAGCAGTAGATGGAAAGTGCAACACTGAAATCCAAAAGATTATGCAGTTAACCCATAATATCATAGGTAGGACAATAGCAGTAGATGGAAGGTGCAACACTGAAATCCAAAAGATTATGCAGTTAACCCATAATATCATAGGTAGGACAATAGCAGTAGATGGAAAGTGCAACACTGAAATCCCCAAATATTATAGGACAATAGTTAACCCATAAATATCATAGGTAGGGACAATAGCAAAGTATGCAGTTAGATGGAAGGTGCAAGATGGAAAATTGCACTGAAATCCAAAGATTATGCAGTTAACCCATAAATATCATAGGTAGGACAATAGCAGTAGATGGAAAATGCAACACTGAAATCCAAAAGATTATGCAGTTAACCCATAAATATCATAGGTAGGACAATAGCAGTAGATGGAAAGTGCAACACTGAAATCCAAAACTATTATGCAGTTAACCCATAATATCATAGGTAGGACAATAGCAGTAGATGGAAAGTGCAACACTGAAATCCAAAGATTATGCAGTTAACCCATAATATCATCAATAGCAGTAGATGGAAAGTGCAACACTGAAATCCAAAGATTATGCAGTTAACCCATAAATATGGGACAAGCAGTAGATGGAAGGTGCAACACTGAAATCCAAAGATTATGCAGTTAACCCATAATAATATCAATAGGTAGGACAATCCAAAAGATTATGCAGTTAACCCATAATATCACCGATGGAAATAGCATAGATGGAAGTGCAACACTGAAATCCAAAAGATTATGCAGTTAACCCATAATATCATAGGTAGGACAATAGCAGTAGATGGAAAGTGCAACACTGAAATCCAAAAGATTATGCAGTTAACCCATAATATCATAGGTAGGACAATAGAAGTAGATGGAAAGTGCAACACTGAAATCCAAAAAGATTATGCAGTTAACCCATAAATATCATAGGTGGGACAATAGCAGTAGATGGAAAGTGCAACACTGAAATCCAAAGATTATGCAGTTAACCCATAATATCATAGGTAGGACAATAGCAGTGGGAAAGTGCAACACTGAAATCCAAAGATTGCAGTTAACCCATAATATCATAGGTGGGACAATAGCAGTAGATGGAAAAGTGCAACACTCCAAAAGATTATGCAGTTAACCCATAATATCATAGGTAGGACAATAGCATTAGATGGAAAGTCAAAAGCAACACTGAAATCCAAAGATTATGCAGTTAACCCATAAATATCATAGGCAGGACAATAGCAGTAGATGGAAAAGTGCAACATTGAAATCCAAAGATTATGCAGTTAACCCATAAATATCATAGGTAGGACAATAGCAGTAGATGGAAAGTGCAACACACTGAAATCCAAAGATTGTGAGTTAACCCATAAATATCATAGGTAGGACAATAGCAGTAGATGGAAAGTAAACACTGAAATCAAAAGATTATGCAGTTAACCCATAAATATCATAGGTAGGACAATGCAGTAGATGGAAAGTGGAAATCCAAAGATTATGCAGTTAACCCATAATATCATAGGTAGGACAATAGCAGTAGATGGAAAAACATAAACCAAAGATTATGCAGTTAACCCATAAATATCATAGGTAGGACAATAGCAGTAGATGGAAAGTGCAACATTGAAATCCAAAGATTATGCAATCCATGTTAATAGGTAGGCCCAACACTAAAAAAGATATCATAATATCATAGGTAGGACAATAGCAGTAGATGGAAAGCAACACTGAAACCAAAGATTATGCAGTCCCAAATATCATAGGTAGGACAATTATGAACCAAAGATTTAACCCACAAATATCATAGGTGGACAATAGCAGTAGATGGAAAGTTTAACACTGAAATCCAAAAGATTATGCAGTTAACCCATAAATATCATAGGTAGACAATATGTAGATGGAAAAGTGCAACACTGAAATCCAAAGATTATGCAGTTAACCCATAATATCATAGGTAGGACAATAATAGATGGAAAAGTGCAACACTGAAATCCAAAGATGCAGAACCTACAAATATCATAGGTAGACAACAGCAGCAGATGGAAAGTGCAACACTGAACCAAAAGATTATGCAGCACCCACAATATCATAGGACAATAGCAGTAGATGGAAGGTGCAAACACTGAAAATCCAAAGATTATGCAGTTAACCCATAAATATCATAGGTAGGACAATAGCAGTAGATGGAAAGTGCAACACTGAAATCAAAGATTATGCAGTTAACCCATAATATCACAGGTAGGACAATAGCAGTAGATGGAAAGTGCAACACTGAAATCCAAAGATTATGCAGTTAAACTCCATAATATCATAGGTAGGACAATAGCAGTAGATGGAAGGTGCAAACACTGAACCAAAGATAATGCAGTTAACCCATAAATATCATAGGTAGGACAATAGCAGTAGATGGAAAGTGCAACACTGAAATCCAAAGATTATACATAACCCATAATATCATAGGTAGGACAATAGCAGTAGATGGAAAGTGCAACACTGAAATCCAAAAGATTATGCAGTTAACCCACAAATATCAGGTAGGACAATAGCAGTAGATGGAAGGTGCAACACTGAAATCCAAAGATTATGCATTAACCCACAAATATCATAGCAGGTAGGACAATAGCAGTAGATGGAAAGTGCAACACTGAAATCCAAAGATTGTGCAGTTAACCCATAAATATCAGGACAACAGCAGTTAGATGGAAAGTGCAACACTGAACCAAAGATTATGCAGTTAACCCAATATCATAGGCAGGACAATAGCAGTAGATGGAAGGTGCCAAAAATCCAAAGATTATGCAGTTAACCCATAAATATCATAGGTAGGACAATAGCAGTAGATGGAAAGTGCAAACACTCCAAAAGAAAGTTAACCCAAATATCATTAGGACAATGCAGTTGGAAAGTAACACTGAAATCCAAAGATAAATATCATAGGTAGGACAATAGCAGTAGATGGAAGGTGCAACACTGAAATCCAAAGATTAAGTAGCAACCCATAAATATCATAGGCAGGACAATAGCAGTAGATGGAAAAGTAAACACTGAAATCCAAAGATTATGGAAAATATCATATAGGTAGGACAATAGCAGTAGATGGAAAGTTGAAAATCCAAAAGATTATGCAGTTAACCCATAAATATCATAGGTAGAATAATAGCAGTAGATGGAAAGTACAACACTGAAAATCCAAAGATTATGCAGTTAACCCATAATATCATAGGTAGGACAATAGCAGTAGATGGAAAGTAAATACTGAAATCCAAAATTATGCAGTTAACCCATAAATATCATAGGTAGCAGTAGATGGAATAACACTGAAATCCAAAGATTATGCAGTTAACCCATAAAATATCAGGTAGACAAAGTCCACTGAAACTAAAAGATTATTAACCCACAAATATAGGTTAACCCAGTAGATAAAGTCAACACTGAAATCCAAAGATAGATGGAAAGTGCAACACTGAAATCCAAAGATTATGCAGTTAACCCATAAATATCATAGGTAGGACAATAGCAGTAGATGGAAAGGCAACACTGAAACAACACTGAAATCCAAAAGATTATGCAGTTAAAATCCCAACCCAATATCATAGGTAGGACAATAGCAGTAGATGGAAAGTGCAACACTGAAATCCAAAATTACAGATTATGCAGGAAAATTAACCCACTAAATCCAAAGATATCATAACCCATAATAGGACAATAGCAGTAGATGGAAAGTGCAACACTGAAATCCAAAGATTATGCAGTTAACCCATAAATATCATAGGTAGGACAATAGCAGTAGATGGAAAAGTGCAACACTGAAATCCAAAGATTATGCAGTTAACCCATAAATATCATAGGTAGGACAATAGCAGTAGATGGAAAGTGCAACACTGAAATCCAAAGATTATGCAGTTAACCCATAAATATCATAGGTAGGACAATAGCAGTAGATGGAAAGTGCAACACTGAAATCCAAAGATTATGCAGTTAACCCATAATATCATAGGTAGGACAATAGCAGTAGATGGAAAGTGCAACACTGAAATCCAAAGATTATGCAGTTAACCCATAATATCATAGGTAGGACAATAGCAGTAGATGGAAGGTGCAACACTGAAATCCAAAGATTATGCAGTTAACCCATAATATCATAGGTAGGACAATAGCAGTAGATGGAAAGTGCAACACTGAAATCCAAAGATTATACAGTTAACCCATAATATCATAGGTAGGACAATAGCAGTAGAGATGGAAGGTGCAACACTGAAATCCAAAGATTATGCAGTTAACCCATAATATCATAGGTAGGACAATAGCAGTAGATGGAAAGTGCAACACTGAAATCCAAAAGATTATGCAGTTAACCCATAATATCATAGGTAGGACAATAGCAGTAGATGGAAAGTGCAACACTGAAATCCAAAGATTATGCAGTTAACCCAATAAATATCAATAGGTAGGAAAGTGCAATAAATCCAAAGTTATGATGGAAACAATAGCAGTAGATGGAACACTGAAATCCAAAGATTATGCAGTTAACCCATAATATCATAGGTAGGACAATAGCAGTAGATGGAAAGTGCAACACTGAAATCCAAAAGATTATGCAGTTAACCCATAAATATCATAGGTAGGACAATAGCAGTAGATGGAAAAAGTGCAACACTGAAATCCAAAGATTATGCAGTTAACCCATAATATCATCAATAGCAGTAGATGGACAATAAATCCAAAAGATTATGCAGTTAACCCAAATATCATAGATGGAATGGAAAGTGCAACACTGAAATCCAAAGATTATGCAGTTAACCCATAATATCATAGGTAGGACAATAGCAGTAGATGGAAAGTGCAACACTGAAATCCAAAGAATGCAGTTAACCCATAATATCATAGGTAACAATAGCATAATGGAAGGTCAACAATAAAGATTATGGAACCCATAATATCATAGGTAGGACAATAGCAGTAGATGGAAAGTGCAACACTGAAATCCAAAAGATTATGCAGTTAACCCATAATATCATAGGTAGGACAATAGCAGTAGATGGAAAGTGCAACACTGAAATCCAAAAGATTATGCAGTTAACCCATAAATATCATAGGTAGGACAATAGCAGTAGATGGAAAGATGCAACACTGAAATCCAAAAAAGATTATGCAGTTAACCCATAATATCATAGGTAGGACAATAGCAGTAGATGGAAAGTGCAACACTGAAATCAAAAGATTATGCAGTTTAACCCATAATATCATAGGTACAGGACAATAGCAGTAGATGGAAAGTGCAACACTGAAATCAAAAATTATGCATTAACCCATAATATCATAGCAATAGTTGGAAACACTGAAATCCAAAAAGATTATGATTACAGTTAACCCATAATATCATAGGTAGGACAATAGCAGTAGATGGAAATAGTTAGCAACACTGAAATCCAAAGATTATGCAGTTAACCCATATCATAGGTATAGCAGTAGATGGAAAGTGCAACACTGAAATCAAAAGACAAACCCATAATATCATGGGTAGGACAATAGTAGATGGAAAAGTGCAACACTGAAATCCAAAGATTATGCAGTTAACCCATAATATCATAGGTAGGACAATAGCATTGATGGAAAGTGCAACACTGAAATCCAAAGATTATGCAGTTAACCCATAATATCATAGGTGGGACAATAGCAGTAGATGGAAAGTAACACTGAAAAAAGATTATGCAGTTAACCCATAATATCATAGGTAGGACAATAGCAGATGGAAATGAACACTGGAAGGTGCAACACTATCATAGGTAAAACAAGATAGATGGAAAGTGCAACAAAATCCAAAAGATTATGCAGTTAACCCATAATATCATAGGTAGGACAATAGCAGTAGATGGAAAGTGCAACACTGAAATCCAAAAAAGATTATGCAGTTAACCCATAATATCATAGGTAGGACAACAGCAGTAGATGGAAGGTGCAACACTGAAACCAAAGATTATGCAGTTAAACCTACAAATAATTATGGGTAGGACAATAGCAGTAGATGGAAAGGCAACACTGAAATCCAAAATATGCAGTTAACCCACAAATATCATAGGTAGGACAATAGTAGATGGAAAGTGCAACACTGAAACCAAAGATTATGCAGTTAACCCACAAATATCATAGGTGGTACAACAGCAGTAGATTGGAAAGTGCAACACTTGAAATCCAAAGACGGCGCAGTAACCTAGCAGTAGATGGAAAGTGCAACACTGAAATCAAAGATTATGCAGTTAACCCATAATATCATAGGTAGGACAATAGCAGCAGATGGAAGGTGCAACACTGAAATCCAAAGATTACAGTTAACACAAATATCATAGGTAGGACAATAGCAGTAGATGGAAAGTAACACTGAACAAAGATTACAGTTAACCCATAATATCATAGGTAGGACAATAGCAGTGAATGGAAAGTGCAACACTGAACCAAAAGATTAAGTTAACCCATTATCAGGTAGGACAATAGTTGAACAACCTGAACCAAATATCAGTTAACCCATAAATACTGGTAGGGACAATAGCAGCAGATGGAAAGTGCAACACTGAAATCCAAAGATTATACAGTTAACCCATAATATCATAGGTAGGACAATAGCAGTAGATGGAAAGTGCAAACACTGAAACCAAAAGACATGCAGTTAACCCACAAATATCATAGGTAGGACAATAGCAGTAGATGGAAAAAAAGCACTGAAATCCAAAAGATTATGCAGATTAACCCATAAATATACAGGTAGGACAATAGATGAAAGGCAAATGAACCAAAGATTGGAAATAATATCATAGTGCAACACTGAAATCCAAAGATTGTGCAGTTAACCCATAAATATCATACATTGAGACAACAGCAGTGAATGGAAATTACCAACACTGAACCAAAGATTATGCAGTTAACCATAAATATCATAGGTAGGACAATAATAGATGGAAAGTGCATGAAATCCAAAGAAAGTTAACCCATGTCATAGGTAGTGGGACAATAGCACTGAAATCCAAAAGATTATGCAGTTAACCCATAAATATCATAGGCAGGACAACAGCAGTAGATGAAGGTGCAATACTGAAACTAAAGATGGAACCATAAATATCATATAGGTCAACACTGAAATCCAAAGATTATACAGTTAACCCATAAATATCATAGGTGGGACAATAACAGATGGAAAGTGCAACATGGAAAGTTAACCCATAACATCATAGGTAGACAATAGCAGAAGGAAAAAACACTGAAAATCCAAAAGAACCACAAATTATGGTAGGACAATAGCAGTAGATGGAAAATTGAACCAAAGATTATGCAGTAACCCATAAATCAACAGCAGTAGATGGAAAGTAACACTGAAATCCAAAGAAGTTGCATAAATAGATTGCAGTAGATGGAGATGGAAAGTGCAACACACTGAAATCCAAAAGATATCATAGGCAGGACAACAGCAGTAGATAAAGTGCCCAACCAAAGATTAATATCATAGGACAATAGCAGTAGATGAAAGTGCAACACTGAAATCCAAAAAGCAGTAACCCACAACATCATAGGTATGGAAGGTGCAACACGAACCAAAGATTATGCAGTTAACCCACAATATCATAGGCAGGAAATCACTGAACTAAAGATTATGCAAAGTTAACCCATAAATATCATAGGTAGGACAATAGCAGTAGATGGAAAGTGCAACACTGAAATCCAAAGATTATCAGTTAACCCATAATATCAAGTAGGCAGGGACAATAGCGGTAGATGGAAAGTGCAACACTGAAATCCAAAAAGATTATACAGTTAAATCGCATAAATATCATAGGTAGGACAATAGCAGTAGATGGAAGGTGCACTGAAAACTAAAGATTATGCAGTTAACCCACAAATATCATAGAAAACAGCAGTAGATGGAAAGTGCGACTGAAATCCAAAGATTATGCAGTTAACCCATAATATCACTGAAATCCAAAGATTAAGTAGGGTACAATAGCAGTAGATGGAACACTGAAATCCAGTAGATTACAGTTAACCATAAACATTAAAGGTAGGACAACAAAAGATTGCAACACTGAAATCCAAAGTTACAGTTAACCCATAAATATCATAGGTAGGACAATAGCAGTAGATGGAAAAAGTGCAACACTGAAATCAAAGATTAGCAGTTAACCCATAATATCATAGGTAGACAATAGTAGTAGATGGAAAGATTGCAACACTGAAATCCAAAGATTATGCAGTTAACCTTAACCAATAGCAGTAGATGAATAAATCCAAAGACTAGTTAACCCATAACATCACAGGTAGGACAATAGCAGTAGATGGAAAGTACAACCCATAATATCACAGGTAGCAATCCAAAAAACCAAAGATTATGCATTAACCCATAAATATCCTTCAGGTAGGACAATAGCAGTAGATGGAAGGTGCAAACACTGAAATCCAAAGCAACACACAGGTAGGACAATACCAAAAAACACTGAAATTTATGCAGGCAGGACAGCAGTTGGAACACTGAAACTAAAAGATCAATTAACCCACAATCATAGGGTAGGACAATAGCAGTAGATGGAAAGTGCAAACACTGAAATCAAGAACCCACAATTATAGGTAGGACAACAGTTAAAGTGCCCATAAAGATTATCAGTTAACCCATAACATCAGGTAGGACAATAGCAGTAGATGGAAAGTGCAACACTGAAATCCAAAAGATTAGCAACCTACATCATAGGTAGACAACAGCAGCAGATAACCCAAATAAAAGATATCATAAACCCACAATCATAGGTAGGACAATAGCAGATAGAACAATGAAATCCAAAGAAAGTTAACCCACAAATATCATTACAGGCAGGACAATAGCAGCAGATGGAAATCCAAAGATTATGCAGTTAACCCTTATCATAGGTCAATAGTAGTAGATGACAACACTGTAACCAAAGATTAGATGGAGGACAATAGCAGTAGATGAAAAGCAACACTGAAATCCAAAGATTATACAGTTAACCCATAATATCATAGGTAGGACAATAGCAGAGATGGAAAGTGCAACACTGAAATCCAAAGATTATGCCCAGTTAACCCATAATATCATAGGTAGGACAATAGCAGTAGATGGAAAAGTAAATTACCTTTTGAATCCAAAAGATTATGCAGTTAACCCAAATATCATAGGTAGGACAATAGCAATGCAGATGGAAAGTACAACACTGAAATCCAAAGATTATGCAATTAACCCACAATATCATAGGTAGGACAATAGCAGTAGATGGAAAGTGCAACACAGAAATCCAAAATTATGCAGTTAACCAAATATCATAGGTAGGACAATTATTAACACTGAAATCCAAAGATTATGCAGTTAACCATAATATCATAGGTAGGACAATAACAGTAGATGGAAAGTGCAACACTGAAAATCCAAAGATTATACAGGTTAGTAGATGGAAAGTGCCGCAAACTAAAAGATTATGCATTAACCCATAATATCAGGTAGGACAATAGCAGATGGAAAATTCAAAGATTATGCAGTTAACCCACAATATCAAAAGATTAGATGGAAAGCAACACTGAAATTAACCCATAATATCATAGGTAGGACAATAGCAGTAGATGGAAAGTGCAACACTGAAATCCAAAGATTATGCAGTTAACCCATAATATCAGGTTAGGACAATAGCAGTAGATGAAAGGCAACACTAAATCCAAAGCAGTTAACCCATAAATATCATAGGTATAGAGATGGAAAGTGATTAGTAGTTAACCCAAAATATCATAGAATATTATAGGATGGAAAGTGCAAAATCCAAAATTACAGTTAACCTTATCATAGGTAGGACAACAGTTAACCCATAATATCACAGGTACAATCGCCATGGAAAGTAACACTGAAATCCAAAGATTATGCAATAGCAGTAGATGGAAAGTGCAACACTGAAATCCAAAGAGCAACCTACAATATCATAGGTAGGACAATAGCAGTATAGGCACTGAAATATTGCGCAGTTAACCCAAGGTGGGGACAATAGCAGTAGATGGAAAGTGCAACACTGAAAACCAAAATTGCAGTTAACCCATGCAGGTAGGACAATAGCAGTAGACCCACTGAAATATCAGATTATGCAGTTAACCCATATCTATAGGACAATGGCAGTAGATGGAAAGTGCAACACTGAAATCCAAAAGATTATGCATTAACCCATAAATATCATAGGTAGGACAATAGCGGTAGATGGAAAGTGCAACACTGAAATCCAAAGATTATGCAGTTAACCCATAAATATCATAGGTAGGACAATACAGTAGACAGTGAATCCAAACATTATGATGGAAACAGCAGAAGATGGAAAGTGCAACACTGAAATCAAAGATTATGCAGTTAATATATCTTAGGTAGGACAATAACGGTGAATGGAAGAATTTTAACACTGAAATCCAAGGTTATGCAGTTATTATAATATCGCCGATGGGACAATGGCAATGAATGGAAAGTGCAACACTGAAATCCAAAAGATTGCTGATTAACCCATAATATCATAGGTAGGACAATAGCAGTAGATGGAAGAATTATTGCAAAATCCAAAGGTCCATACACTGAAACAAAGATTGAAAATCCAAAAGATTATGCAGTTAACCCATAATATCATAGGTAGGACAATAGCAGTAGATGGAAAGTGCAACACTGAAATCCAAAGATTATGCAGTTAACCCATAATATCATAGGTGGGACAATAGCAGTAGATGGAAAGTGCAACACTGAAATCCAAAAAGATTATGCAGTTAACCCATAATATCATAGGTAGGACAATAGGTAGATGGAAAAGTGCAACACTGAAATCCAAAGATTATGCAGTTAACCCATAATATCATAGGTACAATAGCAGTAGATGGAAAAGTGCAACACTGAAATCAAAAGATTATGCAGTTAACCCATAATATCATAGGTAGGACAATAGCAGTAGATGGAAGGTGCAACACTGAAATCCAAAGATTATGCAGTTAACCCATAATATCATAGGTGGGACAATAGCAGTAGATGGAAAGTGCAACACTGAAATCCAAAGATTATGCAGTTAACCCATAATATCATAGGTAGGACAATAGCAGTAGATGGAAGGTGGACAATGGCATTGAATGGAAAGTGCAACATTGAAATCCAAAGATTATGCAGTTAACCCATAATATCGCCGGTAGGACAATAGCAGTAGATGGAAAGTGCAACACTGGAAATAATTATGCTACGTTAACCCATAATATCATAGGTAGGGACAATAGCATAGATGAAAGATGGAATTATGTAGTGCAACAGCAGTAGATGGAAGGTGCAACAAAACCAAAAGATTATGCAGTTAACCCAAATAATATCAATAGCAGTAGGAAAGGCAACACTGAAATCCAAAATATGCAGTTAACCCACAAATATCATAGGTAGGACAATAGTAGATGGAAAGTGCAACACTGAAACCAAAGATTATGCAGTTAACCCACAAATATCATAGGTGGTACAACAGCAGTAGATTGGAAAGTGCAACACTTGAAATCCAAAGACGGCGCAGTAACCTACAACATCATAGGTAGACAACAGCAGTAGATGGAAAGTGCAACACTGAAATCCAAAGATTATGCAGTTAACCCATAACATCATAGGTAGGACAACAGCAGCAGATGGAAGGTGCAACACTGAAATCCAAAGATTACAGTTAACTACAAATATCATAGGTAGGACAATAGCAGTAGATGGAAAGTGCAACACTGAACCAAAGATTACAGTTAACCCATAATATCATAGGTAGGACAATAGCAGTAGATGGAAAGTGCAACACTGAAATCCAAAGATTATGCAGTTAACCCATAAATATCATAGGTAGGACAATAGCAGTAGATGGAAAGTGCAACACTGAAATCCAAAGATTATGCAGGTTAACCCATAAATATCATAGGTAGGACAATAGCAGTAGATGGAAAGTGCAACACTGAAATCCAAAGATTATGCAGTTAACCCATAATATCATAGGTAGGACAATAGCAGTAGATGGAAAGTGCAACACTGAAATCCAAAGATTATGCAGTTAACCCATAATATCATAGGTAGGGACAATAGCAGTAGATGGAAAGTGCAACATTGAAATCCAAAGATTATGCAGTTAACCCATAAATATCATAGGTAGGACAATAGTAGATGGAAAGTGCAACACTGAAATCCAAAGATTATGGAACCCATAATATCATAGGTAGGACAATAGCAGTAGGAAGGTGGAAAGATTAACACACAGAAACAATCCAAAGATTATGCAGTTAACCCATAAATATCATAGGTAGGACAATAGCAGTAGATGGAAAGTGCAACACTGAAATCCAAAGATTATGCAGTTAACCCATAATATCATAGGTAGGACAATAGCAGTAGATGGAAAGTGCAACACTGAAATCCAAAGATTATGCAGTTAACCCATAATATCATAGGTAGGACAATAGCAGTAGATGGAAAGTGAAACACTGAAAACTACAACATCCAAAAGATTAAACACTGAAATCAGATTAACCCCATAAAATATCATAGGTAGGACAATAGCAGTAGATGGAAAGTGCAACACTGAAATCCAAAGATTATGCAGTTAACCCATAATATCATAGGTAGGACAATAGCAGTAGATGGAAAGTAAACACTGAAATCCAAAGATTATGCAGTTAACCCATAATATCATAGGTAGGACAATAGCAGTAGATGGAAAAGTGCAACACTGAAATGATTATGCAGTTAACCCAAAATATCATAGGTAGGACAAAAGATGGAAAGTAACACTGAAACCAAAGATTATGCAGGCAGGACAGCAGTAGATGGAAAAACCCAAAAGATAATATCATAGGGTAGACAATAGCAGTAGATGGAAAAAACACTGAAATCCAAAGATTATGCAGCAACCCACAATATCATAGGTAGGACAACAGCAGTAGATGGAAAGTAACACCGAAAACCAAAAAGATTATGCAGTTAACCCATACACATAGGACAATAGGTAGACAACACTGAAATCCAAAGATTGCAGCAACCTAAGGGTCATCATAGGTAGACAACAGCAGCAGATGGAAGGTGCAACACTGAAATCCAAAAGATTATGCAGTTAACCCACAATACACATAGTAGATGAAGGGCAACAATTGAAATCCAAAGGACATGCAGTTAACCCACAAATATCATTACAGGCAGGACAATAGCAGCAGATGGAAAGTGAACCAAAGATTATGCACCTGAATAGGTAGGACAATAGTAGTAGATGGAAAAAGCAACACTGAACCAAAGATTATGCAGTTAACCCATAAATATCATAGGTAGGACAATAGCAGTAGATGGAAAAGCAACACTGAAATCCAAAGATTATGCAGTTAACCCATAAATATCATAGGTAGGACAATAGCAGAGATGGAAAGTGCAACACTGAAATCCAAAGATTATGCAGTTAACCCATAAACATCATAGGTAGGACAATAGCAGTAGATGGAAAAGTAAATTACCTCTTGAATCCAAAGATTATGCAGCAACCCATAATATCATAGGTAGGACAATAGCAGCAGATGGAAAGTGCAACACTGAAATCAAAAGATTATGCAGTTAACCCACAATATCATAGGTAGGACAATAGCAGTAGATGGAAAGTGCAACACTGAAATCCAAAGATTATGCAGTTAACCAAATATCATAGGTAGGACAATAAGCAGCAGATGGAAAAGTGCAACACTGAAATCCAAAGATTATGCAGTTAACCATAATATCATAGGTAGGACAACAGCAGTGAGATGCTTGAAAGTAACATTGGAAAATCCAAAGATTATGCAGTTAACTGGCACAAAAGCAGTAGATGGAAAAACACTGAAATCCAAAAGATTATGCAGTTAACCCATAATATCATAGGTAGGACAATAGCAGTAGATGGAAAAGCAACACTGAAATCCAAAGATTATGCAGTTAACCCATAAATATCATAGGTAGGACAATAGCAGTAGATGGAAAGTGCAACACTGAAATCCAAAGATTATGCAGTTAACCCATAATATCATAGGTAGGACAATAGCAGTAGATGGAAAGTGCAACACTGAAATCCAAAGATTATGCAGTTAACCCATAATATCATAGGTAGGACAATAGCAGTAGATGGAAAGTGCAACACTGAAATCCAAAGATTATGCAGTTAACCCATAATATCATAGGTAGGACAATAGCAGTAGATGAAGGTGCAACACTGAAATCCAAGATTATGCAGTTAACCCATAATATCATAGGTGGGACCCAATAGCAGTAGATGGAAAGTGCAAACACTGAAATCCAAAGATTATGCAGTTAACCCATAATATCATAGGTAGGACAATAAACAGTAGATGGAAAGTGCAACACTGAAATCCAAAGATTATGCAGTTAACCCATAATATCATAGGTAGGACAATAGCAGTAGATGGAAAGTGCAAACACTGAAATCCAAAGATTATGCAGTTAACCCATAATATCATAGAAACTAAAGATTATGCAAACCCATACAGTAGATGGAAAGTGCAACACTGAAATCCAAAGATTATGCAGTTAACCCATAATATCACCAGGTAGGACAACAGTAGATGGAAGGTAACACTGAAATCCAAAGATTATGCAGTTAACCCATGGGTAGGACAATATCATAGGAAATAGGGTGTAAGTTAACAATAGTATCCTAGATGGAAATAGCAGTAGATGGAAGGTGCAACAAAATCCAAAGATTATGCAGTTAACCCATAATATCATAGGTAGGACAATAGCAGTGAGATGGAAAAGTGCAACACTGAAACCAAAGATTATGCAGTTAACCCCATAATATCATAGGTGGGACAATAGCAGATGGAAGGTGCAACACTGAAATCAAAAGATTATGCAGTTAACCCATAATATCATAGGTAGGACACAATAGCAGTGAATGGAAAATAGCAACACTTCGAAAGTCCAAAGATTATGCAGGTTGAAACCCAAATATCATAGGTAGGACAATAGCAGTAGATGGAAAGTGCAACACTGAAATCCAAAGATTATGCAGTTAACCCATAATATCATAGGTAGGACAATAGAAGTAGATGGAAGGTGCAACACTGAAATCCAAAAGATTATGCAGTTAACCCATAATATCATAGGTAGGACACAACAGTAGATGAAAGGAAAATGGAAAAAACACTGAAATCCAAAAGATTATGCAGTTAACCCATAATATCATAGGTAGGACAATAGCAGTAGATGGAAAGTGCAACACTGAAATCCAAAAGATTATGCAGTTAACCCACAAATATCATAGGACAATAGGAGCAGATGGAAAAACATTGAAATCCAAAGATGGAACCCAACAAATATCATAGGTACAATAGCTAGATGGAAAGTGCAACACTGAAATCCAAAGATTATGCAGTTAACCCATAATATCATAGGTAGGACAATAGCAGAGATGGAAAGTGCATACTGAAATCCAAAAGATTATGCGTAGTTAACCCATAATATCATAGGTAGGACAATAGCAGTAGATGGAAGGTGCACTGAAATCCAAAGATTATAAAGTTAACCCATAATATCATAGGACAATAGCAGTAGATGGAAAGTGCAACACTGAAATCCAAAGATTATGCAGTTAACCCAAACAATATCCCATTGAAATTCAAAGTTAGGAACCCAATAGCAGGACAATAGCAGTAGATGAAGGTGCAACACTGAAATCCAAAGCAGTTAACCCATAATATCATAGTAGATGGAACAGTGAATGGAATATTAGGTGGACAATAGCAGTGAAATCCGAATTGGAAATCCAGTTAACATAGGGTAGGACAATAGCAACACTGAAATCCAAGATTATGGAACCCACAACACATGGTGCAACACTGAAATCAAAGATTATGCAGTTAACCCATAATATCATAGGTAGGACAATAGCAGTAGATGGAAAGTGCAACACTGAAAAATCCAAAAGATTATGCAGTTAACCCATAATATCAATAGGTAGGACAAAGATAGCAGTAGATGGAAAGGTGCAACACTGAAACTCCAAAGATTATGCAGTTAACCCATAATATCATAGGCAGGACAATAGCAGCAGATGGAAACAATTGAAAATCCAAAGATTATGCAACACTGAAAATCCAAAGGTTAAACCAATGGGTAGTTCCATAATATCATAGGTAGGACAATAGATGGAAAGTAGATGGAAGGTGCAAGGACACTGAAATCCAAAATCCAAAAGATTATGCAGTTAACCCATAATAATATCATAGGTAGGACAATAGCAGTAGATGGAAAAACACTGAAATCCAAAGATTATAGCAGTTAACCCCAAAGATTATGCAGTTATCATAGGTAGGACAATAGCAGTAGATGGAAGGTGCAACACTGAAATCCAAAATATTAGTATAGCAGAGTTAACCCATAATATCATAGGCAGGACAATAGGGACAATATAGATGGAGGACAATAGCAGTAGACAACAAATCCAAAGATTATGCAGTAACCCATAATATCATAGGTAGGACAATAGCAGATGGAAGGTGCAACACTGAAAATCCAAAGATTATGCAGTTAACCCATAAACATCATAGGTAGGACAATAGCAGTAGATGGAAAGTGCAACACTGAAATCCAAAGATTATGCAGTTAACCCATAAATCATAGGTAGTAGGACAATAGAGATGGAAAGTGCAAACACTGAATCCAAAGATTATGCAGTTAACCCATAAATATCATAGGTAGGACAATAGCAGTAGATGGAAGGTGCAACACTGAAATCCAAAAGATTATGCAGTTAACCCATAAATATCATAGGTAGGACAATACAGTAGATGGACAAAATAGCAGATTAGATGGTAGGAAGTAGATGGAAAGTGCAACACTGAAATCCAAAGATTGTGCAGCAACCCATAATATCATAGGTGAGACAATAGCAGTAGATGGAAAGTGCAACACTGAAATCCAAAATTGCAGTTAACCCATAAATAGTTAACAATAGCATAATATCAAAATACTGAAATTTGGGACAATGGCATAGGTAGGGATGGAAAGGTGCAACACTGAAATCCAAAGATTATACAGTTAACCCATAATATCATTGGGTAGGACAATGCAGTAGATGGAAGGTGCAACACTGAAAATCCAAAGATTATGCAGTTAACCCATAAATATCAGGCAGGACAATAGCAGTAGATGGAAAGACAAAATAAAGATTATGCAGTAGGTAGACAATAGCAGTAGATACAACACTGAAATCCAAAGATTATGCAGTTAACCCATAAATATCATAGACAATAGGACAAACACTAAAGATTATGCAGTTAACCCATGGAAATAGGTAGGAACAGCAGTAGATGGAAAGTCCAAAAGATTGTGCAGTTAACCCATAATATCATAGGTAGGACAATAGCAGAGATGGAAAAGATGAAATCCAAAGGGTTAACCCATAAATATCACAATGAAATGGAAAGTGCAACACTGAACCAAAGATTATGCAGTTAACCCATAATATCATAGGTAGGACAATAGCAGTAGATGGAAAAGCAACACTGAAATCCAAAAGATTATGCAGTTAACCCATAAATATCATAGGTAGGACAATAGCAGTAGATGGAAAGTAAACACTGAAATCCAAAGATTATGCAGTTAACCCATAAATATCATAGGTAGGACAATAGCAGATAGATGAACCAAAGACTGCAACATAAATACTACAGGTAACAATAGCAAGAAGAACACTGAAATCCAAAGATTATGCAGTTAACCCATAACTAATATCATGGTAGGACAATAGCAGTAGATGGAAAGTGCAACACTGAAATCCAAAGATTATGCACCTTACTGGTAGGACAATCCAAACACTGAAATCCAAAGATATGCAGTTAACCCATAATATCATAGGTAGGACAATAAAGCAGTAGATGGAAGGTGCAACCTCCAAAGATTATGCAGTTAACCCAAAATATCATAGGCAAAAAGCAGTAGATGGAAGGTGCAACACTGAAATCCAAAGATTATGCAATAACTCCATAATATCATAGGTAGGACAATAGCGGTAGATAAAAAACACTGAAATCCAAAGATTATGCAGTTAACCCATAATATCATAGGTAGGACAAAGATGGAAAGTAACACTGAAATCAGTTAACCCATAAATATCATAGGTAGGACAATAGCAGTAGATGGAAAGTGCAACACTGAAATCCAAAGATTATGCAGTTAACCCATAATATCCTAGGTAGACAAATAGCAGTAGATGGGACAATACTGCAATCCGTAAAGATTATGCAGTTAACCCATAATATCATAGGCAGGACAATAGTAGATGGAAGGTAACACTGAAATCCAAAGATTATGCAGTTAACCCATAATCATAGGTAGGACAATAGCAGTAGATGGAAGGCAACACTGAAAGCAAAGATTATGAAAGTTAACCCATAAACATCATAGGCAGGACAATAGCATGGAAGGTGCAACACTGGAATCCAAAGATTATGCAGTTAACCCATAATATCATAGGTGAGACAATAGTAGAGATGGAAGGTTAACTTTTGAAATCAAAGATTATACAGTTAACCCATAAATATCATAGGTAGGACAATAGCAGTAGATGGAAAAGTTAACACTGAAATCCAAAGATTATGCAGTTAACCCATAAATCACAGGTCAATAGCAGATGGAAAGGACAATACTGAAATCCAAAGATAGATGGAAGGTGACAATAGCAGTAGATGGAAAGTGCAACACTGGAAATCCAAAGATTGTACATAACACATAGGTTAGCAGTAGATGGAAATAACACTAAAAAAGATTTGGAAGACAAATATCATAGGCAGGACAATAGATGGAAAAAGCAACACTGAAATCCAAAGATTGCAGTTAACCCATAAATATCATAGGTAGACAATAGCAGTAGATGGAAAGTGCAACACTGAAAATCCAAAAGATTATGCAGTTAACCCATATCATATCATATGGTGAACCAAAGATTATGCCGTAATATCATAGGTGCAGTACAATAGATGATGGAAAGTGCAACACTGAAATCAAAGATTATGCAGTTAACCCATAATATCATAGGCAGGACAATAGCAGTAGATGGAAAGGGTGAAACCAAAGATTATCAGAATTAGATCACAGGTATTGTAATAGCAGTAGGTGGGACAAAATCCAAAAGCGGTTAACCCATGGGACAACAGCAGTAGATGAAAGCAACTGAAATCCAAAGATTATGCAGTTAACCCATAATATCATAGGTAGGACAATAAAGTATGATGGAAAGGTGCAACACAGAAAATCCAAAGATTAGTGGTTAACCCATAAATATCATAGGTAGGACAATAGCAGTAGATGGAAGTGCAACACTGAAATCCAAAGATTATGCAGTTAACCCATAAATATCACAATAGCAGTGATGGAAAGGAACAATAAAGATTATGCAGTAGATGCAGTAGAAGTGCAACACTGAAATCCAAAAGATTATGCAGTTAACCCATAATATCATAGGTGGGACAATAGCAGTAGATGGAAAGTTGCAACACACAAATCCAAAGATTATGCAGTTAACCCTTAAATATCATAGGTAGGACAATAGCAGTAGATGGAAAGTGCACACTGAAATCCAAAAGATTATGCAGTTAACCCATAATATCATAGGTGGACAATAGCAGTAGATGGAAAGTGCAACACTGAAATCCAAAGATTATGCGAGTTAACCCACAATATCATAGGTAGGACAATAGCAGATGGAAAGTGCAACACTGAAATCAAAGACATGCAGTTAACCCATAAATATCATAGGTAGGACAATAGCGGTAGATGGAAAGTGCAACACTGAAATCCAAAGATTACAGTTAACCCATATCAAAAATAGAGTAGATGGAAAGTGCAACACTGAAATCCAAAGATTATGCAGTTAACCCAATATCATAGGTAGGACAATGTAGATGGAAAGTAACACTGAAATCCAAAGATTGGCATGGAAAACAGGTGTAGATGGAAACACTGAAATCCAAAAGATTATGCAGTTAACCATAATATCATAGGACAATATGGCAGTAGATGGAAGATTGTACTGAAATCCAAAGATTATGCAATTAACCCATAAATATCATAGGTAGGACAACATTGAATGGAAGATTACCTTGCAAATCCAAAGATTATGCAGTTAACCCATAAATATCATAGGTAGGACAATGGCAGTAGTGGAAGAAATTGCGCAACACTGAAATCAAAGATTATACGAGGATTAACCCGCAATATCATAGGTAGGACAATAGCAGTGAATGGAAAGTGCAACACTGAAATCCAAAGATTATACGGTTAACCCATAAATATCATAGGTGGGACAATAGCATGGAAAAGTTACAACACTGAAATCCAAAGATTATGGAACCCAATAATATCATAGGTAGGACAATAGAAAGATGGAAAAACACTGAAATCCAAAGATTATGCAGTTAACCCATAAATATCAACAGCAGTAGATGGAAAGAACACTGAAATCCAAAGATTATGCAGTTAACCCATGGATCCCATAGGTAAGGGACAATAGCATGAAATGCAACAAAATCCAAAGATTATGCAGTTAACCCATAATATCATAGGTAGGACAATAGATTACAGTTAACCCATGGAAGATTTAGCAGTAGAAAAGTCCAAAGAAATCCATAAATATCATTGGACAATAGGCAGCAGATGAAAGTGCCACCAAACCAAAGATTATGCAGTTAACCTAATATCATAGGTAGGACAATAGCAGTAGATGGAAGGTGCAACACTGAAACTAAAGATTATGCAGTTAACCCATAAATATCATAGGAAGGATGGAAAAAACACTGCCAAGATTATGTAACCCATAGATGGAAAAGTGCAACACTGAAATCCAAAGATTATGGCAGTTAACCCATAATATCATAGGTAGGACAATAGCAGTAGATGGAAAGTGCACACTGAAATCCAAAGATTATGCAGTTAACCCACAAATATCATAGGTAGGACAATAGCAGTAGATGGAAAGTAACACTGAAAATCCAAAGATTGCGCAGTTAACCCATAAATATCATAGGTAGGACAATAGCAGTAGATGGAAAAAAGGTGCAACACTGAAATCCAAAGATTATGCAGTTAACCCATAATATCATAGGTAGGACAATAGCAGATGGAAAGTGCAAAACTAAAAAGATTATGCAGTTAACCCATAAATATCATAGGTAGGGACAATAGCAGTAGATGGAAAGTGCAAGCACTGAAATCCAAAAGATTATGCAGTTAACCCATAAATATCATAGGTAGGACAATAGCAGTAGATGGAAGGTGCAAAACACTGAAATCCAAGATTATGCAGTTAACCCATAAATATCATAGGTAGGACAATAGCAGTAGATGGAAAGTGCAACACTGAAATCCAAAAGATTATGCAGTTAACCCATAAATATCATAGGTAGGACAATAGCAGTAGATGGAAAGTGCAACACTGAAATCCAAAGATTGCAGTTAACCCACAAATTATGGCAGACAATAGCAGAGATTGGAACCCATAATATCATAGGTAGGACAATAACATAGGTAGATGGAAGGTGCAACACTGAAATCCAAAGATTATGCAGTTAACCCATAATATCATAGGTAGGACAATAGCAGTAGATGGAAGGTGCAACACTGAAATCCAAAAGATTATGCAGTTAACCCATAAATATCATAGGTAGGACAATAGCAGTAGATGGAAAGTGCAACACTGAAATCCAAAATTATTATATCAGTTAACCCATAAATATCATAGGTACAGGACAATAGCAGTAGATGGAAAGTGCAACACTGAAATCCAAAATTATGCAGTTAACCCATAATATCATAGGTAGGACAATAGCAGTAGATGGAAAGTGCAACACTGAAATCCAAGATCAGTTAACCCATAAATATCATAGGTGGGACAATAGCAGTAGATGGAAAAGCCAACACTGATCAAAATCATGCAGTTAACCCATAATATCATAGGTGGGACAATAGCAGTAGATGGAAAGTGCAACACTGAAATCCAAAAGATTATGCAGTTAACCCCATAATATCATAGGTAGGACAATAGCAGTAGATGGAAAGTGCAACACTGAAATCCAAAGATTATGCAGTTAACCCATAAATATCACTGGACAATAGCAGTAGATGGAAAGTTAACACTGAAATCCAAAGATTATGCAGTTAACCCATAAATATCATAGGTAGGACAATAGCAGTAGATGGAAAAGTGCAACATAAATCTGAAATCCAAAGAAAGTTAACCCAAATATCATAGGTGGGACAATAGCAGTAGATGGAAAGTGCAACACTGAAATCCAAAGATTATGCAGTTAACCCATAATATCATAGGTAGGACAATAGCAGTAGATGGAAGGTGCAACACTGAAATCCAAAAGATTATGCAGTTAACCCATAAATATCATGGGTAGGACAATAGCAGTAGATGGAAGGTGCAACACTGAAATCCAAAGATTATGCAGTTAACCCATAATATCATAGGTAGGACAATAGCAGTAGATGGAAGGTGCAACACTGAAATCCAAAGATTATGCAGTTAACCCATAATATCATAGGTAGGACAATAGCAGTAGATGGAAAAACACTGAAATCCAAAGATTATGCAGTTAACCCATAATATCATAGGTAGGACAATAGCAGTAGATGGAAAGTGCAACACTGAAATCCAAAAAGGCAAACCCATAATATCATAGGTAGGACAATAGCAGTAGATGGAAAGTTGCTGAAATCCAAAGATCAAACCCAGATTATGCAGTTAACCCAAATAAATATCATAGGTAGGACAATAGGCACAATGGAAAGTGCAACATTGGAAACCAAAGATTATGCAACACTGAAAAATAGCAAAGATTATGCAGTTAACCCCATAATATCATAGGTAGGACAATAGCAGTAGATGGAAGGGTGCAACACGAAATCCAAAAGACATGCAACCCACTATCAAAGCAAAGATTATGAAGTTAACCCATAAACATCATAGGTCAATAGCAGTAGATGGAAAGTTAACACTGAAACTAAAAAGATTATGCAGTTAACCCATAAATATCATAGGTGGGACAATACAGCAGATGGAAAGGTGCAACACTGAAAATCCAAGATTATGTAGTTAACCATAAATATCATAGGTAGGACAATAGCAGTAGATGGAAAAGTGCAACACTGAAATCCAAAAGATGCAGTTAACCCATAAATATCACGGTGTGACAATAGCAGATGGAAAGTGCAACACTGAAATCCAAAGATTATGCAGTTAACCCATAATATCATAGGTAGGACAATAGCAGTAGATGGAAAGTGCAACACTGAAATCCAAAGATTATGCAGTTAACCCATAAATATCATAGGTGGGACAATAGCAGTAGATGGAAGGGGTGCAACAACTGAAATCCAAAGATTATGCAGTTATTGTACAATATCATAGGCAGGACAATAGCAGTAGATGGAAAGCAACACTGAAATCCAAAGATTATACAGTTAACCCATAATATCATAGGTAGGACAATAGCAGTAGATGGAAAGGTGCAACACTGAAAATCCAAAAGATTATGCAGTTAACCCACAATATCACAGGTAGACAATAGCAGTAGATGGAAAGTGCAACACAAATCCAAGATTAAACTAAAGCAGTTAACCCATAATATCATAGGTGCAGTGGACAATAGCAGTAGATGGAAAGTAAACACTGAAATCCAAAGATTATGCAGTTAACCCATAATATCATAGGTGGGACAATAGCAGTAGATGGAAAGTTGCAACACTGAAATCCAAAGATTATGCAGTTAACCCAAATATCATAGGTAGGACAATAGCAGTAGATGGAAAAGTGCAACACTGAAATCCAAAAGATTATGCAGTTAACCCATAATATCATAGGTAGGACAATAGCAGTAGATGAAAGGTGCAACACTGAAATCCAAAGATTATGCAGTTAACCCACAATATCATAGGTAGGACAATAAAGTAGATGGAAAGTGCAACACTGAAAATCCAAAGATTATGCAGTTAACCCATAAATATCATAGGTAGGACAATAGCAGATGGAAAGTGCAACACTGGAAATCAAAAGATTAACCAGTTAACCCATAAAATATCATAGGTAGGACAATAGCAGATTATGATGGAACAATAGCAGTAGACAAACACTGAAATCCAAAGATTATGCAGTTAACCCATAATATCATAGGACAATAGGTAGATGGAAAGTGTAACTGAAATCCAAAGATTATGATTAACCCATAAATATCATAGGAGGACAATAGCAGTAGATGGAAACACCTGAAATCCAAAGATTATGCAGTTAACCCATAATATCATAGGTAGGACAATAGCAGTAGATGAAAGAAAGTGCAACACTGGAAATCAAAGGAAAGTGCAACACTGAAACCAAAGACATGCAGTTAACCCATAATATCATAGGTAGGACAATAGCAGTAGATGGAAAGTGCAACACTGAAATCCAAAGATTACAGTAGGACAATAGCAGTAGATGGAAAGTGCAACACTGAAATCCAAAGATTATGCAGTTAACCCATAAATATCATAGGTAGGGAAAGTGCAATATCCAAAGATAGATGGAACCCATAAATATCATAGGTAGGACAATTTTGTAGAATCCAAACTGAAATCCAAAAGATTATGCAGTTAACCCATAAATATCATAGGTAGGACAATAGCAGTAGATGGAAAGTGCAACACTGAAATCCAAAGATTATGCAGTTAACCCATAAATATCATAGGTAGGACAATATGTAGATGGAAAGTGCAACACTGAAATCCAAAATTATGCAGTTAACCCATAAATATCATCAATAGCAGATGGAAAGGACAATAAATCAAAATTAGTTAACCCATAAATATCATAGGTAGGACAATAGCAGTAGATGGAAAGTGCAACACTGAAAATCCAAAGATTATGCAGTTAACCCATAATATCATAGGTAGGACAATAGCAGTAGATGGAAAGAACAAAATCCAAAAGATTATGCAGTTAACCCATAATATCATAGGTGAGGACAATAACAGTAGATGGAAGGTGCAACTTTCAAAATCCAAAAAGGTGTGCAGACAATAGCAGTAAAGTGCAACACTGAAATCAAAGATTATACGTTAACCCATAAATATCATGGTAGGACAATAGCAGTAGATGGAAAGTGCAACAAAATCCAAAAGATTATGCAGTTAACCCATAAATATCATAGGTAGGACAATAGCAGTAGATGGAAAGTGCAACACTGAAATCCAAAGATTATACAGTTAACCCATAAATATCATAGGTAGGACAATAACAACATGTAGATGGAAACCCATAAATATCATGTGCAACACTGAAATCCAAAGATTATGCAGTTAACCCATAATATCATAGGTGGGACAATAGCGGTAGATGGAAAGTTACAACACTGAAATCCAAAGATTATGCAGTTAACCCATAATATCATAGGTAGGACAATAGTAGATGGAAAGTGCAACACTGAAATCCAAAGATTATGCAGTTAACCCATAAATATCATAGGTAGGACAATAGCAGTAGATGGAAAGTAGATGGAAAGGTGAGACAACACAGTGAAAATCCAAAAGACAACCCATAAATATCATAGGTAGGACAATAGCAGTAGATGGAAAGTGCAACACTGAAATCCAAAGATTATGCAGTTAACCCATAATATCATAGGTAGGACAATAGCAGTAGATGGAAAGTGCAACACTGAAATCCAAAAATTATGCAGTTAACCCATAATATCATAGGTAGGACAATAGCAGTAGATGGAAAGTGCAACACTGAAATCCAAAGATTATGCAGTTAACCCATAATATCATAGGTAGGACAATAGCAGTAGATGGAAAGTGCAACACTGAAATCCAAAGATTATGCAGTTAACCCATAATATCATAGGCAGGACAATAGCGTGCAGATGGAAAAGCAACACTGAAATCCAAAAGATTATGCAGTTAACCCATAAATATCATAGGTAGGACAATAGCAGTAGATGGAAAGTGCAACACTGAAATCCAAAAGATTATGCGGTTAACCCATAATATCCCGCCGGTAGGACAATAGCAGTAGATGGAAAGTGCAACACTGAAATCCAAAAAGATTATGCAGTTAACCCATAATATCGCCGTGGGACAATAGCAGTGAATGGAAAGTGCAACATTGAAATCAAAAGATTATGCAGTTAACCCAATATCATAAATTGGGACAATAGCAGTAGATGGAAAATTGCAACTGAAATCCAAGATTATGCAGTTAACCCATAATATCATAGGTGAACGTAGCAGTAGATGGAAAGTGCAACACTGAAATCCAAAAGATTATGCAATTAACCCATAATATCACCAGAGTAGGACAATAGCAGTGGAAGTGGAAAATTACGACACTGAAATCAAAGATTATGCAGTTAACCCATAATATCATAGGTGGGACAATAGCGATAGATGGAAAGTGCAACATTGAAATCAGGTTATGCAGTTAACCCATAATATCACCAGAGTGGGACAATAGCAGTAGATGGAAAGTGCAACACTGAAATCCAAAGATTATACAGTTAACCATAATATCATAGGTAAGACAATAGCAGTAGATGGAAGAAATTTAACCAAAATTATGCATAATATCATAGGTAGGACAATAGCATTAGATGGAAAAGTGCAACACTGAAATCCAAAAGATTATGCAGTTAACCCATAATATCATAGGTAGGACAATAGCAGTAGATGGAAGTGCAAATACTTGAAATCAAAGATTATGCAGTTAACCCACAATATCATAGGTAGGACAATAGCAGTAGATGGAAATGAAATCAAAAGATTATGCAGTTAACCCATAATATCATAGGGTGGGACAATAGCCAATGAATGGAAAGTGCAACACTGAAATCCAAAGATTATGCAGTTAACCATAATATCATAGGTAGGACAATAATAAATGGAAGGTGCACTGAAATCAAAGATTATGCAGTTAACCCATAATATCATAGGTAGGACAATAGCAGTAGATGGAAAGTGCAACACTGAAATCCAAAGATTATGCAGTTAACCCATAATATCATAGGCAGGACAATAGCAGTGAATGGAAATCCAAAGGACTGAAATCAAAGGTAGGACAATAGCAAACACGCCAAATACTAGGACAATAGCAGTAGATGGAAAGTGCAACACTGAAATCCAAAGATGCAGTTAACCCATAATATCATAGGTAGGACAATAGCAGTAGATGGAAGGTGCAACACTGAAATCCAAAAGATTATGCAGTTAACCCATAATATCATAGGACAATAGGGAAAGTGCAACACCAAATCCAAAGATTATGCAGTTAACCCACAATATCATAGGTAGGACAATAGCAGTAGATGGAAGGTGCAACACTGAAATCCAAAAGATTATGCAGTTAACCCATAATATCATAGGTAGGACAATAGCAGTAGATGGAAAGTTAACACCTGAAATCCAAAGATTATGCAGTTAACCCAAATAAATATCTGGAACATAATATCATGAGTAGGACAATAGCAGTAGATGGAATGAAAATCGTGCACAGTTAACCCATAATATCATAGGTAGGGACAATAGCAGTAGATGGAAAGTGCAACACTGATTAACCCATAAACATCATAGGACAATTGGAAAATTAACCCCAAAGATTATGCAGTTATATCATATAGGTAGGACAATAGCAGTAGATGGAAAGTTAACAAAATCCAAAAAGATTATGCAGTTAACCCATAATATCATAGATGGACAATAGCAGCAGATGGAAAGGCAACACTGAAATCCAAAAGAATTATTACCAATATCATAGGTTAACCCAAATATCATAGGTAAACAGCAGATGGAAAGTGCAACACTGAAATAAAGATTATGCAGCAGTTAACCCATAAATATCATAGGTAGGACAATAGCAGTAGATGGAAAGTGCAACACTGAAATCCAAAGATTATGCAGTTAACCCATAAATATCATAGGTAGGACAACAGCAGTGAAAGAACACTGAAATCCAAAGATTATGCAAACCCACAAATATCCAGGTAGGACAATAGCAGTTGGAAAGTAACACTGAAATCCAAAGATTATGCAGTTAACCCATAAATATCAGGTAGACAATACAGTAGATGGAAAGTGCAACACTGAAATCCAAAGATTATGCAGAAGAACCCATAATATCAATAGGTAGGACAATAGCAGTAGATGGAAAGTGCAACACTGAAATCCAAAGATTATGCAGTTAACCCATAAATATCATAGGTAGGACAATAGCAGTAGATGGAAAGTGCAACACTGAAATCCAAAGATTATGCAGTTAACCCATAATATCATAGGTAGGACAATAGCAGTAGATGGAAAGTGCAACACTGAAATCCAAAGATTATGCAGTTAACCCATAATATCATAGGTAGGACAATAGCAGTAGATGGAAAGTGCATTGAAACCAAAGATTAGGTGCATAGGTAGGACAATACAACACTGAAATCCAAAGATTATGCAGTTAACCCATAATATCATAGGTAGGACAATAGCAGTAGATGGAAAGTGCAACACTGAAATCCAAAGATTATGCAGTTAACCCATAAATATCATAGGTAGGACAATAGCAGTAGATGGAAAGTGCAACACTGAAATCCAAAGATTATGCAGTTAACCCATAAGGTCATAGGTAGGACAATAGCAGTAGATGGAAAGTGCAACATTGAAATCCAAAGATTATGCAGTTAATCCAAATATCATAGGTAGGACAATAGCAGTAGATGGAAAGTGCAACACTGAAATCCAAAAGATTAGTTAACCGCAAATATCATAGCAGTTAACCCATAAATAAAATCAAAGGTTAGGACAATAGCAGTAGATGGAAAGTGCAACATTGAAATCCAAAGATTATGCAGTTAACCCAATATCATAGGTAGGACAATAGCAGTAGATGGAAAAGTGCAACATTGAAAATGAAAGTTAACCCAAATATCACAGGTATTAGATGGAAAGTTAAATCCAAAGATTATGCAGTAAATATCATAGGTAGGACAATAAAGCAGTAGATGGAAAGTGCAACACTGAAATCCAAAGATTATGCAGTTAACCCATAATATCATAGGTAGGACAATAGCAGTAGATGGAAAGTGCAACACTGAAATCCAAAAAGATTATGCAGTTAACCCATAATATCATAGGTAGGACAATAGCAGTAGATGGAAAGTGCAACACTGAAATCCAAAAGATTATGCAGTTAACCCATAAATATCACAGGTAGGACAATAGCAGTAGATGGAAAAGTGCAACACTGAAATCCAAAGATTATGCAGTTAACCCATAATATCATAGGTAGGACAATAGCAGTAGATGGAAAGTGCAACACTGAAATCCAAAGATTATGCAGTTAACCATAATATCATAGGTGGACAATAGCAAGATGGAAAGGCAAAGTGAAACAAAGATTATGCACCCATAATATCACAGGCAAATGAAAGCCAAATCCAAAGATTATGCAGTTAACCCATAATATCATAGGTAGGACAATAGCAGTAGATGGAAAGTGCAACACTGAAATCCAAAGATTATGCAGTTAACCCATAATATCATAGGTAGGACAATAGCAGTAGATGGAAAGTGCAACACTGAAATCCAAAGATTATGCAGTTAACCCATAATATCATAGGTAGGACAATAGCAGTAGATGGAAAAGTGCAACACTGAAATCCAAAGATTATGCAGTTAACCCATAATATCATAGGTAGGACAATAGCAGTAGATGGAAAAGTGCAACACTGAAATCCAAATTACAGTTAACCCATAATATCATAGGTAGGACAATAGCAGTAGAAAAGTAGATGGAAAATATCAGTGGACAACAGCAGTAGAAATCAACAAAAAAGATTATGCAGTTAACCCAATAGCAGATGATATCAACAGAACTAAAGATTAGGACAATAGCAGCAGATGGAAAGTGCAACACTGAAATCATAGGACAAAGCAGAGATTGCAACACTGCAAAGTTAACCCATAATATCATAGGTAGGACAATAGCAGTAGATGGAAAGTGCAACACTGAAATCCAAAAGATTATGCAGTTAACCCATAATATCATAGGTAGGACAATAGCAGTAGATGGAAAGTGCAACACTGAAATCCAAAGATTATGCAGTTAACCCATAATATCATAGGTAGGACAATAGCAGTAGATGGAAAGTGCAACACTGAAATCCAAAGATTATGCAGTTAACCCATAATATCATAGGTAGGACAATAGCAGTAGATGGAAAGTGCAACACTGAAATCCAAAGATTATGCAGTTAACCCATAATATCATAGGTAGGACAATAGCAGTAGATGGAAAGGTACAATAGCAACACTGAAATCCAAAGATTATGCAGTTAACCCATAATATCATAGGTAGGACAATAAATCCAAAGCAGTAGATGGAAAAGTAACACTGAAATCCAAAGATTATGCAGTTAACCCATAATATCATAGGTAGGACAATAGCAGTAGATGGAAAAGTGCAACACTGAAATCCAAAGATTATGCAGTTAACCCACAAATATCATAGGTAGGACAATAGCAGTAGATGGAAAGTGCAACACTGAAATCCAAAGATTATGCAGTTAACCCATAATATCATAGGTAGGACAATAGCAGTAGATGGAAAGTGCAACACTGAAATCCAAAGATTATGCAGTTAACCCATAAATCATAGGTAGGACAATAGCAGTAGATGGAAAAGTGCAACACTGAAATCCAAAGATTATGCAGTTAACCCATAATATCATAGGTAGGACAATAGCAGTAGATGGAAAGTGCAACACTGAAATCCAAAGATTATGCAGTTAACCCATAATATCATAGGTAGGACAATAGCAGTAGATGGAAAGTGCAACACTGAAATCCAAAAGATTATGCAGTTAACCCATAATATCATAGGTAGGACAATAGCAGTAGATGGAAAGTGCAACATTGAAATCCAAAGATTATGCAGTTAACCCATAAATCATAGGTAGGACAATAGCAGTAGATGGAAAGTGCAACACTGAAATCCAAAGATTATGCAGTTAACCCATAATATCACAGGTAGGACAATAGCAGTAGATGGAAGGTGCAACACTGAAATCCAAAGATTATGCAGTTAACCCAAATATCATAGGTCAATAGCAGTAGGGAAAGTGCAACACTGAAACCAAAGATTATGCAGTTAACCCAGGCAATATCATAGGTGGACAATAGCATGAATGGAAGGTGCAATACTGAAATCCAAAGATTATGCAGTTAACCCAGGCTATCATAGGTAGGACAATAGCAGTAGATGGAAAGTGCAACACTGAAATCCAAAAGATTATGCAGTTAACCCATAAATATCATAGGTAGGACAATAGATGGAAAGTGCAACACTGAAATCCAAAAATTATGCAGTTAACCCATAATATCATAGGTAGGATGGAAAAGAAAGTGCAACACTGAAATCCAAAAGATTATGCAGTTAACCCATAATATATCATAGGTAGGACAATAGCAGTAGATGGAAAGTGCAACACTGAAATCCAAAGATTATGCAGTTAACCCATATCATAGGTAGGACAATAGCAGTAGATGGAAAGTGCAACACTGAAATCCAAAGATTATGCAGTTAACCCATAATATCATAGGTAGGACAATAGCAGTAGATGGAAAGTGCAACACTGAAATCCAAAAGATTATGCAGTTAACCCACAATATCATAGGTAGGACAATAGCAGTAGATGGAAGGCAACACTGAAATCCAAAGATTATGCAGTTAACCCATAATATCATAGGTAGGACAATAGCAGTAGATGGAAAGGTGCAACACTGAAATCCAAAGATTATGCAGTTAACCCATAAAAGGTATCATAGGATGGAAAGTGGAAATCCAAAGATTATGCAGTTAACCCATGGAAGGACAATAGCAGTAGATGGAAAGTGCAACACTGAAATCCAAAGATTATGCAGTTAACCCATAATATCATAGGAAAAACACTAGGACAATAACCCAGTAGATGGAAAGTGCAACACTGAAATCCAAAGATTATGCAGTTAACCCATAATATCATAGGTAGGACAATAAAGGTAGATGGAAAGTGCAACACTGAAATCCAAAGATTATGCAGTTAACCATAATATCATAGGGGACAATAGCAGTAGATGAAAGTGCAACACTGAAATCCAAAGATTATGCAGTTAACCCATAATATCATAGGTAGGACAATAGCAGTAGATGGAAAGTGCAACACTGAAATCCAAAGATTATGCAGTTAACCCATAATATCATAGGTAGGACAATAGCAGTAGATGGAAAGTGCAACACTGAACCAAAAGATTATGCAGTTAACCCATAATATCATAGGTAGGACAATAGCAGTAGATGGAAAGTGCAACACTGAAAATCCAAAGATTATGCAGTTAACCCATAATATCATAGGTAGGACAATAGCAGTAGATGGAAAGTGCAACACTGAAATCAAAGATTATGCAGTTAACCCATAATATCATAGGTAGGGACAATAGCAGTAGATGGAAAGTGCAACACTGAAATCCAAAGATTATGCAGTTAACCCACAATATCACAGGTAGGACAACAGCAGTAGATGGAAAGTGCAACACTGAAATCCAAAAGATTATGCAGTTAACCCATAATATATCATAGATGGAAAGTAACACTGAAATCCAAAGACAATAATATCATAGGTACAGGACAATAGATGGAAAGTGCAACACTGAAATCCAAAGATTATGCAGTTAACCCATTATCATAGGTAGGACAATAGCAGTAGATGAAGGCAAGGTGCAACAAAATCAAAGATTATGCACAATAACCCATAATATCATAGGTAGGACAATAGCAGTAGATGGAAAGTGCAACACTGAAATCCAAAAGATTATGCAGTTAACCCATAATATCACAGGTAGGACAATAGCAGTAGATGGAAGGTGCAACACTGAAATCCAAAGATTATGCAGTTAAACCCATAATATCATAGGTAGGACAATAGCAGTAGATGAAGGCAACACTGAAACCAAAAAGATTATGCAGTTAACCCATAATATCATAGGTAGGACAATAGCAGTAGATGGAAAGTGCAACACTGAAATCCAAAGATTATGCAGTTAACCCATAATATCATAGGTAGGACAATAGCAGTAGATGGAAGGTGCAACACTGAAATCCAAAGATTATGCAGTTAACCCATAATATCATAGGTAGGACAATAGCAGTAGATGGAAAGTGCAACACTGAAATCCAAAGATTATGCAGTTAACCCATAATATCATAGGTAGGACAATAGCAGTAGATGGAAGGCAACACTGAAATCCAAAAGATTATGCAGTTAACCCACATAATATCATAGGTAGACAATAGCAGTAGATGGAAGGTGCAACACACTGAAATCCAAAGATTATGCAGTTAACCCATAATATCATAGGTAGGACAATAGCAGTAGATGGAAGGTATCATAGGTAACACTGAAATCCAAAAAGATTATGCAGTTAACCCATAATATCATAGGTAGGACAATAGCAGTAGATGAAGGTGCAACACTGAAATCCAAAAGATTATGGTAGGACAGTTAACCCAAATAATATCATAGGTAGGACAATAGCAGTAGATGGAAAGTGCAACACTGAAATCCAAAGATTTGTTAACCCATAAATATCATAGGTAGGACAACAGGTAGATGAAGGCAACACTGAAATCCAAAGATTATGCAGTTAACCCATAATATCACAGGTAGGACAATAGCAGATGGAAAGTGCAACACTGAAATCCAAAGATTATGCAGTTAACCCATAAATATCATAGGCAGACAATACAGTAGATGGAAAGTGCAACACTGGAAATCCAAAGATGATTATGCAGAAGAACTGAACAATATCACAGGTAGACAATAGCAGTAGATGGAAGGTGCAACACTGAACCAAAAACAGTAAAGGAAACCCAAGGTCATCACAGGTGGCAGGACAACAAAGGTAGATGGAAAGTGCACTGAAATCCAAAGATTATGCAGTTAACTCCATAAATATTAGGTGCAGTTAACCCAAAGATTATGCAAATATAATATCATAGGTAGGACAATAGCAGTAGATGGAAAGTGCAACACTGAAATCAAAGATTATGCAGTTAACCCATAATATCATAGGTAGGACAATAGCAGAGATGAAAGTGCAAATATTGAAACTAAAAGATTATGCAGTTAACCCACAATATCATAGGTGCAGGACAATAGCAGTAGATGAAAAGCAACACTGAAATCCAAAGATTATGCAGTTAACCCATAATATCATAGGGTAGGACAATAGCAGTAGATGGAAAGTGCAACACTGAAATCCAAAGATTATGCAGTTAACCCAATATCATAGGTAGGACAATAGCAGAGATGGAAAGTGCAACACTGAAATCCAAAGATTATGCAGTTAACCCAAGGTTATCATAGGAGGACAATAGCAGTAGATGGAAAGTGCAACATTGAAATCCAAAGATTATGCAGTTAACCCATAAATATCATAGGTAGGACAATAGCAGTAGATGGAAAGTAACACTGAAATCCAAAGATTATGCAGTTAACCCATAATATCATAGGTAGGACAATAGCAGTAGATGGAAAGCAAACACTGAAAATCCAAAGATTAAGCAGTTAACCCATAAATACTGTAGGTAGACAATAGCAGTAGATGGAAAGTGCAACATTGAAATCCAAAGATTGGCGCAGTTAACCCACAATATCACAGGTAGGACAATAGCAGTAGATGGAAAGTGCAACATTGAAATCCAAAGATTACAGTTAACCCACAATATCACAGGTAGGCTGGGCCAATAGTAGATGGAAAGTGCAACACTGAAATCCAAAGATTACAGTTAACCCATATCATAGGTAGGACAATAGCAGTAGATGGAAAGTGCAACACTGAAATCCAAAGATTATGCAGTTAACCCATAATATCATAGGTAGGACAATGTAGTAGATGGAAAGTGCAACACTGAAATCCAAAGATTATGCAGTTAACCCACAAATCCATAACAACAGCAGTAGATCAAGGTAACACTGAACTAAAAGATTACAGTTAACCCACAGGACAAGGTAAAGCAGTAGATGGAAAGTGCAAACACTGAACCAAAGATTATGCAGTTAACCCATAAACATATCACAGGACAATAGCAGTAGATGGAAAAGTGCAACACTGAAACCAAAGATTATGCAGTTAACCCATAATATCACAGGTAGGACAATAGCAGTAGATGGAAAGGCAACACTGAAATCCAAAGATTATGCAGTTAACCCATAATATCATAGGCAGGACAATAGCAGCAGATGGAAAGGCAACACTGAACCCATCCAAAATCCAAAGATTATGCAGTTAACCCACAATATCACAGGTAGGACAATAGCAGTAGATGGAAAGTGCAACACTGAAATAAAGATTATGCAGTTAACCCATAAAATATCATAGGTAGGACAAATAGCAGTAGATGAAAGTGCAACACTGAAATCCAAAGATTGGTGCAGTTAACCCACAATATCATAGGTAGGACAACAGTAGATGGAAAAGTGCAACACTGAAATCCAAAGATTATGCAGTTAACCCACAAATATCATAGGTAGGACAATAGCAGTAGATGGAAAGTAAAACTGAAAATCCAAAGATTATAAAGTTAACCCATACATCATAGGTAGGACAATAGCAGTAGATGGAAGCAACACTGAAAATCCAAAGATTATGCAGAACCCATAATATCAGGTAGGACAATAGCAGTAGATGGAAAGTGCAACACTGAAATCCAAGATTATGGTAGTTAACCCATAAATATCATAGGTAGGACAATAGCAGTAGATGGAAAGTGCAACACTGAACTAAAGAAATATCATAGGTAGGTGATATTGAAAGGTAGATGAAAGTGCAAAGATTATGCAGTTAACCCATAAATATCATAGGTAGGGACAATAGCAGTAGATGGAAAAGTGCAACACTGAAATCCAAAGATTATGCAGTTAAACCCATAAATATCACAGGTAGGACAATAGCAGTAGATGGAAAGTGCAACATTGAAATCCAAAGATTATGCAGTTAACCCATAAATATCATAGGTAGGACAATAGATGATGGAAAGTGCAACAATGAAACTAAAAGATTATGCAGTTAACCCACAATATCATAGGTAGGACAACAGCAGATGGAAAGTGCAACACTGAAATCCAAAGATTACAGTTAACCCACAATATCACAGGTAGGACAATAGCAGTAGATGGAAAGTGCAACACTGAAACAAAGATTATGCAGTTAACCCATATCACAGGTAGGACAATAGCAGTAGATGGAAATTGTACTGAAATCGAAAAAGATTATGCAGTTAACCCACATAATATCATAGGTAGGACAATAGCAGTAGATGGAAGAAGTGCAACACTGAAATCAAAAGATTATGCAGTTAACCCATAATATCATAGGTAGGACAATAGCAATAGATGGAAAGTGCAACACTGAAATCCAAAGATTACAGTTAACCCATAAATATCATAGGTAGGACAATAGCAGTAGATGGAAAGTGCAAACACTGAAATCCAAAGATTATGTAGTTAACCCATAAATATCATAGGTAGGACAATAGCAGTAGATGGAAAGTGCCTTTTTGAAATCCAAAGATTATGCAGTTAACCCATAATATCATAGGTAGGACAATAGCCAGTAGATGGAAGGTGCAACACTGAAATCCAAAAGATTATGCAGTTAACCCATAAATATCATAGGTAGGACAATAGCAGTAGATGGAAAGTGCACACTGAAATCCAAAGATTATACTGTTAACCCATAATATCATATAGGTAGGACAATAGCAGTAGATGGAAGGTGGAAAAAGGTGCAACCCACACAGGACAATCAGATGGAAAGTGCAAAAACCAAAGATTATGCAGTTAACCCATAAATATCATAGGTAGGACAATAGCAGTAGATGGAAGGTGCAACACTGAAATCCAAAGATTATGCAGTTAACCCATAAATATCGCCGGTGGGACAATAGCAGTAGATGGAAAGCAAACTGAAATCCAAAGATTATGCAGTTAACCCATAAATATCATAGGTAGGACAATAGCAGTAGATGGAAAGTGCAAACCAAAGATCTGCAAACCCAAAAGGACAATAGCAGTAGATGGAAAGGCCACAACCAAAGATTAATATCATAGGTAGGACAATACAGTAGTAAAGGCAACACTGAAATCCAAAAAGATTATGCAGTTAACCCACAATATCATGAAATCCAAAAGAAGGTTAAATCCAGATTAGTTAACCCAAGGCTATCATAGTGTAGGACAATAGCAGTAGATGGAAAGTGCAACACTGAAATCCAAAAGATTATGCAGTTAACCCATAATATCACATAGGTAGGACAATAGCAGTAGATGGAAGGTGCAACACTGAAAACCAAAGATTATGCAGTTAACCCATAATATCATAGGTAGGACAATAGCAGTAGATGGAAAGTAAACACTGAAATCCAAAGATTATGCAGTTAACCCATAAATATCATAGGTAGGACAATAGCAGTAGATGGAAAAACACTGAAATCCAAAGATTATGCAGTTAACCCATAATATCATAGGTAGGACAATAGCAGTAGATGGAAGGTGCAACACTGAAATCCAAAGATTATGCATAACCCATAATATCATAGGTAGGACAATAGCAGTAGATGGAAAGTGCAACACTGAAATCCAAAGATTATGCAGTTAACCACAATATCATAGGTAGGACAATAGCAGTAGATGGAAATCCAAAGATTATGCAAACACTGAAATCCAAAAGATTATGCAGTTAACCCATAATATCATAGGTAGGACAATAGCAGTAGATGGAAAGTGCAACACTGAAATCCAAAAGATTATGCAGTTAACCCATAATATCATAGGTAGGGACAATAGCAGTAGATGGAAAGTGCAACATTGAAATCCAAAGATTATGCAGTTAACCCATAATATCATAGGTAGGACAATAGCAGTAGATGGAAAGTGCAACACTGAAATCAAAAAGATTATGCAGTTAACCCATAATATCATAGGTTAGGACAATAGCAGTAGATGGAAAGTGCAACACTGAAATCCAAAGATTATGCAGTTAACCCATAATATCATAGGTAGGACAACAGCAGTAGATGGAAAAGTGCAACACTGAAACCAAAGATTATGCAGTTAACCCACAATATCATAGGTAGGACAATAGCAGTAGATGGAAAGTGCAAACACTGAAATCCAAAGATTGTGCAGTTAACCCATAATATCATAGGTAGGACAATAGCAGTAGATGAAAGAACATTGCAAAGATTATGCACTTAAATCCAAAAGATCATAGGTAGCAGTTAACCCATAAATATCATTAGGTAGTTAACCCAAATATCATAGGTAGGATGCAGTAGATGGAAAGTGCAACACTGAAATCCAAAGATTATGCAGTTAACCCATAATATCATAGGTGGGACAATAGCAGTAGATGGAAAGTAACACTGAAATCCAAAAGATTATGCAGTTAACCCATAATATCATAGGTAGGGACAATAGCAGTAGATGGAAAGTGCAACATTGAAATCCAAAGATTATGCAGTTAACCCATAATATCATAGGTAGGACAAGAGCAGTAGATGGAAAGTGCAACACTGAAATCCAAAGATTATGCAGTTAACCCATAATATCATAGGTAGGACAATAGCAGTAGATGGAAAGTGCAACACTGAAATCCAAAATGCAGTTAACCCATAATATCATAAAGATTATGCAAGACAAAATCCAAAGATTATACAGTTAACCCATAATATCATAGGTAGGACAACAGCAGTAGATGGAAGTGCAACACTGAAATCCAAAAGATTATGCCAGTTAACCCATAATATCATAGGTAGGACAATAGCAGTAGATGGAAAGTGCAACACTGAAATCCAAAGATTATGCAGTTAACCCATAATATCATAGGTAGGACAATAGCAGTAGATGGAAAGTGCAACACTGAAATCCAAAGATTATGCAGTTAACCCATAATATCATAGGTAGGACAATAGCAGTAGATGGAAAAGTGCAACACTGAAATCCAAAGATTATGCAGTTAACCCATAATATCATAGGTAGGACAATAGCAGTAGATGAAAGTGCAACACTGAAATCAAAAGATTAACCCAACCCAAATATCATAGGTAGGACAATAGCAGTAGATGGAAAGTGCAACACTGAAATCCAGATTATGCAGTTAACCCATAAATATCATAGGTAGGACAATAGCAGATGGATGGAAGTGCAACACTGAAATCCAAAAGATTATGCAGTTAACCCATAATATCATAGGTAGGACAATAGCAGTAGATGGAAAGTGCAACACTGAAATCCAAAGATTATGCAGTTAACCCATAATATCATAGGTAGGACAATAGCAGTAGATGGAAAAGTGCAACACTGAAATCAAAAGATTATGCAGTTAACCCATAATATCATAGGTAGGACAATAGCAGTAGATGGAAAGTGCAACACTGAAATCCAAAAAGATTATGCAGTTAACCCATAATATCATAGGTAGGACAATAGCAGTAGATGGAAAGTGCAACACTGAAATCCAAAGATTATGCAGTTAACCCATAATATCATAGGTAGGACAATAGCAGTAGATGGAAAGTGCAACACTGAAATCCAAAGATTATGCAGTTAACCCATAATATCATAGGTAGGACAATAGCAGTAGATGGAAAGTGCAACACTGAAATCCAAAGATTATGCAGTTAACCCATAAATATCATAGGTAGGACAATAGCAGTAGATGGAAAGTGCAACACTGAAATCCAAAGATTATGCAGTTAACCCATAATATCATAGGTAGGACAATAGCAGTAGATGGAAAAGTGCAACAATGAAAAAAAGTAGATCAAAGACAAAGGTTAGGACAACAGGCAGTTAACCCAAAGATTAATATATCATAGGTAGGACAATAGCAGTAGATGGAAAGTGCAACACTGAAATCCAAAGATTATGCAGTTAACCCATAAATATCATAGGTAGGACAATAGCAGTAGATGGAAAGTGCAACACTGAAATCCAAAGATTATGCAGTTAACCCATAAATATCATAGGTAGGACAATAGCAGTAGATGGAAAGTGCAACACTGAAATCCAAAGATTATGCAGTTAACCCATAATATCATAGGTAGGACAATAGCAGAGATGGAAAGTGCAACACTGAAATCCAAAGATTATGCAGTTAACCCATAAATATCATAGGTAGGACAATAGCAGTAGATGGAAAGTGCAAACACTGAAATCCAAAGATTATGCAGTTAACCCAAAATATCATAGGTAGACAATAGCAGTAGATGGAAAGTGCAACACTGAAATCCAAAGATTATGCAGTTAACCCACAATATCATAGGTAGGACAATAGCAGTAGATGGAAAGTGCAACACTGAAACTAAAGATTATGCAGTTAACCCATAATATCATAGGTAGGATGGAAAGTGCAACACTTGAACCAAAGATTATGCAGAAAGGTAGGACAATAGCAGTAGATGGAAAAAGTGAACACTGAAATCCAAAGATTATGCAGTTAACCCATAATATCATAGGTAGGACAATAGCAGTAGATGGAAAGTGCAACACTGAAATCCAAAAGATTATGCAGTTAACCCATAATATCATAGGTAGGACAATAGCAGTAGATGGAAAAGTGCAACACTGAAATCCAAAAAGATTATGCAGTTAACCCAAAATATCATAAGGTAGGACAATAGCAGTAGATGGAAAGTGCAACACTGAAATCCAAAGATTATGCAGTTAACCCATAAATATCATAGGTAGGACAATAAATGGAAAGTGCAACACTGAAATCCAAAGATTATGCAGTTAACCCATAAATATCATAGGTAGGACAATAGCAGTAGATGGAAAGTGCAACACTGAAATCCAAAGATTATGCAGTTAACCCACAAATATCATAGGTAGGACAATAGATGGATGGAAAGTGTAACACTGAAATCCAAAGATTATGCAGTTAACCCATAATATCATAGGTAGGACAATACAGTAGATGGAAAGTGCAACACTGAAATCCAAAAGATTATGCAATTAACCCATAATATCATAGGTAGGACAATAGCAGTGATGGAAAATGGAAATCAAAAGACTAATACAGATAACCCATAATAATAATATCATAGGTAGGACAATAGCAGTAGATGGAAAATGCAACACTGAAATCCAAAAGATTATGCAGTTAACCCATAATATCATAGGTAAGGACAATAGCAGTAGATGGAAAGTGCAACACTGAAATCGATCCAAAAGATTATGCAGTTAACCCATAATATCATAAGGGACAATAGCAGTAGATGGAAGGTGCAACACTTGAAATCCAAAAGATTATACAATTAACCCATAATATCATAGGTAGGACAATAGCAGTAGATGGAAAATTTTGCAACACTGAAATCCAAAGATTATGCATTTAACCCATAAATATCATAGGTAGGACAATAGCAGTAGATGGAAAGTGCAACTTGCAAAATCCAAAAGATTATGCAGTTAACCCATAATATCATAGAGTAGGACAATAGCAGTAGATGGAAAAGTGCAACCAAATCCAAAGATTATGCAGTTAACCCATAAATATCATAGAGTGGGACAATAGCAGTGAATGGAAGGTGCAACACTGAAATCAAAAAGACTTATGCAGTTAACCCATAATATCATAGGTAGGACAATAGCAGTAGATGGAAAGCAACACTGAAATCCAAAGATTATGCAGTTAACCCATAATATCATAGGTAGGACAATAGCAGTAGATGGAAAGTGCAACACTGAAATCCAAAGATTATGCAGTTAACCCATAATATCATAGGTAGGACAATAGCAGTAGATGGAAAGTGCAACACTGAAATCCAAAGATTATGCAGTTAACCCAAATATCACAGGCAGGACAATAGCAGTAGATGGAAGGTGCAACACTGAAATCCAAAGATTATGCAGTTAACCCATAATATCATAGGTAGGACAATAGCAGTAGATGGAAAGTGCAACACTGAAATCCAAAGATTATGCAGTTAACCCATAAATATCATAGGTAGGACAATAGGTAGGACAGTAGATGGAAAGTGCAACACTGAAATCCAAAGATTATGCAGTTAACCCATAATATCATAGGTAGGACAATAGCAGTAGATGGAAAAAGTGCAACACTGAAATCCAAAAGATTATACAGTTAACCCATAATATCATAAGTAGGACAATAGCAGTAGATGGAAGTGCAACACTGAAAATCAAAAAGAATTATGCAGTTAACCCATAATATCATGAGTAGGACAATAACGAAAAGTAGATGGAAAAGTTATGAACACACTGACAATCCAAAAGATGGAAAGTGCAACATTAAATCCATAATATCATAGGTAGGGACAATAGCAGTAGATGGAAAGTGCAACACTGAAATCCAAAAAGATTATGCAGATTAACCCATAATATCATAGGTAGGACAATAGCAGTGAATGGAAAGTGCAACACTGAAATCCAAAAAGATTATGCAATTAACCATAATATCATAGAGTAGGACAATAGCAGTAGATGGAAAGTGCAACACTGATTATGCAAAGTTAACCCATAAATATCATAGGTAGGACAATAGCAGTAGATGGAAAGTGCAACATTGAAATCCAAAAAGATTATGCAGTTAACCCAATAAATATCATAGAGTAGGACAAAGCCATGATAGATGGAATCAACACTGAAATCCCAAGATTATGCAGTTAACCCATAATATCATAGGTAGGACAATAGCAGTAGATGGAGATGGAAAGTCAAAGATTATGCAGTTAACCATAATATCATAGGTAGGACAATAGCAGTAGATGGAAAGTGCAACACTGAAATCCAAAGATTATGCAGTTAACCCATAAATATCAATAGGTAGGAAGAGTGCAACACAAATAGCAGTAGATAACCCAAAGATTATGCATTAACCCATGGACAATAGCAGTAGATGGAAAAAGTGCAACATTGAAATCAAAAGATTATGCAGTTAACCCATAATATCATAGGTAGGACAATAGCAGTAGATGGAAAGTGCAACACTGAAATCCAAAGATTATGCAGTTAACCCATAATATCATAGGTAGGACAATAGCAGTAGATGGAAGGTGCAACACTGAAATCCAAAGATTATGCAGTTAACCCATAATATCATAGGTAGGACAATAGCAGTAGATGGAAAAGTGCAAACATTGAAATCCAAAAATTGCAGTTAACCCATAATATCATATAATATCAAGGTAGGACAATAGCAGTAGATGGAAGGTGCAACATTGAAACCAAAGATTATGCAGTTAACCCATAATATCATAGGTAGGACAATAGCAGTAGATGGAAAGTGCAAAATAGGTAGGACACTAGAAAAAATCAAAAGATTATGCAGTTAACCCATAAATATCATAGGTAGGACAATAGCAGTAGATGGAAAAGTGTAACATTGAAATCCAAAGATTATGCAGTTAACCCATAATATCATAGGTAGAGGACAATAGCAGTAGATGGAAAGTGCAACACTGAAATCCAAAGATTATCATAGGTGGTAATAACAGTTAAATCCCATAACCCATAATCATAGGTAGGACAATAGCAGTAGATGGAAAAGTGCAACACTGAAATCCAAAGATTATGCAGTTAACCCATAAATATCATAGGTAGGACAATAGCAGTAGATGGAAAGTAAACACTGAACCAAAGATTATGCAGTTAACCCATAATATCATAGGTAGGACAATAGCAGTAGATGGAAAGGCAACATTGAAATCCAAAGATTATGCAGTTAACCCACAATATCATAGGTAGGACAATAGCAGTAGATGGAAAGGCAACACTGGAACCAAAGATTATGCAGTTAACCCATAATATCATAGGTAGGACAATAGCAGTAGATGAAGGTACACTGAAATCCAAAGATTGCAGTTAACCCACAATATCACAGGTAGGACAATAGCAGTAGATGGAAAGTGCAACACTGAAATCCAAAGATTATGCAGTTAACCCATAAATATCATAGGTAGGACAATAAAGGTAGATGAAAGTAACACTGAAATCCAAAGATTGTAGTTAACCCATAATATCATAGGTAGGACAATAGCAGTAGATGGAAAAGTAAACACTGAAATCCAAAGATTATGCAGTTAACCCAAAATATCATAGGTAGGACAACAGTGTAGATGGAAAGTGCAACACTGAAATCCAAAAAGATTATGCAGTTAACCCATAATATCATAGATGTAGGACAATAGGACAATAGCAGTAGATGGACCGCAACACTATGAAATCCAAAATATCATAGGTAACCCATAATATCAGTAGATAGGACAATAGCAAAGATTATGGAAAGTGCAATAGCACTGAAATCCAAAGATTATGCAGTTAACCCATAAATATCATAGGTAGGACAATAGCGTAGATGGAAGGTGCAACACTGAAATCAAAGATTATGCAGTTAACCCATAATATCATAGGTAGGACAATAGCAGTAGATGGAAAATCCAAAGACGCAGTTAACCCATAAATATCATAGGTAGGGACAATAGCAGTAGATGGGAAAGTGCAAACTGAAATCAAAAGATTATGCAGTTAACCCATAATATCATAGGTAGGACAATAGCAGTAGATGGAAGGTGCAACACTGAAATCCAAAGATTATGCAGTTAACCCATAATATCATAGGTAGGGACAATAGCAGAGATGGAAAGTGCAACACTGAACCAAAGATTATGCAGTTAACAAATATCATAAGTAGGACAATAGCAGTAGATGGAAAAAATACTGAAATCCAAAGATTATGCAGTTAACCCATAATATCATAGGTAGGACAATAGCAGTAGATGGAAAAGTGCAACACTGAAATCCAAAGATTATGCAGTTAACCCACAATATCATAGGTAGGAACAACCCAACATTGAAACCAAAGATTATGTTAACCCACAAATATCATAGGTAGGACAATAGCAGTAGATGGAAAAGTGAAATTCAAAACACTGAAATCCAAAGATTATGCAGTTAACCCATATGGAATCATAGGTGGAAATTATGCAACACTGAAACAATAGCAGTAGATGGAAAGTGCAACATTGAAATCCAAAGATTATGCAAGTTAACCCACTGAAATCCAAAATCCAAAGATTATGCAGTTAACCCATAATATCATAGGTAGGACAATAGCAGTAGATGGAAAGTGCAAACACTGAAATCCAAAGATTATGCACCCAATAATATCATAGGTAGGATGGAGATGGAAAGTGCAACACTGAAATCCAAAAATCATAGGGTATTAAACAAAATGCAGTTAACCCATAATATCATAGGTAGGACAATAGCAGTAGATGGAAAGCAACACTGAAATCCAAAGATTGAGTTAACCCATAATATCATAGGTAGGACAATTAGTAGATGGAAAGTAACACTGAAAACCAAAGATTATGCAGTAACCCATAATATCATAGGTAGGACAATAGCAGTAGATGGAAAGTGCAACACTGAAATCCAAAAGATTATGCAGTTAACCCATAATATCATAGGTAGGACAATAGCAGTAGATGGAAAGTGCAACACTGAAATCCAAAGATTATGCAGTTAACCCATAATATCATAGGTAGGACAATAGCAGTAGATGGAAAGTGCAACACTGAAATCCAAAGATTATGCAGTTAACCCATAATATCATAGGTAGGACAATAGCAGTAGATGGAAAGTGCAACACTGAAAATCCAAAGATTATGCAGTTAACCCATAATATCATAGGTAGGAATAGCAGCAGATGGAAAAAGCAACACTGAAATCCAAAGATTAAAACCATATCATAGGTAGGACAATAGCAGTAGATGGAAAGTGCAACACTGAAATCCAAAGATTATGCAGTTAACCCATAATATCATAGGTAGGACAATAGCAGTAGATGGAAAAGTGCAACACTGAAATCCAAAGATTATGCAGTTAACCCATAATATCATAGGTAGGACAATAGCAGTAGATGGAAAGTGCAACACTGAAATCCAAAAAGATTATGCAGTTAACCCATAAATATCATAGGTAGGACAATAGCAGTAGATGGAAAGTGCAACACTGAAATCCAAAAAGATTATGCAGTTAACCCATAATATCATAGGTAGGACAATAGCAGTAGATGGAAAGTGCAACACTGAAATCCAAAGATTATGCAGTTAACCCATAATATCATAGGTAGGACAATAGCAGTAGATGGAAAGTGCAACACTGAAATCCAAAGATTATGCAGTTAACCCAAATATCATAATAGGACAATAGCAGTAGATGGAAAGTGCAACACCAAAGATTATGGACAATAGGTGATGGAAAAGTGCAACACTGAAATCAAAGATTATGCAGTTAACCCATAATATCATAGGTAGGACAATAGCAGTAGATGGAAAGTGCAACACTGAAATCCAAAGATTATGCAGTTAACCCATAATATCATAGGTAGGACAATAGCAGTAGATGGAAAGTGCAACACTGAAATCCAAAGATTATGCAGTTAACCCATAATATCATAGGTAGGACAATAGCAGTAGATGGAAAGTGCAACACTGAAATCCAAAGATTATGCAGTTAACCCATAATATCATAGGTAGGACAATAGCAGTAGATGGAAGGTGCAACACTGAAATCCAAAGATTATGCAGTTAACCCATAAATATCATAGGTAGGACAATAGCAGTAGATGGAAAGTGCAACACTGAAATCCAAAGATTATGCAGTTAACCCATAATATCATAGGTAGGACAATACAGTAGATGGAAAGTGCAACACTGAAATCCAAAGATTATACAGTTAACCCAAATATCATAGGTAGGACAATAGCAGTAGATGGAAAGTGCAACACTGAAATCCAAAGATTATGCAGTTAACCCATAATATCATAGGTAGGACAATAGCAGTAGATGGAAAGTGCAACACTGAAATCCAAAGATTATGCAGTTAACCCATAATATCATAGGTAGGACAATAGCAGTTGGAAAGTGCCCCAAAGATTATGCAGTTAACCCATAATATCATAGGTAGGACAATAGCAGTAGATGGAAAGGTGCAACACTGAAATCCAAAGATTATGCAGTTAACCCATAATATCATAGGTAGGACAATAGCAGTAGATGGAAAGTGCAACACTGAAATCCAAAGATTATGCAGTTAACCCATAATATCATAGGTAGGACAATAGCAGTAGATGGAAGGTGCCTTTTTCAAATCCAAAAGATTATGCAATTAACCCATAAATATCATACACATTAGAGACAATAGCAGCAGTAGATGGAAGAATTACCTTTTCAAAATCCAAGATTATGCAGTTAACCCATAAATATCATAGGTAGGACAATAGCAGTAGATGGAAAATTTTACTGAAATCCAAAAGGAACCATGCAGTTAACCCATAATATCTATGGAAGTAGGACAATAACGAAGTAGATGGAAAGTACCTGGCACTGAAATCAAGATTATGCAGTTAACCCATAATATCATGGGTAGGACAATAGCAGTAGATGGAAGGTGCAACACTGAAATCCAAAGATTATGCAGTTAACCCATAAATATCATAGGTAGGACAATAACCACTGAAATCCAAAGATTATGCAGTTAACCTATAATATCATAGGTAGGACAATAGCAGTAGATGGAAAATGCAACACTGAAATCAAAGATTATGCAGTTAACCCATAATATCAATAGGTCATAGCAGTAGATGGAAAGTGCAATAAACTTGATTATGCAGTTAACCCATGGAACAATAGGTTAAGGTAACACTGAAATCCAAAAGATTGGCGCAGTTAACCCATAATATCATAGGTAGGACAATAGCAGTAGATGGAAAGTGCAGCACTGAACTAAAGATTATGCAGTTAACCCATAAATATCATAGGTAGGACAATAGCAGTAGATGGAAGGTGCAACACCGAAAACCAAAAGATTATGCAGTTAACCCATAATATCATAGGGTAGGACAATAGCAGTAGATGGAAAGTGCAACACTGAAATCCAAAGATTATGCAGTTAACCCACGCAAATATCATAGGTAGGACATAGCAGTAGATGGAATGGAACCAAAGTTATGCAACATAATATCATAGGCAACAATCAAAGATGGAAAAATAAATCCAAAGACTATGCAGTTAACCCATAATATCATAGGTGGGACAATAGCAGTAGATGGAAAGTGCAACACTGAAATCCAAAGATTATGCAGTTAACCCATAATATCATAGGTAGGACAATAGCAGTAGAGATGGAAAGTGCAACACTGAAATCCAAAGATTATGCAGTTAACCCATAATATCATAGGCAGGACAATAGCAGTAGATGGAAGGTTACACGAAAATCCAAAAGATTATGCAGTTAACCCATAATATCATAGGTAGGACAATAGCCAGTAGATGGAAGGTTACAACACTGAAATCCAAAGATTATGCAGTTAACCCATAAATATCATAGGTAGGACAATAGCAGTAGATGGAAGGTGCCACTGAAATCCAAAGATTATGCAGTTAACCCATAATATCATAGGTAGGACAGCAGTAGATGGAAAATTGAACCAGATGTTAACACTAAAGGTAGGACAATAGCAGTAGATGGAAAAGTGCAAAAACCAAAGATTATGCAGTTAACCCATTAAATATCATAGGTAGGACAATAGCAGTAGATGGAAAAACACAAAAATCCAAAAGATTATGCAGTTAACCCATAATATCATAGGTAGGACAATAGCAGTAGATGGATGGAACACTAAACAACAGTTAACCCATAATATCATAGGTAGGACAAAAAGATGGAGTAATACCGAAATCCAAAGATTAACCCACAATATCATGGGTAGGACAATAGCAGTGAATGGAAAGTGCAACACTGAAACTAAAGATTATGCAGTTAACCCATAAATATCATAGCCAGGACAATACGTAGATGGAAGGTGCAACATCGAAATCCAAAGATTGGTGCAGTTAACCCATCATAGGAAAATAGTTAGATGGAAATCAACACTGAAATCCATTATGCAGTTAACCCATAAATATCATAGGTAGGACAATAGCAGTAGATGGAAAGTGCAACATTGAACCAAAAGATTATGCAGTTAACCCATAATATCATAGGTAGGACAATAGCAAAGATGGAAGGCAACACTTATGATTATGCAGTTAACCCATAATATCATAGGTAGGACAATAGCAGTAGATGGAAAGTGCAACACTGAAATCCAAAAGATTATGCAGTTAACCCATAAATATCATAGGTAGGACAATAGCAGTAGATGGAAAGTGCAACACAAATCCAAAAGATTATGCAGATTAACCCTTAATTATCATAGGTAGGACAATAGCAGTAGATGGAAAGTGCAACACTGAAATCCAAAGATTATGCAGTTAACCCATAATATCATAGGGTAGGACAATAGCAGTAGATGGAAAAGTGCAACATTGAAATCCAAAGATTATGCAGTTAACCCATAAATATAGGTAGGACAATAGCAGTAGATGGAAAGTGCAACACTGAAATCCAAAGATTATGCAGTTAACCCATAATATCAGGTAGGACAATAGCAGTAGATGGAAAGTGCAACACTGAAATCCAAAGATTATGCAGTTAACCCATAATATCATAGGTAGGACAATAGCAGTAGATGGAAAGTGCAACACTGAAATCCAAAGATTATGCAGTTAACCCATAATATCATAGGTAGGACAATAGCAGTAGATGAAAAGGCAATGGATTATGCAGTTAACCCATAATATCATACAGGTAGGACAATAGCAGTAGATGGAAAAGGCAACACTTCCAAAGATTATGCAGTTAACCCATAATATCATAGGTAGGACAATAGCAGTAGATGGAAAGGCAACACTGGAAATCCAAAGATTATGCAGTTAACCCATAATATCATAGGTAGGACAATAGCAGTAGATGGAAAAGTGCAACATTGAAAACCAAAGATTATGCAGTTAACCCATAATATCATAGGTAGGAGAATAGCAGTAGATGGAAAGTGCAAACATTGAAACTAAAGACAAACCCATAATATCACAGGTGGACAATAGTAGATGGAAAGTGCAACACTGAAATCCAAAGATTATGCAGTTAACCCACAATATCATAGGTGGGACAATAGCAGTAGATGGAAAGTGCAACACTGAAATCCAAAGATTATGCAGTTAACCCATAATATCATAGGTAGGACAATAGCAGTAGATGGAAAGTGCAACACTGAAATCCAAAGATTATGCAGTTAACCCATAATATCATAGGTAGGACAATAGCAGTAGATGGAAAATTAGCATTGAAATCGAAAGATTATGCAGTTAACCCATAATATCATAGGTAGGACAATAGCAGATGGAAAGTGCAACACTGAAATCCAAAGATTATGCAGTTAACCCATAATATCATGGGTAGGACAATAGCAGTAGATGGAAAGTGCAACACTGAACCAAAGATTATGCAGTTAACCCATAATATCATAGGTAGGACAATAAAGCAGTAGATGGAAAGTGCAACACTGAAATCCAAAGATTATGCAGTTAACCCATAATATCATAGGTGAGACAATAGCAGTAGATGGAAAAGTGCAACACTGAAATCCAAAGATTATACAGTTAACCCATAATATCATAGAGTGGGACAATAGCAGTAGATGGAAAGTGCAACATTGAAATCCAAAGATTATGCAGTTAACCCATAATATCATAGGTAGGACAATAGCAGTAGATGGAAAAGTGCAACACTGAAATCAAAAGATTATGCAGTTAACCCATAATAATATCATGGTAGATGGAAAGGACAAAATCCAAAGATTATGCAGTAGATGGAAAGGTAGATGGAAAAGCAACACTGAAATCCAAAGATTATGCAGTTAACCCATAAATATCAGGACAATAGCAGTAGATGACAATAGCAGTAGATGGAAGAGATGGAAAGGCAACACTGAAATCCAAAAGATTATACAGTTAACCCATAATATCATAGGTAGGACAATAGCAGTAGATGGAAAGTGAAAAGTTATGCAACACCCACAAATCAAAGATTATGCAGTTAACCCACTAATATCATAGGTAGGACAATAGCAGTAGATGGAAAGTGCAACACTGAAATCCAAAGATTATGCAGTTAACCCATAATATCATAGCAGTAGGACAATAAATCCAGTAGATGGAAAATAGCAACATTGAAATCCAAAAACCAAAGATTATGCAGTTAACCCATAATATCATAGGTAGGACAATAGCAGTAGATGGAAAGTGCAACACTGAAATCCAAAAGATTATACAGTTAACCCATAATATCATAGGTAGGACAATAGCAGTAGATGGAAAGTGCAACACTGAAATCCAAAAGATTATGCAGTTAACCCATAATATCATAGGTAGGACAATAGCAGTAGATGGAAAGTGCAACACTGAAATCCAAAGATTATGCAGTTAACCCATAATATCATAGGTAGGACAATAGCAGTAGATGGAAAGTGCAACACTGAAATCCAAAGATTATGCAGTTAACCCATAATATCATAGGTAGGACAATAGCAGTAGATGGAAAGTGCAACACTGAAATCCAAAAGACGGCGGCAGATTAATAATATCATAGGTAGGACAAAGATTATGGTTAACCCATAAATATCATAGGTAGGGACAAAGAGATGGAAAGGCAACACTGAAACCCAAAGATTATGCAGTTAACCCATACATCATAGGTAGGACAATAGCAGTAGATGGAAAGTGCAACACTGAAATCCAAAGATTATGCAGTTAACCCATAAATATCATAGGTAGGACAATAGCAGTAGATGGAAAGTGCAACACTGAAATCCAAAAGATTATGCAGTTAACCCATAAATATCATAGGTAGACAATAGCAGTAGATGAAAAGTGCAAACATTGAAATCCAAAGATTATGCAGTTAACCCATAATATCATAGGTAGGACAATAGCAGTAGATGGAAAGCAACACTGAAATCCAAAGATTATGCAGTTAACCCATAATATCATAGGTAGGACAATAGCAGTAGATGGAAAAGTGCAACACTGAAATCCAAAAGATTATGCAGTTAACCCATAATATCATAGGTAGGACAATAGCAGTAGATGGAAAGTGCAACACTGAAATCCAAAGATTATGCAGTTAACCCATAATATCATAGGTAGGACAATAGCAGTAGATGGAAAGTGCAACATTGAAATCCAAATACAGTTATGCAGGACAATAGCAGTAGATAACTTCATAATATCATAGGTAGGACAATAGCAGTAGATGGAAAGTGCAACACTGAAATCCAAAGATTATGCAGTTAACCCATAATATCATAGGTAGGACAATAGCAGTAGATGGAAAGTGCAAGATTGAAATCCAAAGATTAACTGAAATCCAAAAGATTATGCAGTTAACCCAAAATATCATAGGTAGGACAATAGCAGTAGATGGAAAGTGCAACGTGAAATCAAAGATTATGCAGTTAACCCATAATATCAAGGTAGGACAATAGCATAATGGAAAGTCAACACTGAAATCCAAAGATTATGCAGGACCCATAATATCGCTAGGTAGGACAATGGAGTGATGGAAAGTGCAACACTGAAATCCAAAGATTATGCAGTTAACCCATAATATATCATAGGTAGGACAATAGCAGTAGATGGAAAGTGCAACACTGAAATCCAAAGATTATGCAGTTAACCCATAATATCATAGGTAGGACAATAGCAGTAGATGGAAAGTGCAACACTGAAATCCAAAGATTATGCAGTTAACCCATAATATCATAGGTAGGACAATAGCAGTGAATGGAAAGTGCAACACTGAAACCCAAAAAGATTATGCAGTTAACCCATAATATCATAGGTAGGACAATAGCAGTAGATGGAAGGTGCAACACTGAAATCCAAAGATTATGCAGTTAACCCATAATATCATAGGTGGGACAATAGCAGTAGATGGAAGGTGCAACACTGAAATCCAAAGATTATGCAGATTAACCCATAATATCATAGGTAGGACAATAGCAGTAGATGGAAAGTGCAACACTGAAATCAAAAGATTATGCAGTTAACCCATAATATCATAGGTAGGACAATAGCAGTAGATGGAAAGTGCAACACTGAAATCCAAAGATTATGCAGTTAACCCATAAATATCATAGGTAAAGGACACTGACAATAGCAGCAGTAGATGGAAGGTGCAACACTGAAATCCAAAAGATTATGCAGTTAACCCATAATATCATAGGTAGGACAATAGCAGTAGATGGAAGGTGCAACACTGAAATCCAAAGATTATGCAGTTAACCCAAATATCATAGGTAGGACAATAGCAGTAGATGGAAGGTGCAACACTGAAAATCAAAAGATTATGCAGTTAACCCATAATATCATAGGTAGGACAATAGCAGTAGATGGAAAGTGCAACACTGAAATCCAAAGATTATGCAGTTAACCCATAATATCATAGGTAGGACAATAGCAGTAGATGGAAAGTGCAACACTGAAATCCAAAAGATTAACCCATAATATCATAGGTGCAGTTAACCCATAAATATCATAGGTAGGACAATAGCAGTAGATGGAAAGTGCAACACTGAAATCCAAAGATTATGCAGTTAACCCATAATATCATAGGTAGGACAATAGCAGTAGATGGAAAGTGCAACACTGAAATCCAAAGATTATGCAGTTAACCCATAATATCATAGGTAGGACAATAGCAGTAGATGGAAGGTGCAACACTGAAATCCAAAGATTAAGTTAACCCAAATATCATAGGTAGGACAATAGCAGTAGATGGAACCCTGAAATCCAAAAGATTATGCAGTTAACCCATATCATAGGTAGGACAATAGCAGTAGATGGAAAGTAACACTGAAATCCAAAGATTATGCAGTTAACCCATAATATCATAGGTAGGACAATAGCAGTAGATGGAAGGTGCAACACTGAAATCCAAAGATTATGCAGTTAACCCATAATATCATAGGTAGGACAATAGCAGTAGATGGAAAGTGCAACACTGAAATCCAAAGATTATGCAGTTAACCCATAATATCATAGGTAGGACAATAGCAGTAGATGGAAATCCAAGTGCAACACTGAAATCAAAAAGATTATGCAGTTAACCCATAATATCATAGGTAGGACAATAGCAGTAGATGGAAAGTGCAACACTGAAATCCAAAGATTATGCAGTTAACCCATAATATCATAGGTAGGACAATAGCAGTAGATGGAAGTGTAACACTGAAATCCAAAGATTATGCAGTTAACCCATAATATCATAGGTAGGACAATAGCAGTAGATGGAAGGTGCAACACTGAAATCCAAAGATTATGCAGTTAACCCATCACATATCATAGGGAAAGGACAATAGCAGTAGATGGAAAGTGCAACACTGAAATCCAAAAGATTATGCAGTTAACCCATAATATCATAGGTAGGACAATAGCAGTAGATGGAAAGTGCAACACTGAAATCCAAAGATTATGCAGTTAACCCATAATATCATAGGTAGGACAATAGCAGTAGATGGAAAAGTGCAACACTGAAATCCAAAGATTATGCAGTTAACCCATAATATCATAGCAGGTAGGACAATAGCAGTAGATGGAAAGTGCAACACTGAAATCCAAAGATTATGCAGTTAACCCATAAATATCAGGACAATAGGTAGGACAATAGCCATAATATCATAGGTAGGATGGATGGAAAGTGCAACACTGAAATCCAAAGATTATGCAGTTAACCCATAATATCATAGGTAGGACAATAGCAGTAGATGGAAAAAGCAACACTGAAATCCAAAGATTATGCAGTTAACCCATAATATCATAGGTAGGACAATAGCAGTAGATGGAAAGTGCAACACTGAAATCCAAAGATTATGCAGTTAACCCATAATATCATAGGTAGGACAATAGCAGTAGATGGAAAAACAACACTGAAATCCAAAGATTATGCAGTTAACCCATAATATCATAGGTAGGACAATAGCAGTAGATGGAAAGGCAACACTGAAATCCAAAGATTATGCAGTTAACCCATAATATCATAGGTAGGACAATAGCAGTAGATGGAAAGTGCAACACTGAAATCCAAAGATTATGCAGTTAACCCATAAATATCATAGGTAGGACAATAGCAGTAGATGGAAAGTGCAACACTGAAATCCAAAGATTTAACCCATAATATCATAGGTAGTTAACCCAGTAAACACTAAATCAAAGATTAGGGTTAACCCATAATATCATAGACAATAGCAGTAGATGGAAAGTCCAAAGATTATGCAAACCCACTGAAAACACTGAACCCAAAATATTAACACTGAAATGCAGTTAACCCATAAATATCATAGGTAGGACAATAGCAGTAGATGGAAAGTGCAACACTGAAATCCAAAGATTATGCAGTTAACCCATAAATATCAATAGGTAGGACAATAGCAGTAGATGGAAAGTGCAACATGGAAATTAGTGCAAAGGCAACACTGAAATCCAAAGATTATGCAGTTAACCCATAAATATCATAGGTAGGACAATAGCAGTAGATGGAAAGGCAACACTGAAATCCAAAGATTATGCAGTTAACCCAAAATATCATAGGTAGGACAATAGCAGTAGATGGAAAGTGCAACACTGAAATCCAAAGATTATGCAGTTAACCCATAATATCATAGGTAGGACAATAGCAGTAGATGGAAAGTGCAACACTGAAATCCAAAGATTATGCAGTTAACCCATAAATATCATAGGTAGGACAATAGCAGTAGATGGAAAGTGCAACACTGAAATCCAAAGATTATGCAGTTAACCCATAATATCATAGGTAGGACAATAGCAGTAGATGGAAAAGTGCAACACTGAAATCCAAAGATTATGCAGTTAACCCATAATATCATAGGTAGGACAATAGCAGTAGATGGAAAGTGCAAACACTGAAATCCAAAGATTATGCAGTTAACCCATAATATCATAGGTAGGACAATAGCAGTAGATGGAAAGTGCAACACTGAAATCCAAAGATTATGCAGTTAACCCAAATATCATAGGTAGGACAATAGTTGGAAAGTGCAACACTGAAATCCCAGTTAACCCATAATATCATAGGTAGGACAATAGCAGTAGATGGAAGGTGAAATCCAAAGATTATGCACCCATGGTAAAATAGCAGTCCAACACTGATTTATGCAGTTAACCCATAATATCATAGGTAGGACAATAGCAGTAGATGGAAAGTGCAACACATGAAAATCCAAAGATTATGCAGTTAACCCATAAATATCATAGGTAGGACAATAGCAGTAGATGGAAAGTGCAACACTGAAATCCAAAGATTATGCAGTTAACCCATAAATCATATCATAGGTAGGGACAACAGAAATCCAAAGATTAGTTAACCCATGGAAAGTGGACAACACTAGATGGAATCCAAAAAGATTATGCAGTTAACCCATAAATATCATAGGTAGGACAATAGCAGTAGATGGAAAGTGCAACACTGAAATCCAAAGATTATGCAGTTAACCCATAATATCATAGGTAGGACAATAGCAGTAGATGGAAAGTGCAACACTGAAATCCAAAAGATTATGCAGTTAACCCATAATATCACAGGTAGGACAATAGCAGTAGATGGAAAGTGCAACACTGAAATCCAAAGATTATGCAGTTAACCCATAATATCATAGGTAGGACAATAGCAGTAGATGGAAAGTGCAACACTGAAAATCCAAAGATTATGCAGTTAACCCATAAAATCATAGGTAGGACAATAGCAGTAGATGGAAAGTGCAACACTGAAATCCAAAGATTATGCAACACTGAAATCCAAAGATTATGCAGTTAACCCATAATATCATAGGTAGGACAATAGCAGTAGATGGAAAGTGCAACACTGAAATCCAAAGATTATGCAGTTAACCCATAAATATCATAGGTAGGACAATAGCAGTAGATGGAAAGTGCAACACTGAAATCCAAAGATTATGCAGTTAACCCATAAATCATAGGGTAGGACAATAGCAGTAGATGGAAAGTGCAACACTGAACCAAAGATTATGCAGTTAACCCATGATATAGGTAGGACAATAGCAGTAGATGGAAGGTGCAACACTGAAATCCAAAGATTATGCAGTTAACCCATAAATATCATAGGTAGGACAATAGCAGTAGATGGAAAGTGCAACACTGAAATCCAAAGATTATGCAGTTAACCCATAATATCATAGGTAGGACAATAGCAGTAGATGGAAATCCAAAGATTATGCAACACATAGGTGAAATCCAAAATCCAAAGATTATGCAGTTAACCCATAATATCATAGGTAGGACAATAGCAGTAGATGGAAAGTGCAACACTGAAATCCAAAGATTATGCAGTTAACCCATAAAATATCATAGGTAGGACAATAGCAGTAGATGGAAAGTGCAACACTGAAATCCAAAGATTATGCAGTTAACCCAAATATCAAAGGACAATAGCAGTAGATGGAAAGTGCAACACTGAAATCCAAAGATTATGCAGTTAACCCATAATATCATAGGTAGGACAATAGCAGTAGATGGAAAAGTGCAACACTGAAATCAAAAGATTACAGAACCCATATAGGTAGACAATTATGGAAAGTTAAATCCAAAAAGATTATGCAATAACATAATATCATAGGTAGGACAATAGCAGTAGATGGAAAGTGCAACACTGAAATCCAAAGATTATGCAGTTAACCCATAAATATCATAGGTAGGACAATAGCAGTAGATGGAAAGTGCAACACTGAAATCCAAAGATTATGCAGTTAACCCATAAATATCATAGGTAGGACAATAGCAGTAGATGGAAAGTGCAACACTGAAATCCAAAGATTATGCAGTTAACCCATAAATCATCATAGGTATGGAAAGTGCAATAGAAATCCAAAAAATAGATGGAAATATCATAGGTGGACAACACTGAAATCCAAAGATTATGCAGTTAACCCATAATATCATAGGTAGGACAATAGCAGTAGATGGAAAGTGCAACACTGAAATCCAAAGATTATGCAGTTAACCCATAATATCATAGGTAGGACAATAGCAGTAGATGGAAAGTGCAACACTGAAATCCAAAGATTATGCAGTTAACCCATAATATCATAGGTAGGACAATAGCAGTAGATGGAAAGTGCAACACTGAAATCCAAAGATTATGCAGTTAACCCATAATATCATAGGTAGGACAATAGCAGTAGATGGAAAGTGCAACACTGAAATCCAAAGATTATGCAGTTAACCCATAAATATCATAGGTAGGACAATAGCAGTAGATGGAAAGTGCAACACTGAAATCCAAAGATTATGCAGTTAACCCATAATATCATAGGTAGGACAATAGCAGTAGATGGAAAGTGCAACACTGAAATCCAAAGATTATGCAGTTAACCCATAATATCATAGGAGGACAATAGCAGTAGATGGAAAAGTGCAACACTGAAATCCAAAGATTATGCAGTTAACCCATAAATATCATAGGTAGGACAATAGCAGTAGATGGAAAGTGCAACACTGAAATCAAAGATTATGCAGTTAACCCATAAATATCATAGGTAGGACAATAGCAGTGGAAAGGAACACTGAAAACCCAAAGATTAGCAGATGGAAAACACTGAAATCCAAAGTTATGCAACACTGAAATCCAAAGATTATGCAAAGTTAACCCATAATATCATAGGTAGGACAATAGCAGTAGATGGAAAGTGCAACACTGAAATCCAAAGATTATGCAGTTAACCCATAATATCATAGGTAGGACAATAGCAGTAGATGGAAAGTGCAAACACTTGAAATCCAAAGATTATGCAGTTAACCCATAAATATCATAGGTAGGACAATAGCAGTAGATGGAAAGTGCAACACTGAAATCCAAAGATTATGCAGTTAACCCATAAATATCATAGGTAGGACAATAGCAGTAGATGGAAAGTGCAACACTGAAATCCAAAGATTATGCAGTTAACCCATAAATATCATAGGTAGGACAATAATAGATGGAAAGTGCAACACTGAAATCCAAAGATTATGCAGTTAACCCATAATATCATAGGTAGGACAATAGCAGTAGATGGAAAGTGCAACACTGAAATCCAAAGATTATGCAGTTAACCCATAATATCATAGGTAGGACAATAGCAGGAACATTGAAATCAAAGATTATGCAGTTAACCCATAATATCATAGGTAGGACAATAGCAGTAGATGGAAAGTGCAACACTGAAATCCAAAGATTATGCAGTTAACCCATAATATCATAGGTAGGACAATAGCAGTAGATGGAAAGTGCAACACTGAAATCCAAAGATTATGCAGTTAACCCATAAATATCATAGGTAGGACAATAGCAGTGGAAAGATGGAAAAAGATTATGCAGTTAACCCATAAATATCATAGGTAGGAAATAGCAAATGGAAAGTGCAACACTTCCAAAGATTATGCAGTTAACCCATAATATCATAGGTAGGACAATAGCAGTAGATGGAAAGTGCAACACTGAAATCCAAAAGATTATGCAGTTAACCCATAATATCATAGGTAGGACAATAGCAGTAGATGGAAAATAGCAACACTGAAATGGAAAGATTATGCAGTTAACACATAAATCAAAGACAATAGCAGTTGGAACCCAACACTGAAATCCAAAGATTATCCCATAATATCATAGGTAGGACAATAGCAGTAGATGGAAAGTGCAACACTGAAATCCAAAGATTATGCAGTTAACCCATAAATCATATCATAGGAGGACAATAGCAGTAGATGGAAAAGTGCAACACTGAAATCCAAAGATTATGCAGTTAACCCATAAATATCATAGGTAGGACAATAGCAGTAGATGGAAAGTGCAACACTGAAATCCAAAGATTATGCAGTTAACCCATAAATATCATAGGTAGGACAATAGCAGTAGATGGAAAGTGCAACACTGAAATCCAAAAGAAACCCATCCAAGTTAACCCATTATCATAGGTATGCAGTTAACCCATAATATCATAGGTAGGACAATAGCAGTAGATGGAAAGTGCAACACTGAAATCCAAAGATTATGCAGTTAACCCATAATATCATAGGTAGGACAATAGCAAGATGGAAAGTAAACACTGAAATCCAAAGATTATGCAGTTAACCCATAATATCATAGGTAGGATAGCAGTAGATGGAAAGTGCAACACTGAAATCCAAAGATTATGCAGTTAACCCATAAATCATAGGTAGACAATAGCAAGATGGAAAGTGCAACACTGAAATCCAAAGATTATGCAGTTAACCCATAATATCATAGGTAGGACAATAGCAGTAGATGGAAAGTGCAACACTGAAATCCAAAGATAAAATATCATAGGTATTATAACACTGCAAAGATTATGCAGTTATATAAACAATAATAGCAGGAAGAGAACCCATAGGTAGGGACAATAGAAAAAGTTTCTAGGATAGTAACTTCCTATATGGCAGTGAATGAAAAAGTGATATCAAACTTCCTATATAGGCTTGGAAAAAAATTAACAGAAATGTGATTCTACAGAAGGATGCATGGATACAGATGTTGACAAAGCGCTAGAGACAATGGCAACAAAAAGTATACTGATACTTAATATCAGGAAGAGATAGCTGAAATTTCTAGGGTAAATAATGAGGAAAAAGGGCTTGGAAAATCTGATACTCACATGACAGATTAAAGGGCAGAGGTAAACAATGCATAACTTAGTGAGTTGGTGTAAATGGATGGCAGAATAAGGTTTAAGAGAAATAATAAAAAGACAAAATTTATTAAAAGTTATGAAGGACAAGAAATTGCGGAGAGCCATGATCACCTATGTCCCAAAGGGACATGACACATAGAAGATATGCTCTACAAGAAAACTTAAAATATTAACTTAAGAGACATTTTCTTAATCATTTCACTGCAAGCAAGGCAATAAAGCCACTAAGATGTAAAGATTACTGAGTCTAACAGTATATGAGAAAAAATATTAAGAACAATGAAAAACAGGATTTAAGAAAACAGAAGATGACGATTAGCATTGCATTTAAATTTTTGAAGATCAAAATTGACTGGAAGCTAGAAGCCAAAAGAGAGTTCCACAAGTAAGAAGTGTGATAGAAGAAACTTTTAACATAGAACTTAGTTACATCTAGTCTTTTCAACTTGATGAGACCTTGCTGCCAATCTAGGGTTAATTAGTAAGACTTGTTGTTGTGGCCTGTTTAGGGGCCAGAAAGAAAGACACGGAAGACGAAGGTAGGTTGAAAAAGTATATTGAAGATATATACAAAACAATAGTGTTAGTAATAAGTAGATTAGCACTGCGTCTACTACTCCACTTCATTTCTCACTCTTCTTGTATCCGACTCTTGCAGTTTGTATTTATGAGAGGAGGAAGAGTTCATTCTACTGTAGGAAGTTTTACCACACTTGTATCACTAAAAACATTATTATCTAAAACAAATAAAATAAAATTGCGTATAAAATATTTAGATTTTAGCATTAAATAACCCATAAAGGTGTTGATATGCCATTAAACAAAACGACCAAAATTACCTCTACCACTACTCCCAAAGAGGTGGCTAAGACAAATTTTTCTGTGAGATGTTGGTGCAAATGTACACTTGGAGTCTATGAAGCATATCTCTGAGGTAGATATTTTTGTATAAGTTTTTTTATGATAAAAAATGACTCAAGAAATTCTTTTCTTTTTAAAATGAAGCTTATATTTAGCTATGACTTCTGTTGATGACCATCATTTCCTGATTATTCCCCTCTGAAACGAGGTAGCACATTTTTTTGCTATCAAACAGAGGAATGTAAATTTGTTGTTATTGCACCCCACCCCTCTCATTTTTTTTATCTAGCAATCTGGATTCACTTGTCAGCTTTTTCAGCTATTACCACTGATTCCAAGGTAATTTTTTTCTCTCTCTAATCTCAAGCTACAATCTCCACTATTTTTGTTGAGAAATCAAAAGGAAGCAGTAAACAGAACTGACCAGGGGGTGCTGAAAAGATCACTGTCAAATCAAGAGATTGTAAAAGAAGGAAAAAATGTAATGTTTGGTAAGATTTGGGGAAGTGTGTCAATCAGAGAAATTTTCACCACCCTCTCCTATTTGAGGGCATGTAAGGTCTCAACCCCACTATTTGCATTTAATATTACAGTATTATAGGATTAGGAAAGGAGCAAGTACATACATTCTATGGCATCTGGATCAACATTAGACTACTAGATACCTATACTTTGAATATGAGACCAGGAATATTATTTTCTTTTTAGAACATTTCTTATGGAAAATGGAGAAGTATATGCCATTAGCAATTGTAATCTTGAAAAAATATAGAATGAAAAGAGGCAAGCATATATTTTCTATTTATTTGGAAATAGTTAAATCAACATGACATACCCTTGACCATAATAGTTTATTCCTATCTAGATTTTTTAAAAATCTATATCACCCCATGCAAAGCACTAAAACACAAGGGATTACAGGGTGTGGAAAAATTAGAAACAGAAACATTCATAATGAGCAGGAAGAGGAAAGAGTAATCGGGGGGGAAAAAGATAGTGATTGACATTACATTTAAATTTTGCAGATTAAAGTTGGCTGGGAAGCTTTGAGCCAGAAGGGAGTTCAACAAGCAAGAAGCGTAAGAAAAGAAGCTATTAGCAAAGAAGTTATGGCTATATCTAGCCAGCTCAACTGTCAATTGATGAGATCTTGATGTCACTCTAGTACTGTGCTTAAATTAAAAAAAAAGTCTAGATACCATAGCTCATCTGAAAAATTACCATGAAAGTATGTATAGAAAACGCAGAGAGAGGTAACCTTATAACAGTGGGAAAGTGACTGAAGCCGAGTAACCAGATCAGGACCAATAATATTGCTGATTCTTCTTTGGATCTTACCAAGGAGCTCAAGATAAATACGAGGGGCACCAGGCCACATGTGTCAGCAATATTCTAAGCATGGACGAATGGTAGACTTAGAAGATAGAAGCTAGAGAGAAAAATTGTTTTGCACAGTCATATAATGGAATATGCAGATTAGCTGGTGTCAGTCATAAATACAGATGGATGTGTAGGTACGACAGAGTTTAAATCTATGATGATGCCCATTGGACTACGCCATTGGCTATCGTATTGGTCTACACCTATTACCTGCAACTACGACGAGAACCAGTTGATTACTGCTACCGTGTACTACATGGTTACAGTAGCCAAAACCACTTAGCTACTTCGATCAAATATATCCCTTTTTGGGACATATCACACAGTGAACTGACTTTCTTAGCATCTGACATAGCAATGGATTCAATATAGTCTTTTTACTTCATGTCAGCTGAGAAAGTGTAACAAATCATTTTCCATGAGATTAGCATGAGCCATGTTGATGGAAAGCAGAGAGGATTCTCTCAGATGATGTATAGAGACAAGTTTTGTTTTGGAGGCATTAAAATTAACAAGCCATCTTTTACCCCAGGCAACAACAGGCTTGAGGTAAAAATTTCAGCTAATTACTACTTTTTCAAATTTTTATTTATTTATTTATCATCATTATTAATAATAATAATAGTAAATAAAATACAAATTAAATAAAATGTTGGATAAAAACATTTTGAAGCAGGCAGAAATACTGAGTTACCAAGATCTGGTTGGGTAAATCCAAGAAATATACCTAGCAGCAGATCAAGCTGTCCCTTCTGTGGTTGGTACCATAATTTTTCTATCTTGCAGGATGTCTTGGGAGTGCACAGGTGTCAGCACTGCTTTAAACTGCTCATGTGCTTAGGAAAGTATTGCGTATCTAAGTTGCAGGTAGGAGTTGGGATATGATCATCAACATCCAACCAAAGCATTTAAAATTATCAAATAATAATAAAAAAATAACAACAGGACATTGATAAATTTTTCTTTTTGACAGAATAAATAAAACAAGGACTTCAAGAAATTTTACACTAAACAGGTAAATAAAAATTACTTATCTAATTTTTTTGGTTAATTAAGACATAATTAGGACAAGATGAGAATTGTTTATATTTTCACAATTGTTGAAAGAATAAATTTATCATTTTTACATTTCATCCTGAGAAAGGACTTCAGACAAATAAGGACTGAAATTGTGCAGCATAGGAGTCATTTCCATTTTGTCATTCAATTACCCACTCTTAGTCTGATATATAAAATTGTACATCATATGTTATATATTTTACATATAAATATGTCATATTGTTAAAAATTTCTTTAAGACACAGTCAGTTTCATGCTAAATGCATTTGTCAGGCCTGACAATTATATTTAGCATGAAACAGATGGTAGCCCCTGGGTGTTGTCTTCAAAATCTACTTTTATATTTACATACACTCTATCTCTGATATTAAGCACTTTAACCCATAAATATAGCATACCCTAAAACTATATTTTAACATATCCATCTATCTATCTATCTATCTATCTATCTATCTATCTATATATATATATATATATATATATGTATGTATATATTACACACACACACTCTCTTCCCCAATAGCTTGGGAATTAAATTTTTGCTACAATATGATTTAATATAGCCACAATATTATCAAATAAAAACAAAATCTCTTTGCTTAACCATTCAACAATGATAAAGAAGTTAATTTTGATGCCTTTTTATGAAAGGAATAAAATCAAAACATTCATATTGTATACACTTCTTGTTTTATGTTTTTACTTGTTGCATAACCTAAAGAAAGTCTGTAAAGATTTTGATTGAATTACTATATGATGTGAGTTTTTATGATCAGCTTATCTACAAAAAAATAGCACTACATAATAGTAATTTTTTTTTAAAAGGTTAAGAATCATTAATTTTCAGTGACCTTTGCACTATACACAGGTAAATTATTCTGGTGGGGGTAAAAAATGATGCCAAAAAAATTCAGTGTTTAATGAAATCAGCTTATAAATGAGTAGATATGATACATATAATTTTGTTTAAAATTTAAACAAAATTATATATTCCACATCTGTATGAAATTTAGTCATTTAAGCTTTAAATGACAGGTGCAGTTGTATAACAGGCAGTTTGGTCTGAAATAATCACTTTTTCAAATTTCTTTTTCATATCACTATAGACTAAGCATTACAGGTTACAAATATCTAGAAAATTATTTTAGAAAATTTTATAAAAGTTAATAGGGTTGTCTAGTTTGCGATGTAAATTTATAGTAAATTGATCTCCTTACACAATCCAAGACAAATATGTACATATGATGTTTTATTAAAATGTAAAAAAAAAAAAGAAAAAATTTTTAACCAGGAGCATATAATCCAATGGTTCTCAACCTTTTTTTTTTTTACTCATGGACCACTTTTACTTTTAAGTTTTTATTGGTGACAACCCATAACCATTTAATGAAAAAAAGGCTTATTTTATTTTTTACTAATAGATAACTTAAGGAATCTTTATAATTTTCCTTTATATATATAATCCTTTCTTTATATATTCTTTTCAGTTTTTATTCAACTTTTACAATCAAAACATCTGGTAGAGTAAAAGGGATGCTAAATTAAATCACTTGATCTCATTTTCTGCTAGTTTTAGAGTTGTATTTTAATATGGCATAGATTACTGTAGAAATTCCAATTCTCAGTTGCAATAACCGTTCTGAAATGAAATTGCTCTATGGCTCACTAAAATATTAATGTGAACCCCCAATTTGCTATATTTTTGTGTGGACCCCCAGCAATGCTACATGGATCCTGGTTGAGAGCCTCTGGTATAATTGATAGGAATATATGAAAAAAATAAAAACGAAAAAATACTCCACATTATAAATTTGAAAAATTTTGTTAATTTCTTCTTTTTTAATTTTAAGTAATCAAGTTGAAATCAATTACGGTAGTGCTAATCCAAATTTTCTTTGGATATTTGGATGACTACTACACACAAAAGACAATGGTTAAACATTGGAAAACATAAAGAAAAATTAATTACTTTAAATAATATGTGGACATAACCACTCTTCACCTGATTAAGTCGCAAGACCTGAAACTTGCGTAGCAAATATATGAAATAAAGTATAATATATATTTTAAAAATCCACATTATAACCAAAAACGTTTGCCAGCTTCTCTCTACTCTTTAAAATCTCTCTCTCTCTCTCTCTATATATATATATATATATATAGTTTTATGTCTATTTATTTTAGTTTTAATCCTTTCAATCCAGTTATTTTAAGAAAGGGATCAATACACAATTGTAAAAAATTGAAATATTAAAGCAGATAATAGTAATACAAAAGATTGAAAAATTCACCATTAGTATGACCTGGGTTTTATCCTTGCAATTGCAGGAGTTGATATCGGTGACATTATTACATGCATCTGTCTTGAAGTTCCTCATATTGTGTTTCTTTATGATATTATACAGATTTTACCATATTTCTGTTGAAAATTTTATGCCATTTAAAAGATTTTTTGGAAATGCTTTGTAAGCAATTTTAAAAATATTTTTCTCTATATTGGTTTTTACTTCTAAATTAAAAGTGGAGTTAAACCAGATTATATCTCTTTTTCTATTTTTATTCCTCAATTGCTGGTTTGTTTGAGGATTAAGATTCAATTTGTTTTTGTGCTCCTCCTCTCTCAATACAGTTTCATATTCTTTTTTTTTTTTTTCTTGGATTCAGAGATTTCTTTAGACAATGAACTTCTTGAAAGTCTGCATTTGGTACCTTTCAAGATGTGTTTAATAATATCATTATATATATATATATATAATATTATTTGGTAATCCATAAGGATAATTCCAAAGAGGATATAAAATCCAAAGAGAGCAAATGATTTGGAACCAATATCAGCTCTATTTTAATTAGAATATCACTGATGATCTCTTAAAATCTTTGTTTTTATAATAATTATCTCTCTCTCTCTATATATATATATATATATATATATATATATATATATATATATGTATATGTATATAGATATATATATATAGATATATATATATATATATATATATTTTATGAATAAAAATGACAATAGGAAACTGGTAATTGCTGACGCGTTTCGTCCAATGTAGACTTTATCAAAGCAAAATACGAAAAATGAAATTAAATGAACAAAGTAACTAATAAAAACAAAAAACAGAATGTACCTAATATAACTGGAATGTAGAGAAACGCTATTTTCATATTTTTTAACTGAAAAATAATGTCAGTGATTGTCACGTGTATATAGATATTTATAATATTTATATATATTTATAATATATATATATATATATATATATATATATATATACATGAATTATTCACAAAAAACTAATGCAAAGGTTAATGATTTAAATGGCGAGACATCCATCATCGCAAACAATTCAAATAGTACACAAAAAAAACTCCAGATCCGTTATGAATGAATTGATCCTTGTTTATATAAATTTCTGCCGTATTAGTTCTTATTTTTTACTACAAGCTTTCGTCTGTTCCTACAGACATCTTCAGGTATATAATAGATGTTGTTCTTGGTTTTTTCTCTTAGTAATAAGAGGACATCGAAAATATATTAACCTTTGTATCCAAAATGCTATTGAAAATGAGATATTGGTTTTGAACGCGCCAAAGCAACGCTCAGTTTGATTTTAAATATTTTAAATTTTAAAGTGTTTGCGTTTATACCAAATATGGTAATGAACAAATTATTTTACTGGTAAATTTTACTGTCAACGCTTTGGCGCGTTCAAAAACCAATATCTCATTTTCAATAGCATTAGACAAGGAAAAGTAAATATCGTCTTCTCTACCGATAAAATCGGAGAAATTTTCACATCATATCTATATATATATATATATATAGAGATAGACAAGGAAAAGTAAAAATATCGTCTTCTCTACCGATTAAATCGGAGAAATTTTCACATCATATCTAGACAAGGAAAAGTAAATATCGTCTTCTCTACCGATAAAATCGGAGAAATTTTCACATCATATCTATATATATATATATATATAGACAACTAAGAAAAGTAAATATCGTCTCCTATATATATAAAATCGGAGAAATTTATATATATATATATATATATATATATATATAGATAGACAGAAAAAGTAAATATCGATCCTTTACCGATAAAATCAGAAAAAAACTTTTTTATATCTATCTATATATATATATATATATATATAGATAACAAGCAAAGTAAATAACTCGTCTTTTACCGATAAAATCTGCAAATTTTCACATCATATCTATATATATATATAGATAGACAAGGAAAAGTAAATATTGTCTTCTTTACCGATAAAATCGGAGAAATTTTCACATCATATCTATAGATAGACAAGGAAAAGTAAATATGTCTTCTTCTACCGATAAAATCGGAGAAATTTTTTTCATCATATATATATATATATATATATATAGATAGACAATAAAAAAAATAAAATATGAAATATCGTCTTCTAGACCGATAAAATCGGAGAAATTTTTCACATTCATATCTATATATATATATATCCAGATAGACAAGGAAAAATTAAATATCGTCTTGAAGGAGGATAAAATCGAGAAATTTTTTCATCATATTTATAGATATATTTAATAACTGCATTAAAAAAAATATTTTCTTCTATCGTTAAAATCGGAGAAATATGAAGGATCATATCTATATATATATATATATATATAGATAGACAAGGAAAAGTAAATAACTGCATTGTTACCTACCAGATAAAAATCGGCAGAAATTTTTCATCATATCTAGACAAGGAAAAGTAAATATTGTCATTCTACCGATAAAATCGAATAAATTTTTATCACATCATATCTATATATATATATATAGATAAGGAAAAACAAATATCGTCTTCTATTTCAGATAAAATCGGAGAAATTTTATACATCATATCTATATATATAATATATATATAGATATTTAAGGAAAAGTAAATATCAATCTTCTCATTTTTGATAAAATCGGAGAAATTTTTTACATCATATCTATATAGATAGACAAGGAAAAGTAAAAATATCGAATTCTACCGATAAAATCGGAGAAATTTTCACATCATATCTATATATATATATATATATAGATAGACAAGGAAAAGTAAAAAATCGTGTCTTCTACCAAATAAAATCGGAGAATAGATTAACATCATATCTATATATATAGATAGACAAGGATCCAGTAAAAATATCGTCTTCTACCGATTAAATTCTAAATAATTTTCACATCATATCTATATATATATATATATGACATAGAAAAGGAAAAGTAAATATCAATCTTCTCTACCGATTAAATCTGAGAAATTTTTGAGATCATATCTATATATATATATATATATATATAGATAGACAAGGAAAAGTAAATATCGTCTTCTACCGATTAAATCTGAGAAATTTTAAATCATTTTTATATATATATATATATATATAGACAAGGAAAAGTAAATATCGTTTTCTTTTTTTTGTTCAAAATCGAGAAAAATATCATCATATCTATATATATATATATATAGATAGACAAGGAAAAGTAAATATCGTCTTCTACCGATAAAATCGGAGAAATTTTTTTTACTCATATCTTTATATATATATATATATAGATTTTTAAAAGTAATATCAATTCATCTACCGATAAAATCGGAGAAATTTTCACATCATATCTATATATATATATATATAGATAGACAAGGAAAAGTAAATATCGTCTTCTCTACCGATAAAATCGGAGAAATTTTCACATCATATCTATATATATATATATAGATAGACAAGGAAAAGTAAATATCGTCTTCTCTACCGATAAAATCGGAGAAATTTTCACATCATATAGACAAGGAAAAGTAAATATCGTCTTCTTTGATATTAAATCGATATATATATATAAATTTTTATATATATAGATATATATATATATCTATATATATATATATATAGATAGATAGACAAGGAAAAGTAAATATCGTCTTTTCTACATTAAATCGTTTGAATTTTCACATCATATCTATAGATAGACAAGGAAAATAAATATCGTCTTCTCTACCGATTAAATCGGAGAAATTTTCACATCATATATATATATATATATATATATATATATATATATATATATATCCATCTGTTCATATCTATCATCTTTATTGTTTTGCCTTTTTAATGAAGAGAACATATTTTGTGTAAGGCCAATTTTTGATTGGTTGCATTTTTAAACAGCCAATAAAAACATGCACAAAAGTAGCAAATGCTTGATTTATAAGCAACTTATTATTTATATATTATTTTAAAAAAAAGAAAATTTAATTTATTGACCTGAAATTATTTTAAAAAAAAATTATTTGAATTTTTTTTAAAGATTGCTTGGGGCTAACTGATTTTTATAATCATTTGATGGAATTATCTGTGAGATTAAACAACCTTTTTACTGTAGACATGAAAGATATAGCGATCCATACTTAATTCTCTAACAATTGGTCAACAAATTGCCTTGACTATTGTTTACTGGGTAAATGGTCCTGGAGGTAGATAATGACTTGAATATCACCATTGACTAAATGGAATAAGCCTTATTTTTTTAGAATAAATTTTCACATAATACAGGGCTCAATAGACACTCAAGATAGAGGGTTATTGAATGAGGTTATTGTATGAAGGAGGAAGTAAGAAGTGCATTTTATGAGCATATGTAGGAAAGATAACGGTTATCTCATGACTTGAAGAGCTTAAGAGCCTTTTTTTTAGTTTACTGAATATTTTTTTTACAGTTTAATCCTTTTGCTTATTTCTTTACAAGCCCCCACTTGAGGTTGAGTGTTACATTAGGAAGCCATTTGTGTGTATAGATGAGTGAGATAATGATTAACCCTATTCTTGAATAGGTTATGATTGTAGTGATTGGAGAAACATCCTCTTGGGAATCAATGCCACAGGGCAGTGGTTTTGGGAAAAGAAGCTGGTTTTCCGGGAACTTATTCTACACTGGTGGAATATGGAGGAAAATTGTGTTTGGTTTTTAATTTTGTGTATTTGGCATTTTGTTTTACGTGTTGCCTTGAAGGTATGCCTTTCCGTTTTCTTTCTTGTTTGATTTGTTTTTTGCACTTACCATGGAAGTAAAATTTAGAGCAAGTGAGAGGAATGTTTATCTTGCCTGTAGGAGAGGATTTGAAGGGTTTAGAATAATTCACACCCAAAAGGTAGAAGATAGCAGGATTTTCACCGGTATTACATTTACTGGTACAAAACTGACCATTTTACCTGCATCCTTAGCAATGGATCATATGTATGAGTTCCACTTGAGGTCAGGTATGAGTTCCAGACCCAACAGTCTTTCAAGACATGGTGCTTCCCTGAGAAGAACTCTGTTCATCTTGACTGGCAGCTGTTCAGGGTTAGATTAGCAATGATAGAACATAACTAGCTTGGTCTTTGAGGTATTGAATATAACCAGCTTGGAAAAGAGATCAGTCACCAATCTCTGGTCATTGAGAGTTTTAGAGGTGCACGCATATGACACCCACCGGCAGTCGCAGTCCAGAGACAATTTATGACGGTTTCTGGTCGCGACGTCAATATATGACACTGTACTGTCGGCCCATGTTCAACTCCCAGTTGCGGCGCGAAGCTGTAAGGTTTCTTCCACCAGTGTTTTGGGGTTGACTCGTTGTTGCTGCCACCAGCCTGTGTCCCGGTCGATCTGGTCGTTCCCAGTTCGATACCAACTTTGTCGTTCCCAGCTCACCTCCAACGCTTGGTTTCAAAGTAACTGCTTTGATCTCAAGTCTAACCTACCCACGTTGTGATTTTGATCTTAGGTAGACGAAATCAATCAGGCGTCGGGCCGTAGTGCAAGCTGAATCCGGGGTAAAAGGTGATACCGCACAAGCGTAAGTAAAAAAAAATAATAAAACAAACTCAGGAGGTTCAAATATGTTGAGAAATAACAATTATCTTTAACTATCTGTTGAATACAGGAGTGTGTTTCTCTCCCAGCCTGTTTCTATGGATTTGTGACACTTTTTGCGTTTCTTAAGCGAGTTATAGTATCTTAAGTTGTTCATCAATAAAAACTTGCTTTTGGTAGTAAGACTAAGTTGAAAAGTATGTGAAAATCTTTCGATCAGCTTCTGTGAGGCAACACTCTGACTCTGTAACTCCGACCATGTCTGGCACTCCACGAAATTCTGCCCCAAACTCTCTGCAGCTGCCTCAAGACATTTGTTTATATGGACACCGACCAACTCCGAGGTGGGGCCTGACGTGGTTTGGGTTCTTTGACAATTCTTAATTCCCAACAAGAATTCTCTTTGTTCTTAGGCCAGGAAAATTAGTTACTTCCCATTTTTGGAAGATTAATCACTTTCCATTTTGGAGTTCCTCCCTCGTCCATGAGGGAAGGTCGGAGGAGAGTTATCCTTCTAGACTCTTCCTCTCTCACATTGATATCTCATACCAATCCCCTCAATGGGTGTTAACAACTTCTCTGTCTTTTTCATACATTCACCACTGCCTATCACCCATGCTACCAGTTAGCCAATGATCTCTCGGCAGTGTGGGCATGGCTAGACTGGCCCTCTTAGAATTATTATCGAAAATTTTTTTTACAAAATCCTTTTTTTCTTTTTCCTTTTCCTTCAGCCCAAAACATTTACAAATCCCAGATTGCCATTTAATTCTTTATCACATCCCAAATCCACTTTAGCTTGGACCTCTACTGACTCATTAATCATTGTCAACACTCAACATTTGGCTTCTTCGCTGATCAACCTTCAACTGGGTGGTCATGCCCACACGACAATTAAATTCTTTATTTTTCTCATGTCTTAAAATTTTCTTATCACCAGATGCTCATTTTCTGACGTCAACAGTTTGAATAAGCAATAATAATGATCCCCTTCTCAATTCTTTTTTTTTCATGTCAAGATTCGTACGTAGACCAGATGGCTTCCCTCGCTGGAATCAGGAATTAAAGTTAAATGATATCTCTGAAAGATAATTAATAGCTATTCTCTAGGGTGGTCTCAAGCTGAAATTTTTTCATGGCCGCATGCATTGGCTGACTTTGTTTATCTTTCAGAATTATGTTTCATTTGACGCGTCACTACCTTATCATGATATTAATTAATTTGACAGAATCACAGTCTCGCTCCTTCTTACTGATTTTCTGTCTTTTGCAAAAAGTATCTTCCTTTTGTAAATAAAATAAATTCTTTTTTTTTTTTAGTTAGCCAATTACCATAGCTAAATAGTGTCACACATATATAGTCTTATCATCGGCATAGATGTTTAAGTTTGGGCCAAGGACTGCTATGGGACACCTGTGTTGACTGTTAGGGCACCAGAGGACTGGTCATTCATAACTACCTTCAGGGACCTACCTGTTAGGAAGGATTTTATGATTGAGAAGACCCTTTCTTCTTATTGATAATAGCTCCAAAAAGCTTACTGATGATACTGATGAGGTTGTTGTATGAGCATAAGAGGAGGAGGTAAGAAGGTGCAGTTTATGAGGATATGTAGGAAAGATAATGGTTGGTTGACCTTATACTTGAAGAGGTTAAGCGATACTCAAGGTAGAGTGTTACTGAATGAAGTTGTTGTATGAGTGTAAGAGAAGGAGGTAAGAAGTGCAGTTTATGAGAATATGTAGGAAAGGTAATGGCTCACTATGGACTTAATGTTAACATTGTAGTGATTGCAAAAGCATCCACTCAGGAGTCTGTTCCAATCACAGTTCTTGGGAAGTAGCTGTCTGAATGGAACCTTTTATTCATGGACTATGAAGGGAATGAGCATGTTTCGTTCCAGTGTATATGGCATTGTAGGTCCTAGATGCAAAGGTTAGAATTGGTGGAACTAAGGAAGTAGCTTGTCAGAACATTTGCCATGGAAAAAGCAATAGAGTAGCAAGAGGCTTGGGAAATTTTGTCTGTAGGTTGTAAAGTGGGAAATAATCATCCACAAGGCAGTGTAAATGCTTTATAACTCTATCAAGACTGGAAAGTGAAGACTAGGTAGTTCCTACCCAGATATGGCAGCAATTTTTTGTTTGATCTGACTCTTGTAGAGATAGAACATGGCAGAAAGATTAAGGAACCATCTAAAGTGACACAATGAACAACTGTTTTTCCTACATCTTTATCAATTGACTTTCAGGGCACAGAGCCTACTTGAGGCAACAACCTTTCATCATGATAGTCAAAAATGCAGCATTTTCTCACTGATGGCAGAAAATTACTAGTTTGCTTTTTGAGTCATTGAATGGGATCTGCCAGTTTTTTACCCCCATTGAGTTGTTATAGTTATGTAAGAGGAGAGGTTAGTTGCCAGCCTTTGGTCTTCTAGATTTTTGCAGATGCACCCATATGATATTGTATCATCTGTGTAGATATTCACTAAAGATCAGAGTATGGGTTTGCAGCCATGTATCTTGCACAATGTTAGAAAAATCTTAGAAGTGTCTTTTACTCAGTTTTTTGTTATTAGTCAACTATTGTATATTATTTCGTAGCCTTAAGGAAAAAACCTCAGAATCAAGGAGGTAAGGTTTTACATGAACTTATAGAACAACACATCAGGAGAGGACAAAGAGGGACACACGTTTGAACCCTGCCAAAAAATTGGAAAGGGAAAACTCAGCAGGTCCAGCCCAGTTGTAACAGCAGTACTCCATTTTGAGCCTGATCTGATTCTTGTAAAGGTAGAGGATGGGAGAAGGAGGAGGAATAACGCACTTACTGGTATGGTACAAGGAACCAACTATTTTCCCAGCATCTTTTGACATATCTAAGGCAATTGTATTGGTGATGAATTTACTGTCTTATGCCTTTCTGATTCTGTGTCTAATAAAAGGGCATCAGCAACTTATTAAAATAGTGATGCAATCTCGTCACAATATTTTGACAAGTACATTTCAGACCTCATTGAACAATCAAAAAACCATAAACTATTTCTTACTACTTTATTGACCATTAATTACAGTTAGGTTGAATATAATTACTGATTGAGAGTAGATCTAGGTAATAATAGGTAAGGTTATCATTTAAATTATTAGTTGTTATTTGTAGGTTTTCTTTGAATTCATTCTTCTCCACCATAATTATCAGTAATGTTTGTCATTTCCAACTAATTTATTATGAAAAATATTTTATCATGCTAGGTTGAAAAGAGAAAGGGGAAGATTGTGTCCATGTTTTTATAGTCCCGAAACAGCACCACCGAACGATCATCTTGTCAGACCAAGTGAGGGTAATTCTTACAGGTTGAATATAATTATTTATTTAAATACTGTAAGTTCTATTCTAACAGTCTTTTCTATCACGCTTCTTGCTAGTGGAACTTTCTTCTGGCTTCTTGCTTCACAATCAACTTTGATCTTTAAAAATTTAAATGCAATGTCAATCGTTATCTTCTGTCTTAATTTTTGTTCTTTCATTGTTCTTTCACCAATAAAGTATTTTTTCCCTCATATTGTCTAACACAGAACACTCAATACCTCTGCATCTTAGTGGCTTTATTGATTTTCTTTGGGTGAAATGATAAAAAAAAAATCATTATTTGTTCCTGTAACTATCAGTACTAGCGTACATGTGTTTATCAATTCCATTTTTTTAGTCAACTGTTTTTTTATTTTATTTAAGTCGTTGTCTTCCTTCATGACCGTGTGCCTGGTATTAGTAATTAAGTAATTAGGCCAAAATTTCAGTTTGTAAAATTTTGCGTTATTGTTCAAATATATCTGAGATTCCAAAGTGACTTTTTACATTTAACAAATTAATTGGCAAAAATAAATGTTTGCCGTATATTTGTCGTCAACCATAACATAAAGTACAGCAAAGACCAAAGAGTAATTTAGCCTATCTAGGGAAGAAAACAAACTGACATTTTTTATTTTTAGTTGAGTGCAATTTTTTATAAGTAATAATTTTGAAAATCATATTTCATTATTTGGTCACCAAGAGATGGCTGTGATAAAGAGGGGTGTTTAAGTGTTTAGCATGTCAGTAAGTTCTACCAAACCAAGTCACCTAGGTATTTATGCTAATTTTTCTTTCTAGTGCGCCTTATATGGAAGGAAATATACAACTATATCTTGGCTCTTTTAAAGATATTCCAAATAGAGTGAGTGACACACTAAAGAAAAACACGATTAAAAAAAAAAAAGTGGTGTGTGTATCCGAGACAGTTAAATAAAACTAAAAGACATCATTTTCTTTAGTTTGATACGACGTGTTTCGCCGGCATCACGTGTGGTTGGTTCGGCTTCTTTAGGCTGGAATGAGTCAACACTGTGTAAGGAAAATGGGTTGGGATGTTTTTTTAGGATAAAAGAGGCAATAAAATTCCAATGAATTTTCCTTACAGGTTTTTTTTTTTTTTGAGTTTGACTGTTAATCCATCTTGAGACCCGTCGTAAAAGCTTTTCCTTATTCAGACAGTTGTATTTTATTTGCAGCTGTTCCTAACTTATGATTTTTTTTTTTTTTTTTTTAAATCTCAAACTTTCTTTAATTTTTTTATTCTTAACTTTTCCAACGTACAAAGTAAAACTTAAGTTAAAAAAAAAAAACGTACACATTTTATGCTCTAGCATGGTTTCCTCACTAAATTAAAAATCCTTTTTCTTTGTCTTCACTCTCTACACCCTCATACTTGTGTTACTCAGTAGGTAACTCACCTGTAAATATATATATATATATATATATATATATACATACATACAAGAGAAAAAAAAAAACCTTCTTACTACATTAGCTGTGTGTGAGAGAGACACTGACTTGTTGGCCGGGGTCACTAAACTTGAATATGGCGCCTGACTAACGTGGATGGACCATTATAAAAAGTTTGCCCTCTAAAAAGTGGTGGTGATAATGTTATGTTCGGTGAAAACACTCGGTAAGTTGAAAATAACACTTTTTATTACTATTATTACCTCTCCAAAGCTTTTCCCTTGTTATAAGATATGTTTCTGTTTACCTGATACAGAGGGCAATGTGCTTTTTTGCGGAGAGACAAACTTTTTAAAAGTTTGTCACTGAAGAAAGAAAATAAAAACACGAGTTTTGTTTGAGTAATGCAAAGCTTTTAAAAAACGGAAACAAACAATTTGATTCTCCTCATACGCATTCATATTTTATTTATTACTGTCTTTAAAAATTTACTTTATTTTTCTTTTAACTACTTCGAAATTCGAATGTATCCAGAATAAACGGGGCTTCCTTTTCTTATGTAAAAACAGTAAACACTTAATTTTTTTTAAATGTCCTACATACAATAAATAAAAATAAGTCATTTGTGCTATTACAGATCTGGTTACAAGAACACGGGGTTATTTATTTTAATTTTTACTAAATTTTGTCTGGCACATAGCATAGTACGAGGCACCTAGGGAGGATCGAACTTTGAGGTTTGAAATGGTATGCGAAACGTGCGAGAGGAAATAGCTCGAGGGACCCAATTCTAAAAATTGTGTGTGAGCGCACACACACGTTATTTATTAAACAACCTGGATCTCGTTGATATGGTAATTAATAGGTTTAACTAGCCCCGAACTTTCACTTAAGAATATGAAAGGGAATCTCAGATCTTTTATTAATTTATTTTAAACGAAGTAGTAAACTTTGTCTGCTTCGTCGACCCATTTCTTCACACATCGAGTTAAGAAAGCGTGTATGTTACAAAAATTTAACTGGAGCTGTCCGTGTCAGCCTACCTACAATCTGAAAAAACACCACTACTGTGTAGTGTAGTATACCTGTAACTTTAAGACCAAGACGAATCCAAAGAGTATACGTTAGGTATTGCCTTGTTTACCTGTACAGTGTACATCTCACCCTTCCAAGCAGAGCGCCACAAAGTAGAAGTGTGGTGGATTCAAACAAAACTAAAAAAAAAGTAGAGAAGAGGTGGGGGGGGGGGCAATGAAAGATCCCTAAATAAATCTTTTTTTCTTTTTATATATCTGATCCTTTTTAAAAAATAAACAATTTCTTTTTATCCCACTGTGAACTTCTTTGTTTTAAAAAGTTTTTTATTTGGGGTTAGACAAAAAAAAAGATCGTACAAAATTTAAGTAACAATATTTTTTTTGACCGACCCAATATTTCTTTTTTACTTTTCGTTTATACTTATTTTCTGGAATGAAATGTAGGCCTATTTTTATAATTTTGCGCATGAAATACTTGTACTGTCTAAAAAAAAAGTATTACATGCGGAAAAATTATAAAATTTAAAAACGTTGTCGGGAAAAATCGGAAAATGAAGTTTTGATTTATTTTCAAAATTAATGGTAGTAATTATTCTTTTGCTAGTTTTTTTTAATGGCAATGTCAAGGTTGTGAACAAATTTTGGTTTTTGTTGAGTTTTCAATTTCAGTTAAGTGGGGAGGCGCTGAATCTCCCAAGACCCCCATAAGCGTCTTGATGTCTTCATTATTCTGTACGCCAGAGACGTCGACGAACTATAGACGAAGTTTAAGAGAAGACTTTGACGTGATGTTAATGGTTAGTAAGTTTGTCTTGTTAAATTAATTTAAAAATTGCAACAGAGTAGTTAGTTCGATCCGCGCTGGCTCTTTCATTCTTGTGCCTGAAGCTAGAGACGGCATTCAGCGAGGATCGAACTTCTAATGATCTGATGGGTTAACTTGCTAATCTTTCTTTATTAATGAGGGAGAGTGCCTATGTTTAACTAGGTTCTGTTCATAACCCAAGAAGAACTGTTGTAATTGTGCAACTAGTGTGAAGATTAATAAACGTGTTGTTAGGTTTAAAATTTAAACCAGTTTCGCTTCTAGCAGACGTTAATTTTTTAAACTAAATTAACGTCTGCTAGAAACGAAACTGGTCTTAAAAATACGTATGGTAACTACGGTTGGTACCCAATTTCTTAATGCGCGACAGAAGACTTGAAGTGGAAGTGAAACCGCTTTATTTTATTTATTTATTACAAGTGAGATGAAAATAGAAATGTGACCTTATATTTTATTTCTCGAAAATCTCAAATCAGGCACTTCAAAAACAATGTGGAGTAAGTGACTAAGTCAAAAAGTCAGTGTTTCAAGTCAAGATAAGGATTTATGGACTATTCGCAAAATAAATTCGACAAAAACAAATTGAAAACTAAAACTAAAAAAGTATGTCGATTAAAGAATTAAGAAGCGCAAGAGTTTGCCTTGTTGAACGTGATTCTTTTAGTTTTTTTTTTTTTTTGCCTGTTGTCCCCCCACCCCCCAAATTTAATTTAATTTTAAATTGCTCAACAACTGTTTTTCTTAATTCGGTCACTTTTTTGTCAAAATTGTTTCTTAGTAATCTTTAAGAAAAAGAATTTTATTTGGCGAATTTCTTATTCTTTCAAGAGAGGACTTTTTCTTCTGTGGGAATAAGCTAGCTTTCTTTTGGATACGCTTTTTTTTATTTTATTTTTTAAATCCTGTGACCCATAGGGGTCATAGGGACACCATGTGTATTGCAGACGCAGTAGAAGTGGTGTTTCTTGGACAAAATCGCCTGACGGAGTCCAACAATCTCCAGGCCGGTTTTGAATTCAGTTTTTTTTCCTTCTCGTAGATGTTGCCATCCAAGGCTATAGAACTCAGTCTATCCTGCTATACCCATAGCTGGGGAGAGAAGAGAAGGATATAATGGATCCAACTGGAATTTGAACTCAGCTCTCCGATTTCTCAATCCGAGCAGCTATCCAGTACTCCCCTCTGGATACAGTACGAAAATGAAAAAAAAAAAAACTACTAAAAAATTTCCCCTTGAATAAGTAAAGGATTTTCTTCGTTTATTTAACAATAAAATGTGTCAAATCTTGAACAAAATAAGATTTAATCAACAAGACAGGCTTTTATTTTATTAATAAATTGGTTGTGCAATAAATATATTAAAAAGTAAAAACGGACCCATATTCTGTGGAAATATGAAAACAATTCAATTCCTGTAGTTTGTAGTAGTGTAATTTATGATGATTAAAGCTCAGATGAAGACTCAAAGCAATAGAAGTGTGGTTCTACAGAAGGATGCTAAGGATAACATGAGCTGAACATGTAAGCAACAGTGACACAAGGTATGCCAGAGTGAGTGTAGTTGGTTTTCCTCGATTATATGAAATTAAAGCTCTCTTAAAACGAAATGTCATACAATGCATCAATAAAACAATTGCTTTGAATTTTCTGAATATTCCCAGACTTTGGTGTAGGTACCTCCAAAGTTTTGTTAAAAAATATGAGTATACATGAAAAGATTTTTTTTTTTTTGTGTCAGTGGGTAACTATAAATTGGTATGGGAAATTTTATTGTCTTTTGCAATGAAAAACATTGATATGGAAGTTCTTGCAAAAATTAAATAAATGTTAGATTTTAATGAAACTTTCAGGACTTATTTACAAATGAATGAAATTATGTTTCAAAAGTTGCTTTTTTTTTTTTTTTTTTTTAAATAAAAAAAAAAATAGGTTAAAATATATAACATCTGTTACCCCCACTTATTTAATTTTATGAATTTTCAAGGAATTCATTTTTGTAGGGCTTAATGTTTATATTAGTTATAAGAACAAATCATTAGAGAATTTTAATAATCAAATTTTTTTTGTCAAACATGACCCCCCACCCCCTTCGTTAGAGAAAATCTGCTATGAATTGTAAAATAAAAAATGCAATAAAACTAAGACATTATTTAATTAGAAAAGCTTTTAGTTGCATTTATGAATAAGATAGATTATGGACCCTATATGATTTAAGAAATTTTTTTTTTCAATGAATAATGAATTTTTACAAGAATTTGCATTTTTTTTTTTTTTTTTTTTTTCTAATTTAGAATAATTTATAAAATTTTATATCTTAAAATACTGTATTAATTTGAAGTGGTTTGGTGATATTGTTATTTTATTGATATTGATCTCTCTTCTGATCTAGCTTTAACAGCTCAGTCAGAGGGAGAACTGTCTTGTCACCTTCAATGCCTTGAAAATCAAATTAGTGATGTTCCATCATCACAAAGCAGGCACAAAACTTTCAGTCATCATGATGAAACAGGTGTTCCATCAGGGAAGCCCCATGCCTTGATCACCTATTAAGACTTAAACTCAACCCAGATCTTAAATGCAACTCGTACATACAATCCATCGCTAAAGATACTGGAAAAATGTTTGGTTCATTGTACTGCTTCAGTAAGTATCTCATTCCTCATTTACAAGAGCCAGATCAGGCTGAAAATGGAGTACTGCTGCCATATATTGACAAAAGTTGCCCAGTCTTCATTTTCTAGTCTTGATATTCCAAAGGTGTCTCCAAATCCTTGTGGGTGACAAATTATTTTCCACTCTTCAATCCCTATTTCACAGATGAAATATCAGAAGCCACTTGCTGTTCTGTTGCTATTTCCATGGAAAGTGTTCAGACAAACTACCTTACTTAGTCCCACCAGTTCTAACCTTCACTGCTAAGATGCCACACACATTGTAGCAAACCACCCTCATTCTCTTTGTATTCCATTGGTGAGATGTAAGTTCCACAAGAGTAGCTGCTTCCTATGAACTGCTGTTTTGTGTAAATGTCTCCTAAGAGGATGCTTCCCTGATCACTAGTCTTAACCTGTTCAAGTTTAGTGTCATCTTCCCCATATTCCCATAAACTGTGCCTCTTACTCTATAATACATTACCTCAAGTGGCTCATGGGCTTTGTACAGGGTGAACATCATTGTAAATATATATATATATATATATATATATATATATATATATATATAAACTGTATTTATTAATCATAAATGGAAAATCTTATTACAATTCAGAAACTTACAGTATTTATAGAGCTTTGAATTTTGTTTGTATAAATGTACCAATTTTTGTAAATAGGGACATCTATACATGACATTATCAGAAAATAAGAATAACTATAGTAAATTTAAAATTTTATTGGTAATTTTCTAACATTTACTCAACAAATATCTAAGTAAAACTATAAAGCCAAATTACCTAAAATTCAATAATTTTTAAAGATTACTGGATAGTTTAAAAAAAGTATATAAAAAAAGGCTTTCATGCTGTATGAAAGTAATTTTTACAGTTATATGCCCTTTACTTAAAAATGCCAAACATCAGGTTATCAAAAAATGTGTTAACACACATCTCTTTGTTAAAAAATGATTTTCTGCAATATTTTAAACTAAAAGTAAGTAATATTTATTATAATTCAGATGAATTAATCTTTAAATCAATTAATATTCTGGAAATAATGTTTCAGTAAACTATATTTTATTTTCGAAAGATTTTTTTTAATGAAGAATGTCGTTTTGACAGATTTGGCAATATGACTGGTTTTAGTAATTTAAAAAAAAAAGTAAAATAAAATAAGATCATTACAATCAATTTAACTTCGGTTACAGCAAAGTAGTTAATGGAAATATTAAATTTAATCTATTAGTTTTTAGAATTAAAACTAAAATAAACTCTTCAAGAAAGATTTTTAATTTTTAAAATGCATTATTTTTAAACCTTAATTATCACTTTTTTGGTTGGTGGGGGTGTACTTTGATATGATATTACCTTTGATTCACAGTACTGCAATGATTGTGGAAGTGTATGACTTTAACATTTTGAAAGTGAATTTAAGGTGGGTTTGCCGGATATTATAAGTCTAGTATAAATTTAATAAAAGAACTGTAAGTGTGTCAATACAAGCTTTCCACTTTTCAACCACAGCAGATGATGAACCTTGACCTTCAACATTAAAGCAGGCAGACATAAGAGGAGCTAATTTGGGGGCTTAGAAACACTAAAAAAAAAATTACCATGAAGAAGTAAACTTTTGAAAAGTGTGTTTGAGTTGCGATGACTGTAGTCTGGTCCTTTCCAATAATGTCTAAGAATCATGATTTAGCAGGTAAAAAAATATACATAGTTGGTTTGAAATACTTCCAAAAATTTCTTTTCTACTGTCTGCAAAAACAGTGATTTACCTCTTTGATTTTCTGTCTTATTTCTCGTCTAGAGGTTCTGACATTTTTATTTTAAATTATACTTATTTTGTTTTTACATTTTGGAACCTACTGGTTAACATTGAATTATCAAATTTCCTTTTTTCTTTTCTTTTTCTTTCTTTTTTTTCTTTCTTTTTTTTCTTTCTTTTTTTTCTTTCTTTTTTTTCTTTCTTTTTTTTTCTTTTTTTTTTTTCTTTCTTTTTTTTTTTTTCTTTTTTTTTTCTTTTTTTTTTTCTTTCTTTTTTTTCTTTCTTTTTTTTTCTTTTTTTCTTTTTTTTTTCTTTCTTTTTTTCTTTCTTTTTTTTCTTTTTTTTCTTTTTTTTTTTTTTTTTTTTTTTTCTTTTTTTTCTTTTTTTTTTCTTTTTTTGTTTCTTTTTTTCTTTTTCTTGTTTCTTTTTCTTGTTTCTTTTTCTTGTTTCTTTTTCTTGTTTCTTTTTTTTTCTTGTTTCTTTTTTTTGTTTCTTTTTCTTGTTTCTTTTTCTTTTTCTTGTTTCTTTCTTTGTTTTTCTTTTTCTTTTTTTTTTTTTTCTTTTTCTTTTTGTTTTTCTTTTTTTTTTCTTTTTCTTGTTTTTTTTTTTTTCTTGTTTCTTTCTTTTTTTCTTTTTTTTCTTTTTTTTTTTTCTTTCTTCTTTTTTTTCTTTTCTCTTTTTTCTTTTTTCTTTTTCTTACATAAAAATAGTGGACATTGTATTGAATAGTACTTTGTTTTACTTGCAGTGTTTGTAAAGAAAAATTTTACAAGTGCCAATGTGGGATAAATGAAGAATACTCACAAACAAAACTTAAGCACTTTGTTTAGAACTTGTGACTGAAAGCTTGAACTTGTATTTAACAATGTTACAATCTGTAACATTTGTGAGGAAAAAACTTTAAAAACCCATCTACATTGATATTTGATGATATAGATGAATTTAAGACAGGTTAAATTGCAGACGCTATTAATTATTCTAGTTAATTAGTTTTAGAAAAATTAAAAACCTGTTTTTATTGAAAATTATGAAATTATCAACATCAAATTATTAATTTGCCGAGTTTCAGCTTTTAAGCATTTATATGTATTTTTATTGTTCAAGTAATACACTTTATAATGAAACCAATCATTTTTATTCTGTTAAATTGTGTTCACTTCTATGTCCTCACATCAAATAAGAACTTATCAAGTACCCAGTCTTAGTAACAAAGAAGTAAGAAGAATAAAAAAAACCCCCCCAAAAAACAAACTTGTGTAATTGGTTTCCTGTCATAAAAAGCTCTCTTCATAAGAAACCAAACTAAAAAAAACAAAAAATATTTTTATAAAAATCACTTAAACCATTTCTGGAATATAAAAATTTTGGATTTACACTTTATCTGCTTTTTTCTTTCCTCTTTTTTTCTTTCCTCTTTTTTTCTTTTTCTTTTTTCTTCTCCTTTCCTCTTTTTTTTTTTTTTTTTTCTTTCTTTTTTCTTCTTTTTCTTTTTTTTTCTTTTTCTTTTTTCTTTTTTCTAGAGGAGTTAAATATTTTCACCCCACCATGTCCTCAATGTTTTTTCTTTAATAGAAATACATAGGTGTGCTTATCGTCTAGTTCACATTCCTCCTCGGTCCTTTGAACAGGATTAGAGGTTTATCCCTTGTTTCCTATTTAGGATTGGGTTTCTGCTTCACTCTAAAGTCTTTTGCTTTCCTTTCATATTTGGTAGCCCCTTGTGACTTAGTGGCATTATCACCTTGTTCAGGGTGGCACCTCTTACTCAAGTGAGAAGATGATAATCTCACGAGTGGCTCTTGGGCATTGTACAGAGTGAGTATTGCTGTAAAAAAAAATTTCAAATATGTTACTTTTTTTTATTAAATATCTTTTAGTCTGCTCTGATATTAACCTCTAGCCAGTAGGAAAAGAGATGGATTCATACCTTTTCAAGGGTATTTGTGAAATTTGCCTGGAATTTGAACTTGACATTTTAATCACTCTTTTTGTGCCAATGACTGCTACATTATGTACATATCCTTTGAGAGAGAGTGATAAGTAATTAATGAAGGAAGGTGAAAGCTGCCGTAATGGCTTCGTCTGAAGAAAGACAAAACTTATTTGTAGAGTTCAGCAGTTGATTGAAGATAACAGACAGTGCAGCAAAGATGATATCGTAAAAAATGGCAAGAAACTATTACTACTTAATAAGAGTGTGTATGTAGATGAAGCAGTACATTGTTAGAGATTAGCACTTGGCATGTTTAGTTTCTTTCCTTGGGTGAAGAAAGAATATTAGCTTCTTTGTATGTTTCAGAGGGTTGATGAGGTGAAAATTTTGAACTTGTAAAAAAATAAAAATATATATGTTGAACTACTCCAAAATTTTTATATTCCAAAAATTATTGGTGTTTTACAAAAGTGCATTTGTTTTATTTACTCCAGTTTCTTATGAAAACCGTTTTCATGCAACAGCAAATAGACTAAAAACACATGAAGATGTTTTTAATTCATTCTCCTTACAACTTTGACTGGGGCTGTTACTTCAATTCCTACTCAGATTCTTACTTAGTCTATCCTGCAGGCTGACTACTTGATACATTGTCCTTTTATTCATAACTAGCACATGGACATAGTAGTAGACACAAAATTTTAACAGTAAAATCCTCAGCTCAATTTGAATGCGTGTTGCTTGAAGTGTATAAAATTTCTAATAACTTAATGATTATACATGTTTAAAAGCTAAAACTTTGCAAGTTAATAATTTCATGTTTTAAGCACTCTGTAATTAGCTTTCTCTGTAAATTATAAGTTAATTAAATTTTAATCTTTAACTCGGTAGTGATAAGATTTTTATTTTGTCTACCTTAAGATTTTTCAAGTTTTTCTTCACAAACATTACAATGTTGTTGAAGAATATGTAGTTTGCATATCAGTGTTGAAGGTGGAATTGATAAGCCAAGTTCAAATTCTAGCTGGGTCAATGCAAAAGTCTTGTGCCCCCTCCCCACAAAAATAGTGAATTTTATATAGTGTTTTTTTTTCTTTTTTTGAGACTTTGCATGAGCAAAAAAAATTTAGACAAAAAAAAAAAATGACCCCAAAATGACATCAAAATCTGAAAATTTTTCATCCCTAAATAGACAGTTGTGCTTAATTTAATCTGTAACATATATAAATGTAGTTAGAAAAAAAAGCAAATGTTGATAGCAAGAGTCACAAAGCACTGCCTGGGTCTCCCAATTAGGCTTGGCCCCCTGGATTGAGTGTAGCACGCACCAGCCCTAAATTCTAGACTAGTCTTTTGCTTTTACTTTTACTTTTACATTGATGCCCTTGGGAAAGGCATGAATCTATCCCCTCCCAGCTATTCTTGATTGGCAACCAGTGTAAAAGAAACCCTCTGAATGCCAAACTGTGGAGAAGATGAAGCAATATCAGTCAGATGATATCTTATTAAATGGAAAACAAGTTTCAAAAATGAATTTGAACATTTATTCCCCCCAATATGGTAATCCATAAGTGGACAGGACTTCACAACTACATAGCAAGCAGCTGGGATAAAGAAGATCACTGAATGAAGATAAAGTACTCAAAAATGACACGAGAAAGAACAATGTTCTTTAAGAGAGTTACCACTGACCATGAAAATTCAGAGAGATTGTGAATGCCCACAGAGGACAACAGACAACCATTAAACTGTTCACCTTTCCCTTCACCTAGGCTTCATCTTGGATTTGGTCATCTATAGCAGTAGATTACAATAAAATCTGTTTACTGTTACAAATTCTCATGGCTTTATTTTGTGGGTAACAATCTGGCTGGAGGATTTGCACTCTGAGAATGAACCTGGTATCTGGTCTGAGCTGCAATGCTACAATGACAATGGAGAACCATTCCACTGTCCTTCACAAGGAGGCATGGCAACTCACTGATAATGAAGAAAAAGTAACTGATGATACATGATTGCTTATGTTCTGAAAGGACATAGCATTTTAGAGATATATTGTTTGTCACATATCAAAAGTATTTGCACGTTAAAGTCTGAATTGAATCATAATTTGGCAGTCATAAATAGAAATGCAAAATTGGTGTATTCTGTTTAACCCTTAGGAGACAACAGGGTTGATTTATCGTCTGAAAAGTCGAATGATGAAGAAGACAGCAGGGCTGAGCCATTGGCTTGATAATACAAGCCTTGAAATTGGCTGGATGGTCTTAGCACTAGCCAATCAGATTGCATTTCTTGCACATCTGGGTCTTTAAATGATAGCTTCTATGGTAGCTTGCAGTGTTTGGTGATTTTATATAGATTTTTTTTTTTTTTTCCAGTGAGGGCTTGTGAAAAGGGTTCTGTCTTTTTGGCACCGAAACTTCAAATGAGGCTCCATCTCCAAAGGGTTAAAACAAGTGCCATATTGTTTATTAGCCAGAATTCCCATTTGTTACAATTTATATAAAACTGGAACATAAGAAACAAAACAAAACTGAATGATAGTAAATATCATTGAAGGAAAGCAAGTTTTTATTATAGGTTTACTTATACAGCTGAAATTTAGGTTAGTAAAGCCAGCACACTTAAAACATTTTTTGTGGGGATAGCCTATTCATTTTAAAATCATTTTTGACTGATATGCTATCCTGTTTTTCCATGTTCAGTATCCTTTTGCAGATTATTAAACAACTTTTCCTACACCTATTCCACCTCCTCCTCTCATGTTTCTCAGAATGGAATTTACTATAAGAATAATAAAAAAATTTCTTGCCTTCATTTCTGCAGCCTTGACACAGTTGTTGATAAAAGTAACTCTAAATCAGAATACACTGTTTCTTGTGGATCTTTCACGTGGTTGCTTGACAAATGTGTTTGAATAAAGAATAAATATTTTTAATGATAATAGCCGTATTAGTGGGAATGGTTATTGTTAAAAGTAGTTCAAGAAATGGAAACTGAATATGTATGGGGAAAAAGATTGCAGTAAAATAAATGGCTTAGTGAAATAACTGCCTTTTAGAAACAGAAACTTGACATTTAGTTTAAAGCTTTTCTTGCCTTAACTGCTCTGAAAAGAACTGTATCGTTGGTGTTAATTACCAGTTAGATTAGCTAGTTTAATAACATATTAACAAACTAACCCATATCCTGCTGGCTTACATTCAAATTTAAGCACTAGTTCCTGTACAATCACTGAAGTTAAGCAACATTGAGCCAGATCAGTAATTAGATAAGTGACCACTTGGGAATACCAGGTGTTATAAGCTTGGATGTGCAGGTGGTCTAATGGATAAGGGTTCAGAATTGTTAATTGAAAAGCTGAGTTTGAAATCCTGTTGGGTTTGTTATATTTACTTACGTGTAAATACCCTTGGGAAAGGTATGTATCCACCTTCTCCTTCAAACTATGGGTTAATTAGTGAGACTTGTATCACTAAATCATTATCTCTAAGAAAAAATTCTAACTAAAAATGTTTATTGGATTTAAACAACCTGCAAAAGGTTGATAAGATATAAAAAAAACAAATCCATCATGCATCTGTGTAAAATGACACCTTCATTTTTGTTTTTATATACATTTTTTGCTTAAAGTTTGTATTTTCTTGCTTTCAAATGAAAACTTTGGGAAATTATCCAACATATTTCAATTAAATTTTCATTTTTGAAAATTATAATTAAGATACATAGAGGGGGAAAAAAAAAAGGCATCAGTTTGTCATGTAAGCATAAATCATAAGATAATAATAATTCTTGTCTATGCCATGTCCCTTCAGAACATGGGCGATTGTGGTTCTCCACAACTTGTCCATCCTGGGTATAATGATAAACTACATCCAGCAGCAAGGCCTCTGATTGGAGATTGGATGTTTTGAGGAGCATGGAGCCACCTCTTAACTCTTCTCCTAGACTTGTTGGCACTCAAGGCTGTAGAATCCAGCCTGTTCTGCTATTTACCTATAGCTGGGGGCAAAAAAAGAGGATTCATAAGTTTCCTAAGATTATTTGCATGTAAGTGAATGTAATAAATCTGACTGTAATTTGAACTTGGTTCTCCGATTACTCAATCTGAGACTCGCTATCCATTACTCCACTGTCTCCTCTCTCTCTCTCTCTCTCTCTCTATATATATATATATATATATATATATATATATATATATATATATATATAGAACCATTTTATCTAAATATCTTTGCTCATGTAAGTTAGATTTTAATAGTACATTTGAATTCATTTACTAACACTTTCGAATTTGACTATTTGTTGGTGTGTATATGTGTGTATGATCACTTATATATTCCTTTTATTGTATGTATATGTTGCTGTTTTTTTTTTTTTTTTTAAGGGTCCTGGACATTTATTTCCTGTTTTGTTTGTGTTTTTGCATGTTTATATATCTAAATATGTCTACGTGTTTGTGTATTATAATCTGATTGTGTATGTATTGTCTTTTGCAAGATTTCACCCTCCCCCTGCCCATATCACCACTTCAAATGTATTTGAGCTGTAACGAAGCTTAGCATCAACATTAGATTTTAATGTTTATTCTAACTAAATTTTTGGCCTTTCAATTAAAACAAAATAAATAACAAAACGTATATATTTTTCCTCAGTTTCTTCTTTAAATAATTTCATATTTTAAACATAAAAAACAGATTAAATTTAAAATTGGTAATTTTTAATTTTCAATTTTATAGTAAAATTTAATATTAATTAGTTAGAATGATTTCTATTTTAGTCTAACCCTAACATTAAAGCATTAATTATTATAACCAAGTTTTTTGAATTCTTATATACTTGTATTTTGATTGGTCATTGCAGCTTATGTAACAGAATTTCCCCCTAAAGCGAAAAATTATTGATTTGAACCTTTTAAAACCCTTTATTCTATATTCAACACCATCACTTAATAAGACACCAGAAATGTTGAAACAAAATGACTATTTTTGTAGTGATTTTATAACATATTTAAATTATATATATGATTTTAAGGTGTGCTCAATATCAGGGATAGAGCATATGTAAATATAAGAGTGGATATTGAAGTCAGCCTTGCAGTAACCATCTGCTTCATGCTTAAACGCAATTGTCAGGCCATCAGATTGACAGCAGACAAAGTTCAAAAAGTATAATGGCCAACACGCAGAGCTGACTATAAATAATGTAATGTTGAAAAGGGATGAAAATTTAACCCTACAAAAATCTTTAACTTATTCAGATAAAAGAAAGATAAGTTGTTGATTTGAAACTTTTATACTCCAGAAATTTTTAGTTGATGCAAATTATATATATATATATATATATATATATATATATATATATATATAAGTCCAATTTTTTTTATGAAGACAGTTTTCATGCCACAGGAAATAGACTGGACACAGAAAGATTTCTTAATGACTCCCCTTACTATTTCAACTTAGACTGCTACTCTGAGTAGCTACTTGATACTTTGTCTTTTATTTATACATGGCACATGGATATAGTAGTGAACACACTCACTGTGCATGAATATTTAACAAAAATGCTCATAAAAATGAGCATAAAATTTTTAATGTAATAACTAAGCTTAAAAGTTGAAATTGCAGATTAATAATTTTACATATGTTTTAAATGCTGTATAATTTCTATTGTTCTCTGTGAATTATAATTAAATTTTAAGTTGATATCTACTGAGTAGGGATATTTCTTAATAATTTTCAATATAAAATCTCTTATTTTATCTGAAATTGATGAACAATACATTCTCATAATGTGTCTACTAATTTGAGTATTTGTTTTATCAAATCTTAAATTATATAGATTCATAAAGTTTTTCTTTGTAAAGGAGCACTATTCATTAGGTTAAAAACTTGGTTGGCTGATGTTTGTTGTATACATTTACTTTGACAAGTGAACAATTTATATAAAATACTGTAATCAGATACACAAAGCTATGTTTGTATATCTTGACTGACCTTCATTTTTGTCTCCTCATTCCTGATATAGAAAGATAGATATTTCTTTTCCTTCAATGTGACAGAAAGAAATTACATTAACCTCTAGATAATTTTGATGGCTGACAAGTATTGACTCTCGAATAAAGAGGAGGTGGCATGTGCTTATTAAACATTTGGAAATTAAGCGCCATACCACACTTTATTCGAACCCTACCTTTTATTAAAATTCCATATTTGCAAGGAACGCACCACAGGAAAAATGCATGTTTATTGGTTGGGATTGTGAATTAGTAGTATATTTTATTACTCAAAAACGGTGATTCTCAACCGTTGTGCCACAAAATATTGTCATGGCATGCATACATATGTATGTGTGTAGAAGTAGTAATGGTACAACATTAGTATTTTCTACTTATTTATGTGAAATAAGCTTAACTCTAAATAACATCAAAAATAAGAAGCTAGAAAGACGACGCTCAACTGAAGAAGAAACAAGGTCTGCTTATAAGCACATTTGAGCAAACCTTGAAGAAATCATGAAAAAACGCCAGGCACAGGTTTCACACTAAGCTGCACAAATAGCTGAATAGAAACATTGAAATAAAGTAAGTTCATATTTTTTTGTGTATTTTTTAAAATCTCTGGTTTTATTTCATCACATTTAAAAGTATACCCCTTTAAAAATTTTGCTAAGTATGTTGTGATATTTTGATCTGTTCCTAGGTGTGTCATTGCTTAAAAAGGTTAAGAAAAACTGTTCTAGAAATATCAACACATTCAATTTGGCTTTATACATACAGTAAGTCCCCAGGTTATGACAGTCCCAACCTATAATAATTTTTGGTTATGATGCAATCTCCATTTAAACTTTTGTTATATTATGTTCATTTCATTATATATATATATATATATATATTTGTTTTCCATATGTTTTTTCCTTTTTTTTTTAGTTCCAATTATGTCAACATATGTTATAGAAATGTTTTATGTTGTAGATTATTAATTTACTATTGCATTAACATAGGTGAGTGACATGTCCTTATTTGCACAAAATCATGAGTAGTTTCTGACTTTAACGAAAAATCATGTTACGATGCATCATAGGAACAGAACTCTGTATTAAGTCGAGGACCCCTGTACTTATAAATACATACTTAATGTTCAGTTGTCTCTCTGAAAAAGTACCATCTTCTCTCCCCATTTATTAAATTTTTGAAAATTGAAAAACCTCTTTTTATTTTTCATAAGTACACCCCCATTGTAATTTTTGGAAATTGAATGACATCCCCCCACCATCTTATTGAGTTATTGGAAATTGAAAGAAACTCCCTTATTTGATTACCCCCTTGATTAAACTTTTTTTTTTACAAACTTGGACCTTCATGCCCACAAAAATCGGTGTCAATAAGGACAATTTTTCCCTTGACACCCATATTATTTTAACTATCTTTATTCCTCAGCAATGTTTATTTTTATAAAGCAATAATTAGAATTATAATAAAACCTAAACATATGAAAGTGAATTTATACATTTTTTCTTGAGAATTGGTATAAAAAATAATAAACATTATTTATTAGATTGTTTAATTACTCTATTAGAATGGTTGGCAAAACATTGGCTAATTGCTAACTGATTCAGACTTTATAAAATGGTAAATAAGGATTTCCTTAGAGTTGGTTGTCATATCTTAATAATTTAGTAAATGTTTATAAATTTATGAATAAAAATTGTTTTCATATTTATTTCTTTATAAGTTGGTAAGTAATAAATATTTCATTGCATTAGTTTTAATACAATTAGTTTTTAGAATGTTGTAAATATAAAATTATTCTTGTAAATAAACAATTTAATAAATGGCGTTTAATATTTTTGTTGTAAAATCTCAAGAACAAAAAATATAAATTCACTATCATCATGTTTTAGGTTTTATTACAGTACTAATAATTGCTTTTTAAAACAATAAATATTGCTGAGGAGTGTGGGTAGTTAAAATAATTGTGGTGTCAAGGGGAAAACTATACTTTTGACACTCGTTTTTTTTTTGTTTTTTTTTTTGTGGGCACAAGGGTCCAAGTTTTCAATTTTTTTTATATTGAAAGACCTGTCTCTTATATGGTACCACCTTTGTTTATATGTTTAATTTATTTTGGGGAAATAGAAGATTACTTTGTTTAGATTTTACACCTTTGCTCATTGAAAGCCACCCCCTTCCATCCAAGGCCATCTTTTTTCAAAGAGGGAAACTGTATGCCTTTCACATACATACAAAGTTGGAACTCTGACAAGTTCTGCAAAATTTTTGTTCTCTACAAAAAACATAATTTTTTGTGCAAGATGTAAAAATTTAGTTAGAATGGGAAAAGAGAACACATGCCTGTCTTATCCCTAAAGTTGAATGAGGTGCAAAACAAACAAGACTCGGCCACTATGTGAAACTTAAAAGGAAAGACATTTATTATAGTACATGAATAACAAATCAAATATACAGGACAAAGAAAGATTACACTTTTTAAAAATTAAAAAGAAAAACAAATTTTGATGATACAAAAAATTAGATAAGGCAGAAAATACAAAAATCTCACCCACCTAATTTGTACAGTCAGTCACTTGTGTGCCATGTGTGATACATATGTAGGCAATCATGTATCTTTTGATACATGACTGATGAGGCAGGTTTTTTCCTGCAGTAGGTCGCCATTTCTTTCTATGGTAGACCAGTTACCATCCAAGGCTATTGAACCCGGTCTGTCCTGCTATTTACCCATAGCTGGCAGGAGAAGAGGATTCATACCTTTCCCAAGGGTATTAGCATGTAAGTGAATGTAATGGATTTGAATGGAATTCGAACTCAGCTCTCTGATTCCTCAATCCGAGCCACTATCCATTACTATCCATTTGTACAACAGAATAAGAAAATCTCAGCACAAAGGGACTTTTGTGGTTTGAACTGGTTGATGTCACTGGAACTTTTTATATTTTTTCTTTACAGAAAAGTTAAATTTGAGTTTTCTTTTTCTTTGAAATTCTTCTCTGAGCAATGGATTACCCTCCTGGGACTTGTACCTGTCTTCCTGTTAGGTACCTCCACAAAAACATAAACGATACCTAAGGTTTAAGATGAATTTTTAAAAATGAAAAGTCTTTGTTGAAGCTTTTATTTTAGTTTTAATTTCAAGCTAATAGATTTAAATTTAATATTTCCAATAAGCAAAATACTTAGTTTTCACTTATTAATATAATGTAAAAGGTGAAAATGTATTTCAAAAACTAATTTAAATTGACTGGAAGGTTTTTTTTTTTTTTTTTTTTTTTGCTAAAATAGCTGATTTCTGTCCCTTCCTTGTTTTTTTTTGTTTTTATTTTTTATTTTATTTGTAAGCTTTTATTGCAAAGTGATTCCTTTATTAAAAATATTCCAGAAATAAAATATACTTTTCTGAAATTTTATTTGAGGAATATTAGCTGTATAATTAATCTGTTTTGATCTGATTATTTACTTTAAGTTTAAGAAATAGCTGAAATGCATTTTTTAAGCCCAGCAGTATCTGTGTTTTAAACTGACAGTAGCTGTTTTGATGTGTTGACAGCCTGATGAAAGATTTAATATTGTTCTATGGAGACTTTATCTGTAAAACAATTTAATAAAATGATGTGAGCACCTTTTTTATATAATTCTTAAGTACTCAGTCATCTTAAAAATTTTTGAAAATATTTTCCGTAATCTAATTTTAGGATGTTGCCTTTAAATTTACTGTAGTCATTGCTCTTATTTTCTGATAATTTTGTGTATGGTCACCTACTCTTACAAAAATGGGCATGTTTATACACATTAAAAAAAATTAAAAATTCTTTTAAAAATCTGTGTTTGATGAATTTGTATTAAGCTTTTCAATTTATGATTAGTAAATATATTTTTCACTTAATAATATAATGTAAAAGGTGGGAATGAATACAGAAGTTTAAGATTTAAAACTATAAATTATTATAATTAAAATTAAAAGAATGAATACAATTTTTGTAAAAATTCATTATTCATAAGACAACAGTAACCTTAATATATCTTATTTATAAAAGCAATTAAAAGCTTTTCTAATTAAATAATAATATAGTTTCATTGCATTTTTTATTTTATAATTCAAAGATTTTGGTAAATAGTGTTTCTGTTTGACAAAAACAAATTGATGATTTAAATTTTCTAAGGAGTCCTTTTTAATTAATGCAAAATATGAAGAGGCTGAAATTTTAATTTCTCAAATTAGATAAAATTAAGTAGGTGGTAACAGATGTAAAAATAAAAAAAATAAACATTTTACCAAGATTTTCTTAAAAAAAAAAAAGTTTGTAAAATAATTTCATTCATTTGTGAACAAGTCCTGGAAATTTGATTAAAATCTGACAATTATTTAAATTTCTAAGAATTTCCAAATTTCACAAAAAAGACACTAAATTTCTCACTGAAGCAAGAAAAACAAGATTTTTAGCTAAAATTTCAAATGTGCTAGAAAGGATCAAAAATTTAATAAAAACAAATACTTTGGTCTTTCCTCTTAATAATAACATAAGCATTTTGACAATAAAACTGTTTTTGTCAAGTTTCTGGCCTTTTTCAGCATGCTATGCTCTTTTTCAGTGAAAAAGTAGTGGTACCTAATTTAAACCTTTAACTAATGATTAACTTTGTTACAGTACTAAAATATAATGTATTTTTATAGTTCAGATAGTATTGGTACCTTAACTCTCAAGATTGAGGGGTCAAAAGTATATGGCAAGGATTGGCTCTGGTATAAATGTAAAATTTTGTTGACCCATTTCTTCCTCTCTTGTCATTTGTAAGGAATGTGTTAACATCAAATTTCACATAAATAATTTATTTTAGAAACCAAACCTTGGTGATGCAAATTTAACCACATGATTTTAGTTAGTTACCATTGGAAAGTCATAAAATTAAAGGGTTGCTGAGCAGGTCCTTTTAAGCAGTCATGGTGGATACATCTCATCATTTTTGTCATGTTTTTGCTTTAGGAGCAATGTTTGCAATTGTTGCAGACATTTAATTTTTTTTTTGTTTTGAGCTGGATGCAATGTTCAGAGTCCTTGCACAGAGAACTACTTTTTCATTTTTAATTTTGCTTTCATCGCATTCACATCTGGTGGACAGGTTTTGATGTGGAGTTAATCAGAAAGAGATCTACTTTCAAAAAGAATATAACAATAAGCTTACAATATAATATTTTTACTTAATTATTCAGTTTTAAATTTCCCAATTTAAGAAATAGTTTTAATCTTAGTGAAGTTTCTTGTTCTCCCCACTCACAAAAATTAAACTGATTGGAATTTTCAAGAAAATGAGAGTAAATCTTATTTTTGTTTAGTAAAACTCTGTTATATTCCATTTCAAATCTAACAAATCTCCCTCTGATTTACACTGACATTAAAATCATCAACCGGATGTGAACATTATGATGACAAAATTACAAATAAAAATATTTGTCTTCTGGACATTGTTTCATGTAGCACTTATTCATAAAATAAAAATAAAAAAATACATTTAAAATTGAAATTAACCATCCACTCACTGGCATTTCCACCTAAATCAAAGTGCAAAAAAAGAATGCCGAGTTCAATCTCAGACACAAGCTGTAAGAGCGGGCAAATTCTCAGCAATAAACAGTTGTTCATATTTTCATACAGAGTTCACCATGGTATCATTCTCCTTCCTCCTAATACTACACTAAGTGTGGACATCAAATTACTTAATCACAGCCATGAACATCAAACAGATGCCCCCCCCAGCAATATGCACTTTTCAATAAATATAGTGACCTTCATAAGGCATTTCCTATGCCACTTTTATTACTCTTATTTTAAATTTCATCATCTTATTTCACTTCTTCTCACCAACAAGACCTTTTGTTTCTTGCTGCCATATGTGTGTCCGTTTTCTGTCCTACTATCTTCATCATCATCACCCATATAACCAAATGACTGCAACAGCCATTTGATGAAGCCCATTTAATCTGCAGCTACATTTTACTTAACACTTTTTAGCTTTGGCAGTATAATTAACTATTATTTCAAATTTTGTTTTATTTCTCTTCATTTCATCAGTAAGGCCTTTGTTTCTTGCTACCATATGTTTGTCTGTTTCCCCTACTAACATCATCATCATTGCTCATATAACCATCAGATGGAAATGGCCACATAAAGTCCACTATCATCTCAACCATCCAATCTAATCTGACCCTCAGCATAACTTTAGTAGTAGATCCAGCACAACTAGTATAAATCCAGGGCTGGTGCAAGAGCCTCCTGTGTCCTACTTTGCCTGAGTCTATGATATGTGGCTCCCACTCAACATCATCTCAATTTTTATAAGGTAGCATTCATATAAATTCATATAAAAGAATTTTTATTGTAATTCTGTACAATAATGGATCCTATGCAATATAGGTGAACAATTCAACAAGAAAAAGTGAAAATAAAGATTATCTGAATTTTTCTTTTTAAAAAGTTGAATAATTTTAATATATTCAACATTATAGATAAAAAATAGTGAATTTTATAGTGTTTTTTCAAGACTTAGCATGAGCAAAACAAATTCCCAGATTTGACAAAAAAGAACCCAAAATGACAACGACAATCCACAAAAATGTTTCATCCTTTAATGGTCAGTTGTGCTTAGTTGTAACATATATAAATGAAGTTAGAAAAAAAAAAAAGTGTTGATAAGATAGTGAAGGTCACAAAGCACTTGTTCAGAGGTAGTATGCATCAGCCCTGCATAAATCCCAAAGTATTTTTATTAGAACATTTATTGCATTATCATCACAAAAACCCTTTACTGGATGAAATGTCATGTAATGCATGACCTGTAATCCATGTATTAAATAAAAATCACTTTTATGTCAATATTCTCTAGTTTCTTTGTTTCTAATGGTGTAAAGATCATGAAGATTAACTTTTTGTATATGATTTACATTGTACCAAGAATTTAGAACTCTCAACGACATTGCACTTTGAGTCATTGGACCACACAAGCCGCTCCACCATGACAGACATGCTTGGTAGCTAGGTTGAAGACAAAGATCCAGGCAAAGTGCAACCAACCTCAAAGACCTCAATGGTAGAACAAGTGAATGATGATTACAACAGCTCTTAACAGTTGAACTAACTGATGAAGAGGGCTATACATGATGGACATGCTACAGAAGGCACCACTTGAAATTCTGTTTGCAGCAGTCTATTGCAGTTTCATAACTGAATTCTGAATGTCTCATTCTAAATGTGCCACAGAGGAAGGTCATGAAATCAAATGTATGGGTCACTTCCTGTCAACCAACTCTTGCAAAGCCAAACACTGATAGGGAATGGAAAACAAGAGCAGGATTTGGTGAAAATGACAGCTTAATTTTGGTGTCAAATTTAGTCATCAACATCATCATCATAAATGAAGTGACCAGCAAAGAAATTAAATTCTTGGACACAAGATAATGCCACTACAGCTGTTATCCTCATAAACTATTTTTTTTTTTATTTTAAAATTTATTCAAAATTTTAATTTTGAATTCAATTGCAAACATCTTAAAACTTGTCTGAGCCTGAATTTCAAGGGTTAAAGCTCTGTTTACATCAAAAGTTTTTGCGAATTTGGTAACATAGTGGTCAATCCCTGGGTTGGGCAGTGTCTACTTGCACTCAGTGGATGCTAAATAAAATAGATAATATCCCAAGAACAAGATCTGTAAATTAGATAGATTCAGTTCAAAATTCCCTGTAGATTACTCACATTGATATATACATTTGATGATGGCTGGAGGGCAAATGGCCAAAACTTTGTGATAAAAAATAACAACGATGAGGACAATAGTCCATATATAAATAGTGTAAATAACTTTAAAACAGTTTAAATGAAAAGATTTTTTTTCTTTTCAGCAAACATTTTCTTGCAATTATATCAAAATTAAAAAAACATTTTAATTATTTCTTTATATCAATAGAACAAACATCGTTGAGGGTATGTATTTAACTGGTCATAGAAGTCCGAGAATACCAAACTCAAATATATTTTGAGTGCTTCAATGTAGCATTAATGATCAGCAGGGCTAGTTTAGTTGACCATTACTACTGAGTAGAGAGTTTGATCCTCACAAGGTGCCTCATGCAAAATTTGACATTGAATAATGGGAGAACATGAAATATAAATTCTTATATGTCAGAACATTGTTAAGCAAATGAATGACAAAGTGGAAAAAATTCTGTGAAACATGTTTCGTTCTCTAGAAGGACTTTATCAGACTGAAGTAGTATTTTTTGGGTTTTTTTATGGAATTATGCATAGTCATAGGAGATATAAAGAAAGCAAGTGGTGTTTATAATTATGCATCAACTGAAAAATTTTGTCTTTTTTTTTATTTTTCAGTTGTGCCTGGGTATGTACTTAAGATGATTTCATTCAATTTCCTTATGCTTTTGTTTTTATCACTTTTCTTATTAAGTATGCCACAACAACAGAAATATAGCTCTACAGAAGGATGCTGAGAATACCATGGGCTGAACATCTGAGAAACAACAAAATTTTAGAGAAAATGGAAACAAAAAGGACACTTAACAGCTGAAATTTCTAGGGCACATTATAAGGAAAGAGGACTTAGAAAATTTGACACTGACAGGACATACTGAAGGCAATGCAGAACCTAGGTAACAAGGTTTTGTGAATGGTTGGCAGAACAGGGATTAAAAGAGTGAAAAGACAAACTTTACTAAGAGCTGCAAAGGACAGGAAATTGTGGAGAACCATGACCACCCACATCCTGAAGGGACATGGTGCTTTTTTATATCATCTCTTCTCTCACATAATATATAATTCCATCAACAAAAATATTACCTTCATCTTACAAAGTCTTTCTTGAGGATAAAACATGTTGCACAGAATTTTTTCCAGTTTGTCATTTATTTGCCTAACATTGAATAATCCAATGACGGGGCGACCTTTCACAAAATCAGCTTATATAGGTAATATTTCAGATTATATAAGATATTTCATCATTTTATATATACCCTATATACTCATGTCTCATGCAACTTTTGAAGATGTAGTTTTGAAGCTAATTTTAAGGGGGCCATATCATACACAAGATATAAAATTAGCATATATACTGCTGGCCCTGGCTATGCTGTTGACCAAACTATATATCCATTTACTGTAGTCAAAAAGTACAGTAGTATTTCAAATAAACATTATTTTGATAAAACTGTTTCTTAAAATATTTTTATGCAAATATAACATTTTATACTTCCTGACAGTTTAATAACATAAATATTGACATATGGCCAAGTGGTTAGAAACTTTTGCTTTCTAACCACAAGACCTCTATTCCATTCTCCTCATTTTCAATTTGTTAATTGTCATCTTGATGTTATTGACCTGGGGAACTGATCTCAGCATGTTGGGCAATTAGAAAATGTCTCAAAACCAAAGTGAAAGGTTGGGCTCTGTGGGTGTTGAACAAACACAAATGTGCCTGAGCAGGTGTCTGCAACAGATTGATTAGCTGTCTTAGAAGGTGCATGTGTTCAGAAATGAGTAGCCAACTGTTATAACTGCCTTTAATGGTAGGAAGTTAAATTTTTTGTTGTTCCATTCTAAAATAAAATTTATTTATTTTTTTTTATTATATATGACTTTTTAAAGTTTGACATTATTCAGAATGGAATTAACCAAAAAAAGATTGGATCTGATTTTTCTGCAGGTGAATTTCAAGAGAAAACATCATGCACCTAGAACTCACCAAATCTGGTTATTTGCGTCAAGGTATTTATACTTCTCCTGGCTTTCACACACTGAAAGATTTTGCATTTACACCAATGAAAACCTATCACTAAAGACTACTAACCTGTTTCGCTTTTTGTTTTAAAACTATTGATTCTTTAACACAATGGCTTCCACACGAGCCACTGGAGGCTCATGGAGATATGTCTACAAAGTCCACTCAACCCTCTGGTGGGTTGTTTTCCAATTTTTTTTATTTCAGTTGAAATTCCTATGACACATAATGAAAAAAGAGGACTTGGAATATTTGATACTCACAGGACAAATTGAAGGCAAGAGAGATGGAGGAAAATAATGCATAACCTACATAGCTAGCTTGAGTAAATGAATGGCAGAATAGGTTTTAGGAGAGATAAAAAAAAATTATTAAAAGCTACAAAGGGCACAAAATTGTGGAGAGCCATGATTGCCATCATTGTGAAGGAATGTGGCACATAGTAGAAATGACCTTTTGAATTTGTTCAGTCTAATATCATAAGCTTTACTATTGTTATAACCATGAATTTTTATCATGTTAGATAAAGCTAGCACTGTTTGGTTAAAATTCAGTTTTGGTGGTGAGCTGGAGTGATCACTCCAGGGAACAGGTCTTTGGATTTTGTCAGTATGGCTGAGAGTGGGTATGTGGTCTGAGGCCTCCATATAGAATCGCTCAGACCTGTTCCCTGGAGTGATCACTCCAGCTCACCACCAAAACTGAATTTTAACCAAACAGTGCTAGCTTTATCTAACATGATAAAAACTCATGGTTATAACAATAGTAAAGCAAAGTAATACAGGGCATTGTATTTGGAACTAGCTTGGGTGCAGGAGTCGCCAGAAGTTTGTCATGTTAACAGCCAGCCACTTTCAGGGCTCCACTCTGTATTTTTTTTATATGGATTTCATAGCCTTTTCTGTGTTTGGGTATGACGGAAAGGGAGTGGAGGTTTAAATCAGGGTTTACAGTAAAACTAAGCTATAGCTGCACCAATAATCTGCAAAAAATTATTAATAAACAATAAAAATTTTAAGCCACTATAAAAATCCGAGTAATAATGAAAATTCCAAGGTAACTAATGTTGATAATATTAACAAATATAATTAAAGAAATTTTAACAATTGCCAATTGCAAAACAAATGTCTGGCCAACTCTCTTGTTTACCTAAGCACTATTTCTACAATAGAAAATCCAACTGTTGAATAATTTTATATAGGGAGTACTAAGAATTATTTTAAAAGTAGGTGGTACCAACATATCTTATCTTTCACCAGTAGCACTTATAAAAATAGAACATCTCTTTCCAAATATTTTTGGAATTTACGAGAGGTTAATAAAACTCCTATAATGAAATGAAAAGTATTAAAAAGAGCTAGAACTCGTAAATCTTTAAGTGAACTTTGCTTAGATGAGAAATTGAAAATTATTAGATTTGCTGATAAAAATTCTATATTAAACTAAGGAAGTGAACTGTAAATTGCAGACAGTTTACCTTTCAGCTTCGAATATATTTAAACTTTGAATTTGGTAGTTCTATTTCATATGGTCATAATTAATAAGTAAATTGCAGTTCACAGTCTTTGAGTGATTATTTTGTTTATTTAGATTCAATATAACTATGTATTGCTGTCTAGTCGGTATTATTTATCTTATATGGATGTTCCACATTTTTTAATTTTAAATGGCTTAATTGTATTCACTGCTTTCTGAAAGAAGCCTTTAAATTTTCAACTAAAAAATGTATATTACAATTAGCTATACATTTATCTTCCTACTCCCCCCCTTAACTTCTTATGGAAAATTGAACAAGTCATATTTGTCCACAGTTATGATAGTGTTGTTACTCACTTATAGTTTGAATTAATTTCATGTCTGCAACAAATGACCTTGTCTAGGATTCTATTTCAGGCTACATCATGCCAAGCTCTAAATTTTCTATTTTTTTTAGGTTAATTTTTAATTTAGCATAGGTCTAACACTTGATTGGCTAATCAGGGCAAACCCAAAAGCTTCATTTTGATTCTGATCTTGTGACCTCTTGTCTTCTCTTCTCTTTCAAAAAAAGATTGTGGTATTTTGCTTTTGAAATTAAAAATAATCATTTACACACCAGTTATTTACTATTGCCTTAAGAGGCACAACTTAGTGCCGAAACACGAAGGCTATTGTATAGTGATTTTTAACATGTTTTTGTTTTAATCTCCTATAATAAATAATATAAAGCTCTACTCTGTATTAAGCCATTTTTAAAACTAAATGCTATGGATAGTGGAATTCTCCATTTTTTTTTTCTTATACCTGAATAAATATATATATATATATATATATATATATATGAAAAGTCAGATTAATAATTCACAGTTCTTTAGCATTTTTATTTTTTCAAAAAGTGCTCAATACAAAGTAAAGCATAATATTATAATATTGTTATTTAAAAATAGGTTTTCATTGTGACAGAAATTACAAAATTTCAGGACTAAAAGTTAAAATTTCTGTTCCATTCTCAAGGAATGTTGAATAACTTCAGAAAAAAATGATTTAATTTTTCAGCAAAGTAGTATTATATTTAGTTTAAGATGGAGGAGGAATGAGATTTCAAAATTTTAAATGGGTTTTTTCTTTTTTTGACGAATCAGGAAAAAGGTCTAATCTAAGATGAAAAAGTGAAAAATGTAGGTTAAAGGTTTGGTGTGAGTCTGTAGTTTCTGTTTGCCGAAATGGGCTTTTGTGTATGAGATGTGTCATCCTGTCTACCTTTGATGGAACATACATAAGATACACAAAACTACAGGGTGTTATAAGTATTGAACAGTGTGTTAATTTTGGCATTTTCTATTTTTTTAAAATTTTTTTCAAATACATTTGGGGCTTTCTTCAATGGACTTCAAATATGATTAAATCATATTTTATATTTATATTTTTAATTATAAAAATCTAAAATGCTATATTTATTATATTTAATGGTACATTAGATATGACATTGTTAAAATTTAAATTTAGGAATTAAGTACACATTTTTTTTTATTTGTAATCAAATAATAATAAATATATAATTATAAAAGTTTTATTAATTATGTTTTCAAGTGAACATAATGCAGTGCCTACAAAAGACAGTTATTTATTTATGTTGACTTCAGAAATCTTTATTTTTAAGAAACTTAATAATATATAGCTTTTTATGTAGGCACAGAATACATGGGTCATTTAAAGACCTACAAGTTTTCATTATTTTAAAAATTTCCATTTTACTGTTGGTGTTTTATTAGTTTCTAACAAACAAATAAAACCCCCCATATGACTAATGCAAGGTTAAGTAGAGTATTTGCTTAATAAACCAAACTAACTTTTTGGCTAAGCTAATAATTTAGAAAAGTCATCAATTTTTAAGAAAAATATTTTGCTAGCCATGATGAAAAACGTTTCTCTCAATCGACACTATTGAAATGGTTGTCAGTACAAGGGAAATAATCTGAACCGTTGTCTCTGTAGAGTGACCTCCCTTGTACTGGAAGACTCTCCTATGTAACATTCATATTTTTTACATCTGGAGATGTCAAAGCATTTTTTATCGCTTTCATGCTACCATAAAATTTGAATTGTAAATAATTAGGTCGTTTTTCATTAACAGCAGCAATTAATGGCACAACAAGAAAGTGAAAATGAGATGAGATTTATAACTTAACAGAAGTTGAAAGGATTTTGCTTTTGTGTATTATTGCAGAAAATTAGTTTGGATAATTTTAAAAATAAATATTTTAACTTTAAGAAGGCTAAATTCAAATTATTTCTAATTTGTAGTGAATGAGTTTGTGCCGTGTAACAACATTATTTTTTCAAAATCCATATATATAATATATATAGCACCTAGCATAAAATAGCCTGTTGCCTCTGAGTGCTGACTTAAATGTTCACTATATATATATATATATATATATATAAAGAGAAAGAATAGTAGAGTAAATATCCACTGTTCATAGCATTTACTTTTAAAAAAGTGCTCAATACAAAGCAGGGCAATATATTATTATATTTTTAGATTATAATAAAAACATCCCTTAAAAATCATTTAATCACCAGTTACTTACCATCGCCTGAAGAAATACAATCATAGTATTGAAATATGAAAGCTTTTGTGTAGTGATTTCAAAATGTTTTTATTATAATCTTCTATAATATATATATATACACACACACACACACACACAATATCCACCAAAAAATGTATACACATTTCAAGAAAGGAAAAACTTGTAGATTTATCAAATTGCAATACACTATTTAATGTAGTGTAGTACAATATTTTCCTGGTTTAACACCTGTAGACTTTTACCTATGGGGAAGCCCTAAAGGATGAGTATTGCAGAAAAACGACTACATTGGCAGACCATTAGACAAATAATTGAAAATGCATGTGCAGCAATACAACTGGACACTTTGGCCAATGTGGCCCAAATAGTAGTTTGCCATACTAATAAATGTCTGGAAGCTAAAGGCCACCATTTTGAGCATCTCTTGTGATTGTTGAGTTCAAAAGTAACTTGTATTAATCTCATGATGTCTGAATAAATTTAATATTAAAATATCTATATAAGTTTTTTCTTTCCTGAATTTTATATACATTTTTTTAGTGAACTAATATATATATATATATATATATATATATATATATATATAATATAATATAAAAATTAGAAATTGTTGACATTTAAAGATGATCCGAATTTCTTTCTTAGAAATGTGTCACTTCTACTTACCATATATGGAAATATGTCAATTACAAGGAAGTTTTTTTATTTTAAAGACTTTTTTTTTTTACCACCAAGAAATAAATTTTTCAATGTTCTTTTAATTTATTTATTTTTTTTAAATACTCCAGATGCTCATATCAAATTATAAAGCATATTCTTACTTACAAGATGTTAAATAAAAAAAGTTAATATTTATATTAAATCATGTTCTGACTTAGCTTTTTCATATGGTTAAAATAGTTTACTAAGAAAATTCCAAATAATTTCAGAAACAGCAAAATATGAATTTAAAGCATCTTTTTCCTTAGCCTTGATTTTCTTTTTTTAGCTTTTATAGAGGAGATCAATTTACAATGAATCTGTACCTCTTAAATTTATGGTTTTACCACACACACACACACACACATATATATATATATATATATATATATATATATATATATATATATATAATGAAGTAATCATCCAAAGAATTAATCAGTAAAGTTAATGTAATTAATGGCAAAATCATTTTGCCAAAAGATCCATAAAATATTAACTTACTAACAACTCTCTGAATAATGCAGTCCTTATGTTTAAAATTATGAGATGGATCTGATGTTCTGTTAAAAGTACTTTTGAAGAAACTCAGTCCTTCATCACCAGGTATTAATATAGTATTCATTTCAGGAAAATTTTGAAGATGGAAATAAATGTATTGCAAGCTGAAAGACACAAAATATAACTCTAGTGTTGTGACAATGAACATTTGAAATTGTACTGTTAATTTTTTTTTTTTTTTTTAAAAAAAATCCCAAATTTGTTTCTAGTAAGTGGAAATTAATGGAAATTATCAAAAAAACAGGCACAGAAAATTTTTAATGACTTTACAAAAACTATGTTGTGAAATGTACATAGCATCTTGCTTAAAATCTGGAAAATTAAATTAATAAAAAAAAATTATGAACTGGAGAACTTAATAGTAATATGAAAAAAAAAAGGTTTAATTCTTTGAGAGTGGTTCTGTAAGAATGCCATTTTCCACCTCCCTGTTAAAACTTTTTGAATTCTTCTCTAGCCTGTTTAAAAATTAAACTGACATTAAAATAAAAATTTCAATCATCCCTTTGTTCAACCAAATTTTTTTTTACTATAAGATAATTTACTTTGTTGACACAATACAGAAAATGACATAATCAAAACAGTAATCACATCAATTAAAAAGAAATAAAATCCTTGACTACATATAATTCAGACAGAAATAACATGTACTCTGTCCAAATGGAGTTGGTGCTAAATAAAATTCTGATAATTGCTAGATTTTTTTCTTTTCCCTTACCACCAAATTTTTGCCTGTCATCATTTGAGTGAATGTTCTCAGAAATTTTACACATAATAGAAACAGATTTAACAGTTTTTAAATAGTTTTCAATAAATTTCACTATATACTTTATATGTAATTGGTTATGAACAAGTGTAGTGAAAGATTTTGTTTAAAGGCTTAAACTGAAAACAATTCCTGAGTTAAAACAAGTAATTTCTGATAAACTTTGTGAAATTAGTATATAAATGTGTCAGATTGTTTGTAGAAGATTTGTTGATAGGGTTCAGCATTTTGTTGATCATTTGAACATGCTAAATAGTTTGTTAATTATAACAAATCGGGGTTTGTTTTTTTTGATGTGACAATAATAAATTTTCTTAGACTACTGTCATTTTTTTCTTTTTTGTTCAATAAAAATTAATAAATAAAAAAGGGCATTACTTTTGTTATGCCATGTGTGTGTAGAAAAAGCTTTTTATTGATAACATGTTTGCAAAAATAGGTGTTTTCATGTGAGAATGAAAAACAAATTTAACAGGTGAAACATGTCAGTAAAAATTTTTTCCACTTTACCTATTATATATAAACAGTGTGTAGCATAAATACGCTACTGGCCAAAATCCGAAAGCCAATGAAAATAAAGAAAAAATAGACCTTTTGCATTGTTAGACTCAACCATTTGAGTAGAACATCAAAAAATGAAAAGGAAAACTAAAAATAAAAAATAAAAATTTTAGCATTTAATAGTGAAAATTGGAAATTATTATGCCAGTAATACTGGAAGCCATCTGGACCATCCAGGTTAAATATTTTTCTTAACAGAGAAAAAAAAACTTCATCCACTTTTCTATGTCCCATAAATGACACTTTTCAGTAAAGTTTAATTGAGCTGAGGCATGGGACTTTGGAGATGTTTTTAAAGCTTTCTCTCTGAGATGCTGTCTTATTGTTCTCAAGCTGTATTCTTCATCTGTAAGCTAGATGAAGGCAGTATTGCCACTAGTGTGTTACCATTATGTGTGAGGTATTTGTGCCGCACCGTGTACTTTTAGTATTTGTTGTTTGAGTATGCATGTTATTAGATTGAATTAAAGTTTTGATGTATTTGAGTAAATCTAATTTTTTTAAAATGAGTTAAATAGCTTATTTAATATTTTCTTAGGAGTACATGCATACATAGAATTTCCACAATTTTATTGGGAATTGTTTTAGCAAAGAAAATATATTAACAGACTCAGTCAAACTGGATTTCTTCTCTCACTGATATAAGTAGTGTTTGAACAATTGTCTGCATTTCTTTTATGATAATGTGAAGTTAATTTCTGAAAGTTCATTTCTCAGGCTTTTATAAAAAGTGACTTCATGGGATGGAGTATGACAGATTATTTACTCATGAAAGGGTACAACAAATCTGAGTGTAAATGCCACAAACTTCAAAGCTGTATTTTGACAAACTTTTGGCATCTTTAAACAATGAGAAGATTTTTAAAAGGATGGAACCAATTGCCTCATTCTGTACAGGTGGCAGATGAAATGAACATTTATGATGAGTGAAATAAAGGGGAAAATTTGGGGATTGAATTCACCCTCTTCATCCTGACAGTCAAATATTGACACACTATTTGTAAATTATTTTGTACATATTTTAAATTTGTGAATTACTTAGTGAATAGTTGTATGAAAGAATGAATGTGTAGACGTATGGGGAAGAATTAAAGATTTATTTATATTCTTTCTCTCACACAAACGTGTGTTCTATATATATATATATATATATATATATATATATATATATATATGAAATTAGAAAACAGGCAACCTTAAAGGTCCATTGATTATATTTTATTTCCCCAGGAAAGTTTTTTTCAAAGTCAAAAGGAAAACTTTATACTGTAATTATATATATATATATATATATATATATATATATATATATATATAATTACAGGTATAAGACAAAAGGAAACTTTATATATATATACTGTTGGCCAAAATCTTCAGGCCAATGAAAATAAGGAAAAAAAATCTTTTGCCTCATTGGACTCAACCACTTCTTTAAGTAGAGCTTCAAAAAATGAAAATAATAAAAATTCAATTCAAATTTTTTTTGCATTTAATTGGGAAATTAGGCTAAATACTGCCTGGTCAAAAGTTGAAGACCATACATATAATATATACCCGCATACATCTAATTGTCTATTTGGGCAACAATCCCTCTTTTATACGTTTCATTAAAGACAACTGAGAAGGTACTGCAATTAAGTTTTTTTATCTCGATGTTCTTGTTTTTATATAATTTTTTTTCTTTTCCAAACATAAACTATGTAAAAATTGCCTGAATGATAATGGCTAAAAGAATAGCTGAAAGCACTCAGATATGCAGAACATTCAGACAATTTTTACATAGTTTATGTTTGGAAAAGAAAACACTTACGTTAACACAAGAAAAATTAAATAAAACTTAATGACAGTACCTTGTCAGTTATCTCATGAAACAGACACACACACACACACACACACTTGAATCACTCTCTCTCACTTGATATTGAGCACTTCAATTTTAAAGACTGCTTGCCAAGGAAATGTATTTCTGCAACATATATTGAAGATTAAACTCACACAGTAGTAAACGATCTGAAAGACAAGATTGTGATGGTCACACTGTTGGAGACACTTGATTTGCCTGCTTATAAAATGCTAATATCAAGAAAACAAAACGTGTTTTTCTAAAATAATTTACCCTGTAATTAATAATCTATATCTTAAATATATCACTATTTTTATTCACAGGTAAATGTGAAAAAGATATTCACTGTCTTTGTTCAGTGAGCCAAAAAACAGATGTCTAAAACTTGCAAATTCCCCTCTGTTTCATGACTGCTGTGTCCTCGTGAAAATTCTAAGAGAATGCTTGCAGTTGCTTGCCTGGGATTGAATCTGCTTGGATTGGCTGCCTATCAGTGCAACCTATGTGACAAAACAGATACTAGTGGCGTATCATGTGTAGAAAATCAGGCAGCAATTCAAGACATGCATAAATGCAGATTTTTGTCATACATTCCAGGAATTTTTATTTGGTCCCATGATAGGTGTGATTGTCTGACATATCTGAGTGGAGATGCTTATAGACACTTTGCCGAGGATGGTGTAGAGTGAAACTCTGTGTAAAAAAAAAAAACAACCCCCCCAAAAAAAACAAAAAAAAAAACAAAAAAAGATACACTGGCCGTTTTGTCTTCACTTTAAGTATTTTTTTTGTCCGGCTACCTTGTAAAATATTGGTGTGTCTTGTCGACTCCTTGCTTTCTCAGTCAGTTTTCTTTTTTCTCTGTGATTTTTGTGTGAGCTGGAAATTATTCACCATCCTGGAGGGGGCCAACACATCTGATACGGAAACTTACACAGCAACCCAGGTAATTATACTGGAACAAGAGGAATCAACAGTTAGTAAAAACAATGAAAAACCGAATCAGGCAGGGACAGAAGAAATTGGTAAGTGTTCTTTATAACAAATACTAAATTAAGTCATTATAATACTACTATTAATATCATAATCCAACATTTTAGTAAAAAAAATAATAAAAAATAAACATGTTTTTTGTTTTTTTTCATTATTTTTATTAATAAAATTGATATTTAATCTGTAAAAGGTGTATAAATATTCATTAGACATACAAGGAGAACCGAATTGGTTTTCTAGTTTGAAGAACAAGCAAGGAGTTGCTTGTTTCAGCCAATATGGAGATTGGTAGAAATAAGTTTAACTACTTACATTGCTACTGACTTCATATCATTCTTGAACATATTATTTCATTATATAATCACAGAAATACACATACATTTACATGAATATTTGTGTGTATATTAGATGTGGGGGTGAAAATTTCTTTACCCACTTAAAAAAATCTGCTCAAACATGACATTTTTTTCCTTTGTTTCAAGGACTTCTTAGGTAGAGAAATTTTCAACAACTTCTTGTTTTCACACACACACACACACACACACTATATATATATATATTTGTATGTGCTAACATAGAAATATATTTTTAGATGCATATAAATAAATATGCCTATGTATGTTTGTGTGTGTATATGTATGTATATATATATATATATGTATATATATATTCTGCATTAGATTACATTAAAATAATTTAAATATTAATTGGAAAAAAAAAAATTAAACATCATTTACTAACTTTCATTAAATTGTGACTTAGCATCCTTCATAATTTCCCTTAGTTGACCTGATGAATATGAGCATCTCTTAAATTTGAAAATAAAAATAATCTATTCAAATAAAAAAATTTATAAAATAAAATTTGTAAAATTCTTATAAGAAAAAGTAATTTGAAATTCTTCAAAAAAATTATAAAATTCTTATAACAAAAACTTTATAAAAAGTTATAAAATAAAAATTTTATAAAAATTTTTTAAAAATTAAAAAAATTGATACATCATCATCCTTTACCCACATTCATTTATTAGCCATTCAATTACGTGACTTAGCATCTCTTAAAATAAAACAATTATGAAAATGAAACTTTTACTTGGTTTATAAAATTTGTTTTTTTAATAAAATCCTTACATTAGCCTTGATAAAGTTCATTAGAGGACAAAACCGCGAAGATAAATTTTCCTTCTCTCTTACACACACACACACACACACACACACAGATAATGTTTTCAAACAAGATTATATTTTGAGAAATATATGAATAAATGTGCCTATATATGTACATAAAGATGTCTTTAATGTGTGTACTTATATATATATATATATATATATATATATATATATAAAAAAAAAACTTATATAAATCTATAGATCTACAGACATTTTCATAAATTTGTTTGAAAGCCCATCTTTGGTAGAATTTTGGAAAAATTTGTGGATGTGTATATACAGGATAAAAAAATATTCTACAAATAAAATAGGGAAGAAAATATCCTCATTAAACAAGGACAGAAGTCCATATAAACATGTTCGCAAAGTATTTTTGATGCACCCTGTGTGTGTGTGTGTGTGCAAACATGACTGACAAGGTACTTTTTTAAGTTCTTTTTAATTTTTTTTTATTATATAATATATATATATGTAATTGATCTGTTGGTATATAATCTAGGTGGATCCTAGTAATGTTAATTATTAAAACTGATTCATAGAGAGCTTGATGTTTTTATTTTAACAGAGCATATGTATTTTTATTTGTTAAAAACCAAAATTACCTCAACATAGGTATAGCTGTGTGAAGAACAGTTTGAAATAGTCTATACCTATGTTGAGATAATTTCATTATTTGACCTAAAATATATATAATATATATATATATATATATATATATATATATATATATATATATATATAACTTAACAAGAATACCTTGTCAAAATTGTTTGACAAAATTCACATGCTTAAGTGAGTTTCTATAAAAATTTTCTCAAACTGATGAAGAAGGATTCCCCAAAAATTTTGATATTTGGTGTTATTTTGGAAAGTGAGTAAGCAAGCTGAACACTTACCAGTTCTCCTTCATGTATATGTTCAGACACACACATTACACATATGTATGTATAAATATTTTCTAAAGAATTAATGTATTTATTTTTGATCCAACATTTTTTACTTAAAACAGTATTATAGTGGACACTTCTTATTTGAAATTGATGCTCATTTTTTTTTATTTATTAAACACTCTAATATGTTTATTGGCTTGTGCATTCTAGAAATCTAAGTGTGTGTGCATATATATATATATATATATATATTCGGTATCACCTCAAACAAGGCAGTACAGCCACTAACATGCAAATCACTAAAATACAAAGAGTTATAGGGTGTGGAGGAATTAGGAACAGAAACATTAATAATGAGTGGAAAGAGTAATCAAGAGGCCTGTAAATAGCGATTGATATTGCATTTAAATTTTTGCAGATTAAAGTTAACTGGAAAGCATGGAGCCAGGAGGGAGCTCCACAAGTGAGAAGTGCGGGATAAGATACTGTTAGTATAGAAGTTATGGTAACATCTAGCTACCTCAATTGTAAATTGATGACATCTCATCATCAGTCTAGTACTGCACTTAAATTCATACAGTCTAGGTACCATAGCAAAGAGCTCATCTAAACAATTACCATGAAAGCATTTATAAAAAAGGCACAGAGAGGCAACCTTACAGTGGTGGGCAAGTGACTGAAGCCAAACTGCCAGATGAGGACTGATAATATTGCTGATTCTACCTTTGGATTTTATCAAGGAGCGCCAAAAAAGTAGCACGGGCACTGGACTATATATGGCAGCAATATTCTAAGCATGAACTAATGGTAGATGTAGATATGCAAGATAGATTCCAGAGAGAAAAATTATCTTGCCCAACACAGTCAACTGACTTTCTTACCAGCTGATCTAGTGATGGATTCAATGTAGTCTTTCCACCTCATGTCAGCTGAGAATGTTAGCCCAAGAAGGTGCAATGAGTCACTTTCTTGGAGGATGGCATCAGCCATGCTGATGGAAGGCAGAGAGGAGTCTCTCAGACAATTCATGAAGAGCAGTTTAGTTTTAGAGGTGTTAAAATTGACAACCCATCTTTTGCCCCAGTTAATGACCATCTTGAGGTCGTTTTGTACATCAGCTGCCATTTTGATCTTGTCTGACTGCCAAACCTTACTATTGAGGCAGGAGTAAATAGTAGTGTTATCAGTGTAGATGCCAAGTTGAGAGCTGATGTCATCAAGAATGTTGTTAATGAAGATTAAAAATGGTGTAGGACTAAGGATGGAGCCCTGGGGGACATCTGTGTTACTACAAATGGATGTAGATGAATGGCTGTTCAGGACAACTTTCATTTCACTATTTGATAGGAATGATTGGATCAGCTCAAAAACGTGCCCAGAGATACTGTAGCTTTTCAGCTTATGGAGAAAACCTGAATGCCAAACCTGTCGAAGGCTTTCAAAATGTCCAGTGCTACAGCCCGGCATTTACCATTTTTATTTAGAGCATGATAGACTCTTTCTGGAATTATCTTTAGTACATCAGCAGTTTATCTGGAGAAATGAAAGGCCCTTTGATAAGAGATGATGAACCAATTCAGCATTGATTAGGGCCTCAAGGAGTTTCCCAAAAAGAGGCAGATGGCTAATAGGCCAATAGTTGGATGTGTCAGACAATGCACCAGAGTTCTTAAAAACTGAAACAACAGATAATGACTTCCAGAAATCAGGAGACAGCGAGGCATTTATTATAGTGTTTAGAGAGAACAGGAGCTAGCACGGGACTACAATTCTTGATGACTATAACAGGGATGCCTTCAGGTTCACATGCTTTGTGGGGATCGAGGTTAGAGATGATAGCAGAAACCATGGGAGGGGTTATATACATGTCACTCAACAGAGAATCTGTTCTAAGCGGGAAGTCAGGCAAAGCTACTCCAGATGAGTCAAGAGTAGAGTGAGAATTTACAAACAAAGCATTCAGCTTTATCAGCAGAGGGTGATAACACCGCAAATCGATTGAAAAGGTGGGGAAATATCCTTGCACTAATTTAGTACCCTATTACAGAGATGTTAGTAATCATGAGAGCCAAAGCTTTCAGATGATATGCAGTGCCTTATTCTCTCAGCAAAAAGGGACTTAGCTTTTTTGAGGGATCTCTTACATTTGTTACAAGCAGTAGCAAATAGGCACCTGTCATGATGAGAGTAGTCATGTTGGTATAGACAGATATAGTAGTTCCTGTGTGCTATGACGGTTTGATCACACTGGTGTAAACTACAGAGGATTGTGGTTTCATTTGGTATTTTCAAGAAGTGATGAAAGTGTTCATGTTGGCTTTGACCCTAGAAGAAACCTCAGTAGGTTTCAATTGGGTGGTTGAAAATGTCAGTCCAAAGGGCATCACAAAGAAAATCTTGGAACGAGTTCCAATCAGCATGCTGATACCAGAAAGAGGTCTTATGGGTAGGGGGTTCCTATTTAATGGATGCTTGGAAGGAGATATCAATAGTTACCACAGAGTGGTTCAAGTTACCAAGAGGGCAGTATTGTGAAGCTTGGCAATATCCGGGAGAGGAGGTAAAAAATATATCCAATAGAGAAGCATGTTGAAAAGGAATAGGGAAGTCCACAATTTGTGTGAGGGATTGGGCAGTGGAAAAATTTGATGTCTGTATGCCGGCTACATCAGTACTTTTTAGAATATTTTGGCCTTGTGTCATGGTGAGCATTAAAGTCACAGAAGATGTTCACAGAAGGATGAAGAGAAAGTGCTTTTCCTATACTGTCAGCTATTACTTCTAATATACTGCAGTCTTGGGAAGAGGGGAAGCGATAAAGGAAAGAGATCACTGACAGTCTAGTAATGAAAGACAGAAACACATGAAAGTAGTCAGTGACCTTGAGAGACAATTCCCTGGCCATTGGAAGATTATCCCAAATGTAAACACCAAGGCCATGCATGTGAATGCTGAAATCTTTTCAACAAAGGGGAAGATATCCTGGAACCAATAATTCATTAGTCGCAATGGAAGAATTCATGTTTGTTTCACAAAGGGCAAAAATATCTGGCAATGTTTCCAGGACTCAGAACACTGAAAAGTTTTGTGCCCAATTTTCATTGTTAATATAAAATAACCGCAACTTTATACTGGTGTTTGTTTTGCTTCAGATTTCTGGTGTGTTCCAGATTGAAATCTTTCAGTGTTGTGAGTCAGACTTTGTTGAATATTGATGGTTTGTCTACAAATTAATGCCTTATAAAGGATGAAAAGTTGCACTTTCCCCATACTATGCTCTATGAATTTAGGGAAGTACTAAGTATCAGAACTGCAACAAAAACATTCAGAAGATTTATTTGGCTCATACTCCAGCTCTTTGGCTGCTTAAAATGTGGTTTGGCAGATTATGTAAGGATGATTTTAATCTAAATGATCAACCAGGCTCTGGGGGCAACCTTCTGAAGTTGAAGATTCTTTGCTATCGTGGAGAATAAACCAAAGATTTTGATGGATGAGACTGCTAAAAGTTTGAAAATCAATATCTGAACAGCCTTTAGCCATTTGAAGGCTTAAATTCATTTCCAAACTCTACATGGGTGCCACACTCTCTGATGGAACAGAACAGGCTCTACCATGTTTCTCTGATGAATTCTTTGTTGTTATGCACAAAAGATCCATTTGTGGATAAAATTGCAATAGGCAATGAAAATTGGATTGTTTATGATAATGTTCAATGTAAATGGACCTGGAAAACAGACTTGTGAATGTTCAGGACCCATGGCTAAAGCAGGCTTGCAGCCAATGAAGTTGCTGCTGTACATTTGATGTGATTGCACAGGAATAATTCACTTTGAACATCTGGATGATGAAGCAATATTGTGAGCATCTCACCACTCTCAATGTAATGATTCAAGAAATATGGCTAATTTTTACAAATTGAAAGTGTCATTTTCCACCATAACAACACAAAACCACATGCAAAACAGGACATTCTGAAGCTTAGTGTTGAAATGGGAAACCCTACAACACCCACTGTATTTTCCTGATTTGGCTTCTTCAGATTTTCATTTGTTCTGTTCTCTACAGAGAAATATAAAAGTAAAAAAAAATTGACTTTGTATAACCTTCTTTCAACAAAAAAAAGAAAACATTAGGTTTATGAAAATGGTATTAACATGCTTGTAGAACGATTGTAGACAAGTTTTAAAAACAATGGAGTCCATATACATGATCAATAAATTTTTTTTTTTTGTGACTATGTAAAATTTTGTTTTTAATTTTTTTAATCAGGCATAAACTTTTGCATTGATGTTATATATATATATATATATATATATATATATGTATTGTGTCTATATATATATATATATATATAAACAGATATTACTAACTTTCAGCAACTTAGTTTTGTATGGATACCTAAATAGTAATGTCTGAAGATTGTGAGACAATTGCAAAACTATCAAGGTGTCCAGATGAAAAATTGTGGAAAGGCAGTAATATTGGAATATTGTTTTTCTTATATTTATTATATTGGCTCTGGTTGTACATTTTTATATTTTAAACCTTGCACTGTTGTTTTATTCAACTTAATAGTGTTTAATATTTTTGTTGTAAATTCTTGAGAACAAAAAAAAATGTATAAATTCAATTTCAAGTTTAGTTTTATTACAATTCTAATCACTGCTTTTTAAAACAATAAACACTTCCAAGGAGTGAAGGTAGTTAAAATAATAGCAGTGTCAAAGTTAAAAACTATCCTTTTGACACTACATTTTTTTGTGGGATTGAAGGTACAAGTTTGCCAAGTTTTTATTTATAAATAATTCCAAAAGATATAAGCCATAGACACATTATTTGATTGACATAACATTCAAAATACTTGAATAAACTATTATTTAGGTAGATTATATAACTTTTAATTCTTTGATTTTGTTAAAATTTATACCATTTTAACATTACTTGTTTTAGTATGAAATATGTAGATTGAACTCCAGTAAATTTATTTACAAGCCATTTCTTTTTTTTTTCTTTTCTATTGTTGTTTAACACAGGTTGGTCTGGAAATGTTGGAATCTGGCTATTGTTAGACTGCATAAAATACTAGAAATAGAAATTATCATATTTTTAACAATTTTTCTTAATGTAGAAAACATGTCTATTTTTAATTTATATAATCTAAATTGTGACATCTTTGCACAGGATGAATGTGGTACAACTATAAATTGTTTTTGATGTTTAGTTTCATATTATTATCAGCACAATTTAACATGATATCAAGGAAAGGTCATTTATTTTTTGTTTCATAAATAAATTGTATGTTCAATGCTGTTGTACTCATTAACAAATGTTTGCCTCTTAAAAAGAGATAATCTAATATTATTAAAAAATTAACCTCTCCCTGTGGTTGGATAAAATTATAAAGATTTGCTGACTAATTACAAAACAATGTTGCATCACTTTCAACAATGACTTTTATAAACAAAAATTTGGATTAGCAATGGGATCACCTCTTAGTATTGTTTTAGCTTATGTTTGAATTTCTAGACTGGTACCTTCTAAAATATTTTACTGAAATAATATATTTCTGATATATTGATGAGTCTTTATTAGTATACCTCCACAAAATGAGACCTTTTCAACACCCCTTCATTAAGAAGAAACCTCCAGCAATTCTCAAATCAATTGGGGAAAATAGCGAAAACTATCTAGTTAGATTTGAATTTCTCTAGCTGGTATCCTTCATGGCCTAAACAGTTATGTATCTATTGCATGAAGACTCTTCTCAAGAGACAAGAGATGATAGTTTAAATCTTGCTGGGATTGTTATTTCTAATCTGGTCTGTCTACTGTTTATACTGGACCTTAGTTTTTGGGAGAGAATGCATTATCTGGTTTGATCAACAGTCTGAACAAAGCCAGTATGCTCAAACCCTTGGTTATGATGACTTGTGGCTTTGTGCTAATTCAACCAACAACAGTTCCCAAATAATTCCATCAACCTATGGTATGGTTTTTCAGGAACTTTCCAAAGGTGCTGCATGCTGGATCACCTACTACAGGCTGATAACATCAAGAAGTCACCTTCCTGACAAATCAACTATGATTAGATTTGAACCCAGGTCTCATGGTTGGAAAGCAAACATTCTAACCACTTGGCCATGTGCTCACTGATTAATGACAGATATAACATATTTTACCTTACTTTTTATTTTAGAATTTCTACAGATGGGTTCCTTCTAAAATATTTTACCTAAACAGTCAACAATTTCTGATATATTGATGATGCTTTATTGATACATCCCTGCAAAACAGTTATCTGATCTTGTAACTAAATGTTGAACATGCAGTTGAATTAAATTATTAAACAGAAAGAAACAATCCATTAACTTTTCTCAATATAAGGTTACACTCTATTGATAATCTAATATCAAATGGCTATTGAAAATCCACCAACAAAAATGATCTCATAAACTTCTATTCACACCACAACAACAAAAGAAAGTCCAGAATAATTAATAGCTATCTAAGAGCACGTAGAATTTGTAACCCTTTCAATGGCAGCCTTACTGTTAACAAGAAAGAAAAATGGAAGCGACAAAACAATGAATGGAGATAATACGTTGTTAAGATAATTGAAACCATCTTTATTTCCTGTGATATACAAGGTTCAATCATCTTTTCTTTCCAGGTTATTGTATATCAGTTGTGGGAGATTGAGAGTAGAATTCAAAGTAGTAGTCAAGATAAACATATGAAGAAAATCAATATGCATATGTAGTCAAGTGAGATAGATTTGTGGGAGAAATATTCCATGAATTACAGCTTTGTAGTAGTTGAGAGTTGGTCCTTGCTACTACTGGTTTTATTGCTGGCCGAAGCAATCACTGTTGATAGAAGTGCCTTGGTATCACTGCTTATGAACAGTCATGTAGTCGGTCGCATTTGGTTGAGTTTAGTTCTCAGGAAATCTGTTGCTAATGCCAGCTGAGTTGGATCTGCCTATGTGGGTGACGGATTACCTAGATCAACAGGCACTTGAAGAAAGTGACAGAACACAACTAAAACATTTTGTTCATACCAACAAAGATGAGACTATTAGTCCAAAAGTGAATTTCTGCTTAAGTGTTAATAAATCTATTTGGTTTTGTATGAGAGCTGGTGATAATAGATGTGTTGATGAGAGATGTCTTTCTATCCCTGTTAGCCTGCATATGTAAATTCCCTCCCCATATATACATACTATCTTATAATAAAGAATCCGCATACCTATATATGCATATGTATATACACACATACATACATGGGCACAAACACAGGAAGAATGGGTGTGGGTGTGTACGTATGTGTGTATATACATATACATATATGTGTATGCTGATTTCTTATTATAAGATAGTATGTATATATAGGGTCCATGATGTATACATTGGGTCCACAAAGAATGATTTTAAAGCTAGATGGAGACAGCATAAGTGCTCTTTCAACAATATAAATAAAAGAAACCAGACTTCCCTATCTAAATATTTTTGGCATCTGAAGGAAATAAATAGGACACCTAAAGTAAAATGGAAAATTATAAACAGGACTAGAACATGTAAAACTTGGGATGACCCATGCCCTTTGTGCCTCCATGAGAAGCTGCATATTATTAAGTTTCTAAATAATAATAATCTATTAAACAATAGATATGAGTTAACGGTTTTCTGTCGTCATCATCAAATCTATGGTTTGAATGATTAGCTAAAAACAAGCATACAATATGATAACTTTTATAATCCATAGCCAAAATAGTTTAAATACCCTACAAAAAGAAAACCCTTTATGAAGTCGTCAAAAAATAGTTTAAAAAGTTCAAATACGCAGTTTTTTTATATATGCACGAATCCCTTTCATAAAAAAAAAAAAAAAAAAATAAATAAATCTCCATAGACACGTAAGCCAGACTAGGCTAAAACATCTTCCGTTTCAAATTTAGACACCCCCACCTTACCCTGACTTGACATCTATGAAAGTAACTCTATACTGATACTTATTATTAACACCCAACACACACCTACCCAATTTAAACAATTCGCCCTAGCGATTTTGATTTCAATTATTAAAACACGTAAATTTCTGAAATAAGTTATTCCAAAAAAAATTTCGCTTGAAGATGGAACAGAGCTTTCTTTAACTCAATTTAATTCAAATAATTATATTGGAGTTTTCGGCTCTTGTTTTGAAACATGAGACCTCTTATGTCGCGAGTTGGAATCATATTTTTAAATAAATAATTATATTTATGCTCTACATTTGTATCGAGCACTATTTTTTAAAAATAATAACTAAAATACTTTGGATCTACCTAACCAGTTCTTTTCCTATTTTCTATATATTTTTTATATATAATATATATATATATATATATATATATATATATATATATATATATATATATATATAAAAAATCACACTATTGGGCAGTATGTTTAAGCTAGCTTCTGTGGAGGGCTCTTGATTGGGCCTTTGGCTTGCTCAGGAGTTTGAGAGTCCCCTAAGTCTTTCCATTTTCTCCGCATTGGAAGCATTCCTGTCTGCCATTTGATCTGGGTTCTCATTTGCAGGGGACTTTCTTTTCCTCACTGCAGCTTTGGCTTTTTTGATTGCAATCTGGTCCTCTGTTGGCAGAGATTTATTTTTGTGAGGCATACTGCTGCTATATGTGATAGGCAACAAACTACAAAAGAACTCAAAATTGATCACTGCATTTAAGTATTGTATTAATATTTAAGCTTACCTTTTAAAAGTTCAATGATAATTCTTCTGCTGCCATATCTGTTTTTTCAGAGGGGGGCAAAAATCAATCCTTTATCTTGTACGTAGTTTACTTTTCCTCAGCTTCAGTTTGATTATTCCCAAATTTATTTCCAAATTATAAAAAAAATTATTATACAAAAAAAATTATTGCAAAAATGTATAAAAATCGCCAAAAATAATCACAGTAATGAAAACTTGGGAATCCAAAATTTCTGTAACATGAGCTGTTGAAAGTTGGGGAGTTGTGTCCCTTTAATTGAAAAACTGTAACACACTGACATTCATGTTATTATATAGATATACAGTCGGATCTTGCAGTATAGATTTAATTAGTTCCCACACCGAGCTTGTATTACAAAGCATTTTTTCCCACTGAAATTAATAGAAGATTAATTAATCCATTTCGGTTTCCCCAAAGCATCCAAAATGTCTGTTAGAATTTTAAAAAATAGAAAATGGACATTAAGAAATTAAATCATAAAAAGTACATGAAATAAGAACATAAGAGAGAATGAAAGAAATAAACAGCTTTTATTAAATTAAAAACCTTTCATAAGAAAGTTTCACTCAGAACTTAAGGACTTTTGTGGCATTTGATTCACTTTTGGCACTTGCAGGTCATTTCTTTAGAAACTTATCAATAGAAATGTGTTTCATTCTTGATTTCAAAATGCCACAAAGATAGTCAACACAATTTTCATGACTTGCATTTAATTTTTGTGGGTGGTAATTTTCCACAAATTTGTGAACTTTTTTCCACATCACCAGAACTTCTTTGATCTCACTTGTGGGGGCAACCTCCAATAGACTTTTCTCCTTGGCTAGTTCCTTTACCTCCTCCATGTTTTGATGCCCCTGAAGCAGCTGAAGTTCCTCTGTTATCTGCTCCTCTCCATGATCCTCAAGGAGCTTGTCAACATTGCCTGTGCCAACCTTGAGGCCCAAAGACTAGCCAGGGTAAGGTAGGAAATCGATAACATTGGTAGGTGATGTTATCTGTAATAAGTACTTCAAAGAATTTTCTCCAATAAAATGAATAAATGTTCTGGACATCAGGTATTCACAGATGCACTTCACTTTGCCTTTGACTGTGTTGTTTCTTAGAAATAGATGACATCAACTTGCAATCCTTCCCTTTACCTCAGTCACCAACTGCTTTTGTGCATATGACAAAATACGATACAAAAATGCTCACAAATGGCAGCTCATAAAGCAAGTTGCTCATATAATGCTGCACTTATGCTATGATGTTCTACTGTGTGTGTGTGTGTATATATATATATATATATATATATATATATATATATATATATATGTGTGTGTGTTTATTTAGATGGCATGTTAGAGCAAAAAGTTTTAGGAAATTATAAAATTTTAGGCTATTCCTTATCCTTCATTAGTCTTTGATATTGAATTTATTTTATCTTTTTTTTGAGCTAGGCTGATCCAGCAGGCATTAATGACCTCAGTGTGGGTATCACCTGGGATTGGACTACTGACTTTGCATGTGTTGTGCCACAGGTGGTGCACATATTGAACATTTGTGAAGTTTTGTGAAATCAGTTATAAAATCTACATCCTTTGAATATTGTGTTCAAATTTTGATAACTCCTTTATTGTTCATCGTGAAGCCTATTTAATTTTGTTTACCTGGAACATGTAGTTACTCAGATAGGCATACTTAAATGATGTCAATTTTTTGGGCACACACACATAGTGGAGCCTTGGTTTGCAAATTTAATTTGTTCCTGAAGGCCATTTGTAACCTGAAACGTTCGTAAACCAAAACTTTTTTCCAGTAGGAATCAATAGAGAGAAAAATGTTACAGTACAATAAAATTGGGAAAAAAAAGCACAATGCAACACATGAATGTATATAACATGGCAGTCGACTCAAAAATGATTCTGTTTGGGTTAACCTGGTTTGGCAATGCTGAGAACCGTAATTTTGTTCAATAACTCAGGCATTTTCATCTCAAATTTTCTGTTCAAAAACTGATTTGTTTGACATGTGAAACATTCGAGAACTGAGGTTGCACTGTATATATGTTGTACAGTGAGTGCTGTTGGTAAAAAAAACCCAAAGAAACAGTGCTTCATGTAAAAGAAGAGCTAAAATTTATACTAATAATAAATATACATTTTCTCCCTCACCGTTTGATATACATGGCAATCCTCAGGCATGGTGGAAAAACTGGCCAGTCACATTCAATACCTCCAAAGCTAAACTAATAACATGCCATCAGATTATCATTGAGAAAACCATGAATTTTCATCTATTTCAATGAACAGTTGTTCTCTGAAGGAGGCCTATTGCTATGGACACCTATTAGGACTTCAACTCATCCCAGACTTCAAGTGGCCCAGACATACAATCCATCACTAAAGATAGTGGAAAAATGGTCAGTTCCCTGTACCACTCCAGTAAGTACCTGACTCCTTCTGATATGCTCTACCTTTACAAGAGCCAGATCAGGCCAAAAGGAGTACTACTGCCATATCTGGGCTTGAGCTGCCCAGTCTTCACTTTCTAGTCTCGATAGAGTCCAAAAGCATTTAGGCAACCTTACAATCTTTTTACCTCACAAATAAAACATTGTAAGCTTCTTGTTATTCTATTTCCATGAAAAATGTTCAGATAACCTTCATCCTTTATTTCCACCAACTCTAACCTTTGCAGATAAAACCCACCACACTGCATACACTGAGGTGAACACCTTTAATTCTCATTGTATTAGTAGGAAGTTTCACTTGAACAGTTTCTTCCCATGAACTGTTACTGTGTGGTAACATCTCCCAAGAGCATGCTTTCTCAACCACAACAATCTTAACAAGTTCAAATCTTGGTTTAATCATTATCTTTCACACATATCCTCATAAACTGCACTTCCTACCTCTTACTTTTACTCTTGCTCATAAAACACCTCCTTCAGTAACCCTCTACCTTGAGGGACTCTTGGGCCTTGTAAAGGGGGAATATTAATAAAAAATTAAGCTCATATAAACTATCCCTGATATCAAGGACTTGAACTCATAAATATAGCATGCCATAAAACTATATTTTTATCACACACACACACACACACAGAGTTTACAATCATATCACATTGAAATACCATTTCTCATCTGATCATCAAAGTTAAGCAATATCAAGCCTGTTCAGTACATAAATGGGTAACTACTAGGGAATACCAGGGGCTGTAAGCTTGGATGTTTAGGCGGTGTAATGGATAATGGCTTGGAGTGGGGAAATCCGAGAACCTAGTTCGAATTCCATTCAAGTCCATTACATTCATTTATGTGTAAATAGCCTTGATAAAGGTATGAATCCATAAATAGCAGGACAGACTGGGCCTCATAGCCTTGGTTGGCAAGCAGTCTAGGAAAAAGAAAACTCTGCCAATCCTCACAAGAAAGAGAATACAAAGAGCAGATAAGCTTATTATAGAAGCCAATAACCAACATGCATCAAGGATGTAAGGGTTCAAATATCTGAGGTATCAGTGAATGTGTTAATAAATTTAATTTTATTTACCAAAATAAAGTTTAAATAGTTTTATATAGTCATTTCTAATGGTAACTAACAAAAACATAGATGGCATTATGCAGGGCACAGGCAATTGACCACTTTAAACAATTCACTTGTGCAGGTTGTTTGGTAAAAACTTAGAATTTACTAAACCCTTATCTGTCATTCTCAATAAGAGAATCTATCTATCTATCTATCTAATATTACACAGAATAGAAATCCAAAATTACCTCATTTAAATAGCAATTTTGGCCCACAGGACTTATAGGCCTTGTCAACTCAGAGGTGTGAAGAAATATATACACACACACACACACACACACACAATAGGAATTAAGATTATATCAAGATTATGATCATTTCATCACAAATTAAAATCAATCTGGGAGATTTTCAATCCCATCATATTTATAAGAAAAAATAAAATGAAACTCTATATGAATCAGTTTTAATATTGTTATTAATAGGATTCACTTGGATTACATACCAGCAGATTATTACCTGTGTATGTATATATATATATATATATATATATATATATATATATATATATATATATGATGGCCTGACAATTACCTCAAGCATGAAAAACAGCCTGTCACCTCTGTGTTTGACTTCAATGTTCACTTTTATATTTACATATGCTCTATCTCTGATATTGAGCACTATATCCCATAAATATAGCACACCTTGAAACTATATTTCTAAATATATATATATATATATATATATATATATATATATATATATGATTTTTTTTCTTTTTAGTAAATGTGATATATCATATTTTCCTATAGTGTTGGCCTTTTTTTTTTATGTTAGGGCATGACCAGAAGCAACTATTCAGATCCTTTACAAACTAATATTTATAAATATGTACGTTTGTCTTCTTTTTTTCATTTTCCTTTTCTGTTTTTACTATTTTTCTTCTTTATCACTATTTTTCTTTTCTCTCCTTACTTTTCTTGTTTTACTTTTTTCTCTCGCTTGCCTTTTTGTTTTTTTTTTCATTCTCTCTCACCTTTTTTTTTTTTTTTTCACTGTTACCTTTTTCTTTTCTTTTTTCACTCACTCGTGCATTTTTCTTCCCTCTCTTCTCTGTTTACCATTGACATATCTCTGCAGAAGCTGAGGAAAAGTAAACTATGTACAAGATAAAGGATTGATTTTTTTGCCCCCCTCTGAAAAAACAGATATGGCTGAGGAATTTTGGAGAAAAAAGCAGCCAAAATGTAATGATCAAAACAACAGAATGAAGATACTAGTCAGAATGTCTGGAACACTGACAGTGTGTAAGATTAGAATTTATATTTTGCACTTTTAGTGTACATTAAATTTACTGCCATGTGTGTCACTTGTGGCATGTTGCATATTTCCTCAGACACACATGTGCATCCTTTCTATGGTTTTATTTAAGGCAAGATAAACAGCTAGGGCAACATAGTTTTTATTTTTTTAACTTGGTCTGTAAGCCTGCGTTTATGCAGGGGAGTGGGGAAAAAGACAAGGACACACATCAGCATCATTTATATATAGCTAATAACTTTATTTACCATAATAAAGCTTAAGTAGTTTATGTAGCAGTTTTTCATGGCAATTCTATAAAGACAGATGACATTATGTAAGGGTTCAAATATCTGAGGTGTCAGTGAATGTGTTAATAAATTTAATTTTATTTACCAAAATAAAGTTTAAACAGTTTTATATAGTCATTTCTAATGGTAACTAACAAAAACATAGATGGCATTATGTAAGGGTTCAAATACCTAAAGTAGCAGTGAATGTATTAATAAACTGACTAATTACGACCACATCAAGTTGGAACACCAGTTCGCTTACAATCACGAAATTTAAGCAATGTTGAGTTTAGTCAATACCTAGATGGGTGACCACTTAGGAATATCAGGTGCAGTAAACTTGGATGTGTCCGTGGTGTAATGGATAATAGCTCAGAATTGTTAATTGGAGTGCCAAGTTCCAATTCCAGTTGGTTTTGTTATATTCATTTACATGCAAATATCTTGGGAAAGGTATGAATCCAACTCTTTTTTTTTTTTTTCACCATCTGTGGGTTAAGATTTGTATCACTAAACCATTATCTAAAAAAAATTTTTTTTTTTTTTTGAATCTAAAAATATTTTCTGGCTTTAAATAACCATAAAAAAAAATCAATGAATCAATTTTTTTTATTGATTCATTGATTTTTTTTTATGGTTATTAAATTAAAAATTATATATATATATATATATAGAGAGAGAGAGAGAAAAAGTTTTCTCTCTCTCTCTTTCACAAAATGAAATCTCTGCAAAAATACACTAGTGACTGTATGGGATTTTTGTTGTTACTCATCACTTTCCTAATTGCAAGATGAACAAATTTAAAATCTAATTTATTAGAAAATATTTTCACTTTAAATACAGATAAAAATGAGTTTAAATTATTGCAAATTTAAAAAATATATATATATAATTTTTTTTTTTTTACATCTGTTACTCCCACTTAGTTAATTTTATGAAATTTAAAGAAATTGAACTTTCACCCTCTTAATCTTGCTTTTAAATAATATAAATATATTATTTAAAAGCAAGATTTCTTGGAGAATTTAGATCATAAATTTTTTTTTTTTTTGTAAAACACTATTTACCAAAAAACTGCTCTGAATTGTAAAATAAAAGATGCAATAGAACTATGTCTAATTAGAAAAGCTTTTAATTGCTTTTATAAATAAGATATATTAAAGACGCTATTGTCTTAAAATGTTGTTTCATAGGTTATTATAAAATGCAGACATGAAAACAAATTTTTACTACGTTACTTAAAAATTGAAAACTAAAATAAATAAATAAATAAATAAAATGACAATAAAATAACCCAAACAAATTACCAAATCTCACCCGTTAGAATAGATAAAATAGAATAAATAAATAAAAAAACAAAATCAATGAACCCAAATAAATAAAGTAAGTAATAAACAAATTAACAAACCATTATGACCAAAATATTAGTTAGACTATAAAAATCAAACCAAAAATCGGATGAAAAGCATAGCTATAACTGTTATATAACAATAAAAAAAATACTCCATTACTTAAAAATCGAAAACCAAAATGAGTAAATAAAAATATACAGTATAATAAATAAATAAATAATAAAAAAACAAGTAAAATAAATTAATCTAAATTAATCCAAATAAATAAATAAACAAACTAACAAACTGATCCCGATAAATTAATCATTAGAAAAACAAGTAAAGATAGTCAATCAAAATAAATAAGAGAAGTAATAAACAAATTAAAAACGGCTCCCACCAAAATAATAGTTAGAATAAACTACAGCAGTCAACCCCAAAATTGAATATCGCTTTATCTTCCCAAGCCAAAACAAAACTATTAAATAAGTGATATAAACAAATTTTTACTACATTAATAAAACACCAATTAAAATAAATAAATATATAAGATAAGAAAAAAAAAAAAAGAATAAATATAAATAAAAACAATCAAAATAATTTAACCCAAATAAATAAATAAACGACTTCCGGCAAAATAACCGCCAAAATAGACTACCCACAATGCATCACTGACCTGTATATATAAATAATCGAGAACAAAAAGCAGCACTCGTGGCCTGATGATTGCATCTAGCATGAAACAGCCTGTTTAAGTGTTGACTTCAATGTTCACTTATATATATATATAAAATAAATATCAATTTCTAGGGGGTTCAGGCTTGTTTTATCAATATTATTCATTTTTAATTTGATAAATTGAATTGGTTTTCTAAATCTGATTGGAGACAATTTTATATCTTAATCATTTGCTGGTTAAGCCTGTTTCCTTCCCTAAAAGTTTATTTCATTCTTGTTGGAAAAAAGTAATTGCTTTTGCCGACAATTGAGCACTGATGAAAGGTTCCTTATTTTCCTGTTTTGGTGGTGGGAGGGGGTTTACTTCTGTGTCTATTTGGGGTGACACTCTCATATGCATAGACACACATACAGGTGTACGCATTTTGGTTTGCACAAACACGTCCATATAAACAATCTGAGGCTAGGTGCAGTCACAAACTCATGTCCATAGAACTGAATATGTTAGCTCTATCACTGATATTGAGTGCTTTCCAATAAGTACTATGTATATAAAATAATATATATACTCTTTTGGTCAAAATCTTAAGACCAGATATAAAAGGGTTAAAAAAAAAAATACTGTTAGTTTAATCAAAATAAATTTGTGAAACATTTATATTTAATTAGAAAATGTAGTTTATCAACAAACAAGTGAAAATTTTAAGCTTTTAATTGATTAATTTAAACAAACATTGAAAAAGTATTTTTTTGGTTGGTCATAAAGATAAGACCATGTGTGGAAAAAAAAAAAAAAAAAAAAAATTACTGGACAAAAATTTTAGAACTAGTTAGTGTGCTCATAGATTCTAGTGTGTAGACATTTACTTAGCTCATTTCCAGCATTAAATTTCAGATTTTAAGATGGCTAAGAGTAAAATTTTAAAAAAGTTTGAACAGAGCAGGATTGTTGAACTTCAAAGATATAGTCTTTCACAATGAGCCATTGCGAATGAAATTGGCTATAGCAGAACTGTCATTGGTAACTTCATTAAAAATCCGGATGTGGATGCTTCTAAAAAATCAAGCAGTCACCCCAATAAAATCTCACCATATCTAGACAGATGCATTAGGCAAGAAGTTCAGAGAGATTCAAGCCTAACATCAAATCAGATAAAAGTGAATACAGATGCTGAATTCAACAGCATTTAAATAAGAAAAAGTTTAAGAACATGAAATGGCTGCAGAGGCCTTGCCATCTTCCTCACCATAAAAACCTCCCATTTACAATTTGCTTTCAATTATCAAACTTGGGATGTGGATAAATGGAAGAAATAGTTGTTTTCAGACAAGAAAAAATTCATCCTTGATGGCCCAGATGGGCGTTATTGGCATGCAAAAGATGTCCCAAAATAAATTTTCAACACAACACAGTGGAGGTGATCAATTATGGTCTGGGGTTCATTTTAGCACAATGGAACTCTTGAGTTACAGGAGGTAAAAGGTTGTCAAACAGCTGCTAGTTACATTGACATGTTAAGAAAGGCATCGATAATTACTGAAGGCCCTCATCTATGTGGAGAAAACTGGATTTTCCAGCAAGATAATGCTGCAATCCACAATGCTTGAAGGAGTTTTTTTTATAGAAAACAACATTCAACTTTTGAGCCATCCACTGTGCTCTCCAGATCTAAACCCAATCAAGAATGTTTGGGAATGGATGGCAAAGGATGTTTATAAACATGGATCACAATTTGAAACTGGATGCTCTTCATGAGGCAGTTTATGCATCCTGGGCGATCATCTCAAAAACCCTCATGTAGAAGTTAATGAGTATGCCAAAGCAAACTTTCAAAGTAATTTGCCAAAATGGAGGATATAGTGAATATTAAATTGTCGTTGTGACTTATTTGTTCTATATTTTCTATTTTTATTTACATGATCCTTATGACCAACTAAAAAAAAATAATTTTTCAATGTTTGTTTAAATTAATTAAAAGCTTAAAATATTGACTTGTTTGTTAATGAACTACGTTTTCTAATTAAATGTAAATGTTTCGCAAATATATTTCAATTAAAGTAACAGTATATTTTTTTTTTTTAAACCCTTTTGTGTCTGGTCTTAAGATTTTGAACAGGAGTGTGTGTGTGTATATATATATATATATATATATAGCCTAACATGTTTTACTTTTTAAAGCTTTGTCAACGAAATGTTAGATTGGTAAATTTTTCCTATTTGTTCTTTATCCTATCATTGTCAGATTCGAATCCATATTTGATGTGTATTTGATGATCTCTATTCATATATATATATATAAAGAAAGAACAGCAAGATATATAATTCGGTGTTCTTATAGATATTTTTATTTTTACAAAATAGTGCTCAATGTAAATTTACAGAGCATTAATATTATAAATTAATTGATTTAAAATATAGTTTTTTCGCTACACAGTTCTAACCATGTTTCAAAAATGGAAGCTAAAAGCCACAAATTTAATTTTGTGATTAAATTAAAGACATTAGTTCCATTTCATCCTCAAGTGAATTTTGGAGTAACTTTTTAAAATTACTGGGTTTTAAATACACAGCTAAAACAAAATTCATGTTTCCAAGGTTACAGATAAATCTATTTTTCATATACATATATATATCTCTTTGAAAATAATTATGAACTTTCACAGGTCCAGCCAGTTTGTTTATTTGAATTATTGTTAGCTTCAATGTTTTGTGTTTGTAGGTGTAGATTTTGGGCAGATCATGTTCTCATTTGCTTGCTGAAATTAGTATCAGCAGTCACAACAAGACAATGATGTAAAAATAACTAAAGCGTTGGAGTATTGCCTCAGTCCCTAAGTTGTGTAAGTTTTGCCGTTCATGGTGTTGTGAACCACTGATGATCAAAGGTGAAGTTCTTGTACTCCTGTCAGAAAATCACAATTTGGAGAAATGTCAACTTTCATTTTCAGCCTTGTTGGTAATCTGCGTATATTAGTTCTGTGAACAGTAAACATTCAACATACAAAGCTTACTATCTTTTAGTAATTAGATTTTCTAATAGGTAATGTCACAAATTAAAAGGCTACTGCTGTCTGAAACATTTTTCTGAAAATTTTATGTTGAAAGTATTTACTAATGAATTTGATCAAAATATTTACACTATTTAAATGCAGACTATTGTCCCCATCTTTGCTGTTGTTATCACAACATTTTGGCTGTTGTGACCTCCTTACAATGGTTATAGTAAACTTTCTGTTTCCATTTCTGAGATGAAGTATTATAGCTATGAGCAAAAAATTGGAGAGTTGAGTTAATAAAGGGAAATAACTGAAACTGAGATATCCAGAAAAGGCATGGCATGTGGAATGAGGAAAATCTACTTCAGTGGATTAAATAAAGGGTTTGGTTTGAAATTCCAATGTATATCACTTGAACAAAGCCAGAGTGTACAACAGTGTCGTGAATATGTCAGTAAAGATGAGGAAACAGACCAATGTAAATAGTATAAATAGTAAACTTTGTTTGAATTTCTGGGATGAGGAGTTATCATTATTTACACTATTTACATTCAGACTATTGTCCTCATCTTTTTTTGTTATCACAATGTTTTGGTCCTTGTGCTCTTTGGGACAATAGCCAAGTGGATTAAAGTGTTGGTTTGTGAATTTGGTAACATATTAATTGTAAGTTCAATACCTGGGCTATGCAGTGTATACTTGGACTCAGTGGTAACAGGCAAAGAATAAGTGAACAGTACTAAAAATAAGAACTAGACGAGATATTCCTAGGTATGAGCAGTGGAATAAGAACAATCTACACACATAGATTAAATAAAGGGCTTAGTTAGAAATTCCCTGAAGGTTACAAAGGTCTATATACACCTGATGAAGGCTGAAGGCTACAATGGCTGATAACAACAACAACGAAGTTAAAGACAATATCTGAAGGTAAATAGTGTAAATAACTCCTCATCCGAGACATTCAAACAGAAAGTCTACTTACTACTGTTTAGTATAACCATTGTAAGGAGGGCACACGGCTGAAATGTGACAATAACAAAAATGGGGAACAATAGAAAATTTATAAATAGTGTAAATAAGGATACCTCCTCATCTCAGAAATTCAAACAGAAATTGTTGTTTAACTGAGTAGAGTATAAGTTGTTGATTGATTTGATTTTTACATTTTATCAACCTTTTGTGGGTTATTTAAAGCCAAAGCATATTTTGGATTGTAATAGAATTTTTTTTTTTTTTTTTTTGTAGTGAATATTGTATTAAAAATTCTGTGAGACTAACAATTATTTTTCCAGATACAAGTCTTATTTAACCCATAGCTGGGGCAGGGAGATAGTCATGTCTTTCTTAAGAGTATTTGCATGATTGTAACAAACACAACTGGAAGTTGAACTCAGGTCTCCAATTTCTCATTTTGAGCTGCTATCCATTACACCACCCACACATCCTATAAATTACTGTTAAATGAATTAAAAAAAATTAAGCAATAGATAGGTTTTGTGATAAATAATAAAGACAAGTTTTATAATCATTCTAATATAAACACATAAAACTTCAAGTTATCTACAACCTGATGACGAAAAAAAAAAATTACATACCAAATATTTTTTATTTGCATTATTTATAATCGGACTAATGGCCGGCCCTTTTTCTTTTCTTTTCTTTTTTTATTGTTCACTCAAAATACAGCCCAAGAACCACAAGATATAGGTTAACTAAATAAGGCTGCTATCGAGAGTCTGTTTCACAAAGAAACAGTATTTGCAAAAAAGGACTTCCTTCTTATCAATGGAATATGAAAAGGATAAGTTGACCCTGTGTACATGGCATGGCAGGTCCAAGTTGTGACATTCTGAACTGGTAGGACTAAAGAATGTAATTCACCGGAATATGGCAGAAGGAATTAGGTACTTCCTGAAGTGGAACCATCATTTTTGTGTTTTTTTTTTTTTTTTCAACATCTTCAGTGACACTACTGATATATGAATTCAATTTGAGATCTGGATTGAGCTTTAGCCCTAATGGATGTTTGAGGCAAGAAGCCTATTGTTTCCACAGAGTTTGTACCTGAACTACCTGACCCAGGGATTGAACTCTGAATTATATCATCAAATTCACAAACCAACATTGTCCTGGTCGAAATGTCCTCTTCCTGGTGGCTGAAAAATCCCCAGATGAGGAAATACTCAGGCTTGATGAGCAATATTTGTTCCTGATGTATTGACTTCCACTTAAAACACAAATTTGATCCATCTGAGTGAGCATGCTGATAAATTCTTACTTCTTTATGATTCAATGAATTTAAAAAAATTATGTGATAGACTCATGTGATAAATAATAAACAAGTTAGTGTTAGTACTGTCCAAAAGCTAGCATAAATTATTATGTTATAAATAATCTCTGAATATTTTAAGCTTAAGATTAAATCTCAATTTATATTTTTCATTCTGCTTTTTCCTGCAGTTATCAAACTTCGAACTGTTTCATAATTTGTTTTGCTTTCTAGTAGTTTTGTTTATATATATATATATATATATATATATAAATTTTTGGGGAACTTCTAAAACATAATGTTTATATATGTACATTGTATATGTTCTAAATGTTGTCATAGCTGGGGGTGGTAATGGGGACATGTTTCTACTTTCTATAACTTATTCTCAACTTTCGTCTCATGGCATATTGAAGAAGTCATGAAAAAACATCAGGCACAGTTTTCACACTAAATAAGCTTCATAAAGAGTTTCACACCTAGTAATCTCTTGCATTTTAGTGGCATTATTGCCTTGCTTGGGGTGAAAGGATTAAAAAAAAAAAAACATTGACAGCGCTTTAAAATACTAGAATTTTTTTTGCAATATGCTGACATATGTTGAAATCCTCACAGTATATAGTATTGAAGTTATCACTAACATTTTTTGTTGAGATTTACAAACTCTACATTTCATTCAATTTTGCAAACCAATCAATGAAATATCAAAACTTAGAGAAAGATTATGCAAAAAAACAATATTGCATTTTTATTAAATAAGTATTTATTTTAATCATCAAATTGTTTTTAAAATAGTGGGAGTATTTTGTATGTTAAATAATAACTTTTAATTTTTCCAAAAATGTTAATGAAAATTTATTGTACTAATCTACTCACCCTAGTAAAACCAACTGTACTTTGTACCCACTTAACTGTTTGCATTTCTCCCCAAAATTAGGTTTCGATCAGTCAATGTATGGCTATTTTAGAGGGTGTGACAGACAGATGAAATAACAAGAGTCACAGAATTTTATATATAGAAAGATGATGCAGTCTAGAGTTTGAAGTTTCTATCTCATGTCTTGCTTGTTGCAGAGATTTTCTTGAGTTTTGTTGATATATTTCTAGTACTATTTATTGCTGTGCAGAGGCTTATTGATATCCATGTTCTTCAAAAATGTTTCTTGTGGATATTTTGAACAGTTCCATTTGTTTCAAACTTACCTCTAAATCAAGTGATGATAAGTCACATCGATGGATCTGTTTGAAATGCCCCTCTGAACTCTCTGCACTTATGCAAATATGTTTTTTGGCTAAATTTCCTTAAATCAAAGTTTAGTCTGGCTGACATTATTATTTCTAATGGATTAAATCTGAAAAGAAATGAAAATTCAGTGAGTCAAAGTGTGTATACATTTTGGGGGGACACCATGTATGTATGTATGGTAATGGTAATATTAGCTGTTTCCTTATAAAAACAAACATTTGAAAAAAATTGATCAAGCATTTCAATAGTACTGCTTTTGGTTAAAGTTTAAAAAAAATCTTTCACTTTAAAATATTTTTATGTTCCTATAACTCTAGATACATACATAAAACGATCTATAGAGTAAGTTTAAAAGTAAAAATAATCTTCTGTATAGCCGAAAGTGCTTGGTCATACAAAATATTTGGATAATTTCTACATGATTTATGTCCAGAAAAGAAGAAAATTATATGAACACAAGAAAAATTATATAAAAAAATCTTAGCCACAGTACCTTATCAGTTGTTTGAAATGAAACACACACACACATACACACAGAGGATGCAATGGATAAATTGTAATCTCAATTATGCAAAAATGAAAATAACACTGACATCTCATTTTAACAGATATATTTACCAAAATTATACAAAAATATTTTGAAATACTAAAGAGTAAATTTAGTCAAAATAAATACTGATTGGCTTCAACCACAAAATCCAGATGACTTTGGAATCTCCTGCAACTCTTCTGGTCAGTCTCCTTGTTTAAGTTGGTGAATGCTGCCATAATCCTTGCCTTTAGTTCATCTTTTAATGATTAGGAGGAGTTTTGTTGGTCTCTCAATCAACTGCACCCCACATAATAATCAAGGTAGTTTTGGTCTTGGGAGTTAGGTGGCCAAATGTAAGGAGTGATGTGGGCATAGAAATTGTCTGACAGCCATGACTGGGTTCTTCAGCTTGTGTGGCATGATGCAGAGGCCTGTTTTCAGATATAGGGTCTTCCCCCAGTCACCCTCTTGACCTATGGCAGCATTACCTCCTCAAGTCACTTGATGTAGGCCTATGTGTTGAGTCTGAGGCCTCCACCAACAAATTCAGGTGTTCTTATCAAAATGATCAGAGTGAGTTTTCCAAGCTGTCATACCTTCATAATCACCATTAGACTCATTCAACTCTTTCTAAATCTTCTGCACTGTTTTCAGATTGATACCCAAACACTCTGAAGTGTTTGTATTGGAGCTTTCAGCACGAATGTCAAGCAGTACAGCATGCCGTTTTCAAATTTCTGATGGTGCGTATTGCATCATGGTGCTCTTTTTCTCACAGACAGTGCCCAGCTGACCCTACTATACTGTGCAATTGACAAAATCAAAAACAAAAAGCACATCATGCAGGAAATTAAAAATATAAAATGGCGGCAATTTACCTGTCGCACCCTGTATATGAAATGATTGTATATATTAAGAACTAGACAAGATATCTCTAGATATAGTCAATGGAACAAGAACGATTTATCCCCATAGATTAAAGGGTTCAGTTCCAATTTCCCTATAGGTTAACCAGTTTAATATACTCCTGATTAAGGTTGGAGGGCACAATGAAACATTGTGATACAACAAAAAAAAATGAGGACAATAGTCTGAATGTAGATAGCATAACTAGTGTTTTTTGTTATTTGGTAAAGTTATTTATTTGTGATTCTGTTCCATCAGTCCTTCCTAAAAACCCATAAGGCTCATTTGGCAGAAGCCATTTTTAATAATTAAGCTGAGAAAATGTTAATAGTTGTATATAGCTGATAGTTTAGACATTTCTAAAGGTGTTGGGCACCATGAATGACATGCATATATGTGTCTAGATGTAACAAGGTTATTTAAGACATGACACTAGTTCTTAAGTGAATATTTTGGATTTTTAGCATCTTACAGTACTTGGACTGCTACTAGTGGTACGAGCAATGTCCTGTATGAGTTCAATCCTCTGAGGTAGTACCTCTCCTTTGAGAAGAGGCTGGGTTTATTGAAGGTGCCTGAGGCATCCCCAAAATGGTGAAGTGCAGAGGAGGGTAGTAGTATCTTACGGTGTTTAACAAAACCCTATCACCTATTCTCTATTTGTTATAACTGATCCATATGCCAAGATATTTGAAGTGTTTAGTAATTTTATGATGGATCCAAGGTTATATGCCATCACTGCTTTCATTCCAATTTCAGTTCCTAGTTTCTGTTTTTGAAAAGTTTATCCTAAGTTCTATTTTTTCAACTACTTGGTAAAGAATATTGATTTTGTTTTTCAAAATTATTCTTATCCCAACTATGACTACCTACAGATAGCATGACCTTCACCCCAAACATCAGCACACTGGCTTCTGAAAGAAAAACATAAACACTGTTTTCTTTTAAGATTTGTAGTAAAATTAGACTTTAATAACACAATCCCCTGAAAATATACACTTTCCTTTTACTTTTGAATGACAAAAAAAATCTCTCCCCACAGCTTTATATATATATATATATATATATTTTCTTTCCTGTCCTCAATAACAGACATAGAACCCAAACTTAGTTTATGTGGGTCAAAAGGAACATATTAAAAAAAAAAATCAACCAATGACAACACATCCCACCAAAAATCAAACAGGAAACATGGATGTGTCAGCCCCAATAAAAAGAAGTAAACCACATACGAGAGGAGAGATGCCACAGTGAAGAGGAACTTGATTTGAGGTAGCAGTTCAAGATGCAAGGGTTGGTGATTCATCAACTGTGAGATTGACTTGACATACAACTCCAGAGGAAAAAGAAGAAGGAACACAACAACCCTGTATGAACTCTCAAATCACACAAAAGAACTGACAATAGTTATCCATTTTAAACACTGTAACCAAATGGAATTAACAATAAATGGTACTATAGACAATAAAATTTGGCCTTTACTTCATCTCTATATACCATAGATTCACTTGTGATGTGATATGGAATATTTAAATGATCAAGGTCCATTTCTTATCAGTGCTTGTATATGTGCAAAGCATAGCCTGAGAAGAGATTAAATAGATTTTGGGCTCTCATTTCCTCCTTTTCATACTCTTGATGAGGTTTGAAATGATTCAGTGTTTGGGTTTTCACCAGTCCTAGGTATGACAATAAACTACATCTGGCTGCAAGGCCTCTGATTGGGAGATTGGAAATTTGAGGATATGGTTGTTTTGTGCAAAAAATCCACGACCTTGGGTAATAACCTGTTCTTTTCAGGCAAACAGCAAACCCCTAAGCAAAAATAAAAAGACTATTTCTATTTTCAAAAACACATTTTATAATAAAAAAAATACCAAAATATATTTTATATAAAAAGAAACAACAATACATGTTATTTATAACAAAATGATAAAAATTCGTTTTATCTGTGATTGAAGGCATAAAATTGTGTTCAAAATATTTACATTTCAGCATTAAATAACCCATAGAATTGATATTTTTCATAAAAAACAAAACCAACCAACCAACCGAAATATCTTATATATAACTTTGTGGACTGATATAGTTCCTCTACACCAGATCAAGGCATTCAATAGAGTCAGAGCTTGGAAGATGATTTCTGACGGATGAGAAGAGGAAGTCTCTATTGATGTGGTCATATGATTTTTTTTTTTTTTTTTTTTTTTTTTTTACGCCCCAAGCAAGGCATGAAGCCACTAGGATGCAGGGGGTTGCAGAAGATTTGGAGCAAGAGCAGATAGGAGTGATAGAAGAAAGGATGAGGAGAAGGATAGTGGGTAGATCAAGGTAACTGGAGATGTCGATTGACATTACATTTGAATAGTTGGAGATTATAGCTCTCAGGGAAACAGTAATTGGGAAGGGTGTTCCACTGGCGAGAGGTGCGAGGTATGAAGCTATTGGAGTAGAAGAGACGGCTACATTTAAAAAAAAAAAATTCTACAGTGTAAAAGTGAGAGCGGGATGCCAGCCTCGTAGGGCGCTTGAATTCATGGAGTCTGGGAACCAGTGAAAGCAGCTCATCAGAGCAATTACCATGAAAGTATTTGTAGAAAAAGACAGAGAGAGGTGACGGCGCGTCTGTGAGAGAGTGACTGTAGACGAGACGCCAGATCAGGGCCAATTATATTACATATCCGTCTCTGGATCTTGTCAAGAACTCCGAGGTAAACAGAAGGTGCTCCAGACCATATATGGCAGCAATACTCCATGCAAGGGCGAATGGTTGATTTGTATATTTGAAGTATAGATTCAGGGAGAAAAATTTTCCTGGCGTGGCACAGAGAGCCAACTTTCCTTGCGGTGGAAGAAGCAATTGACTCAATGTATTTGTTCCATCTCAGGTCAGCAGTCAACGTGAGACCGAGCAGACACAGGGAATTGCTCTCAGGAAGTTGACTATCAGACATTATAATGGGGGCAGGAAGGATCTCTATGGTGGTTAATGGAGAGTAATTTAGTTTTTGTGGCGTTAAAGTTGACCAGCCAATTCTTGCCCCAGTTAACAACCGATTGGAGGTCCATTTTCAGACGCAATACCAGATTAGTTTTGTCGCGACACTAGATTTGTTTTTTTAGGCAGGAGTAAATTGTGGTGTCGTCCGCGTAGATGCCAACTTGGGAATCTATAGGCGTTGGAAGGTCATTGATGAAAATAAGAAAAGAGTGGGGCCAAGGATGGAGCCTTGGGGAACACCTGCGTTCGTGGGATAGGAACTGGAGGAGAATCCGTTGAGAACGACCTTCAATTCACGATTTGACAGAAATGATTGTATCAAATCAAACAGTTGACCAGTAACACCATAACCCTGGAGCTTATGAAGAAGGCCGCATGCCAAACCCTATTGAATGCTTTGGAGATGTCTAGGGCCACGGCACGAATTTTCAAAAAAAATATTTTGAAAAACTTGGTAGACGGTTTCAGTGATGGTCATAAGCACATCAGCTGTGGATCGGGCGTTGCGGAAACCATATTGCTTGTCTGAGAACAGATTATGAGATGTAAGGTGATTAATTACTTCAATTTGATTAGGGCTTCAAGACTTTGCCGAAGAGGGTAGGAGACTAATAGGACGGTAATTAGAGGGGTCAGAGGGGTCTCCAGAGTTCTTAAACACAGGAACAATGGATGAGGACTTCCAGCAGTCAGGAAAACAGGATTCCTTGAGACAGTAATTATACAGTTTAGAAAGGGCGGGTGCTTTCTCAGGCGCGCATTTCTTCAGGACAATGACTGGTATGCCATCTCCACCACTAGCCTTGTTGGGTCTAAATTGGAGATAATTTTTATACCAATTACGGGGTTATGTTTTAGCCAATCAAAGGCCTCCGTTCTATTTTTTTTGTCTGGAATGGGTACACCATTCCGGTTTCAGTTGAGCGTTGAATTAAATGAAAATTTCCAAGCAAAGCATTCAGCCTTGTCGGTAGAGGAGGTCAAGACCTCGAACTGGTTGAATAAAGGAGGTATGGAGGGTTTTCTAAATTTCAGGACATCTCTTGCAGACTCGCCAATAATCTTTGGAGCCAAATTTGCAAGATGCAATACGCTCCTTCATCCGAGCAGCAAATATTGACTTAAATTTCGTTGAGGACACGCTTAAAAATTGTTAATTTATTGAGGCAAAGAGACGTCTATTGCAGTCATATGTTGACATAACGCTAAATCCATGATGAAAGAAGTGATTCCTTATTAAACAATATGGCAGCTGAGCAAGCAGCGGAGAATTTTAATTTTTAAGTGCGACTTGACCTTTTTTCCTTTTTCCAAAGGTCAATTCCATTTTTTCTACCCAGGATGAGACCTCAAAATCACATTCTTGGACAGGGAGTATCAAGACAACATCCCAGGGACAAATTTTTTATAAATTTTTTTTCACCAAACTTATCCCAATTTCGCTGATAGTAGAACGAGGTTCTTGTGATGGGAGGTTCTTTGCAGGGTGTGGAGTTTTTTTCACAAATGTTGACAAGAACCACGGTGTGATCGGAGATCAACATAACAGGTAAACCATGTTCTATTTGATGGATATGTGATTTCCTGGAGTTGTTTGATAGCATATATGCTATCATTGCATCCCTTACCAGGATGTTATTTATTAATATGCCTTTAATCATACTTATTATAAAACCCAGGTGGTGTGTGTGTGTCTGTTCGTTTATATATTGGATCAGATTTCCTACAGTTTTCAACCGATTTCAACAAAACTTCACAGGACTACGTAAAATTACCTTGTGGTGGTTCTGACAGTGCCAAAAATTGGAAAAAGACAATTGTTTTTGCACAAAATCAATTTGAAAACACAATTAAGAGGCATCACTGTCGAGAATGAAAGGGGACAACTCATATCGAGTTATACTTATAAAACCCAGGTTGTTTTTGTTTGTGTCTGTGTTCATTTTATATATGGGATCGGATTTCCTACATTTTCAACTGATTTCAACAAAAAACTTTTTTTTTTTTTTTGCAGGTAGTGTTTCTTATTGTCTTGCATACTTTTTTCTTTATTTTTACATTCAGAATGCTTTAAAAATTCCATTTCCAAGACAATTGTTTATAATAAAATTCTATTCAATCGGTAAACTCATAACGATTGAAAACAATGCTTTTGTTTGAGTTTAACTAATTTGACCAATTCGTAAAAAAAAAAAAAAAAAAAAAAAAAAACAAACTAATTAAGACATGTGTGTCCGTCAACCTTAAACAATAATCTTTGTCAATTTTATTTTTCAGTCTTTATGATGGTGGATACTTGATCTATCTCTTACTGTTACATCCCCAGGCAACGCCGGGCTCTACTGCTATTATTCTATAAATTTAAGTAGGTCCAAAAATTTGTTAAAAATGAGAATACATGATGAAAACACAATAAAAACAAAATTTTATTGCCAAAACCTTTGTGTATTAAGATGGAAGATCAAATAATTTTTTATCCTTTTTAGAACCTTAGAAATTTTAGTTAAAAATCTTGTTTTTCTGGCATCTATATGTGATTGTAAATTTGTACAGGAAATTTGATTTATCTTTTTTTTATATGTGATTCTTTCAAAAAAGTTGATAATGGTCAATTTTAAATGTTCTTTTTTCTTTTACTCAGAAATGAATTAAATTATTTTTTAAATGTTTCTGTTATATACTGTACCTATGAACACTAATGTGTATGTCCCAATCCTCATAAATACATTGGACACTACTGTAAATGGGGGGTATATGCTGTCTTTTAGTACAAACTAGTAGTGGTTTACCTACTTCATTATTATGTGGATGATTATTATTTATTTTGTTGATGTTATAAATATTACCATTTCATTTCCAACCTCTGTTTTGGTTAAGACATTATTTAATTAGAAAAGCTTTTAATTGCTTTTATAAATAAAATATATTACAGCCATTTCTTTAAAAAATTTCAATGGATAATGATTTTTTTACAAGAATTTTTTTCAGTTTTTTAAAATTTTAATTAAAATAATTTATAAACTTTAAAATTTTTTAAAATTCTGTATTAATCTGTAGCAGCCAAGTGATATTATTAATATAATTGTTCAGATTATTAATAATACCCACTCCATCTCAAAGAAAAGATCCTTTTCTATGATATTTTAAGCTAATATTTGTTTCAATTCATAATAATTAAACTTTAAATCAAATAATTTTTCTCAAATAATTTTTCAGAAAAGTACATTTTATTTTTGAATGATTTTTTTTTAATAAAGAGAATATTATGTTGACAAATTTGTAAATATGGATGAATTTATTGATTTTATTGATAAGTAAAAAAAAATCAGTTTAAATTTAGTTTGAAATGGAGCAAAGTATTTAGCTTATTAGGAATGTTGTATTTAATCTATGAGCTTGGAATTAAAGCTAAAATTAAAGACTAAAAGATTTTTCATTTTTTAACATGTATTTTAAACTTTAGATATTGCTTTTTGTTTTTTGATGGTACTTATATAAATCTGAAACAATAACAAATTAGATTTTGAGGTTTACTAAGAATCAACAAAATAAAATCAGTTATAGCTCTCTGAATATGGAGCCTGAAATACCTAGATGAAGAAAATTATATTGAAAAAAGTTATTAAGCTTTCACTACTCATTTCATTTCATTCTCAATGCAAGAAGAAAAGCATATAAATTCTATAAGAATAAACACTAAGTACAGGCATCCCTCGATTAGTGCGTTAAAATTTTTATATACCAAAATTCAATTAGTGCATAGATAATGCTCAATTAGTGTGCTAAAACATTGTCCAGTTTAACTATAGTAATTGAAAATTGATATTTTTGTAGACATTCTTTATACACTGAACTCTAAAAACATCATCATCTAACTATCCCAAACATTAAAATTATAACCATTAACTTCAAGTTGACAAAGATTTGGTCAGCAAAAAAAAAAAAAAAACGCATTGGAAGCTGGGATATATAGGATAGACTCTCTGCAATACCATAAGAAATATACAGGTGAAACATTTAGAAAGATAAAAAAAAAACATTCATGAACCAAGAAGAAACCTCTCTCTCTCTCTCTCTCTTTATATAGTAATGTATCTCATCTGAACTTTTGCTAAAGAAATCTTCAAGGTACTGTGTCCTTTCAGACTTGTCGCAACTACCTGTTCTTTGTAGCACTTAGTAAAGTTTGTATTTTTGCTATTTCTCCTAATCCCTGTTCTGCCAACCATTTGCACAAACTCATTAGGTAATTTATGCCTTGTTTTCCTCTGTCCCTCCTGTCTTCAATATGTCCTTTAAGTGTCAAATTTTCTGAGCCCTCTTTCCTCATTATGTGTCCTAACATTTCAATTATCTCTTTCTGATTCTAAGTATAAGTATCCTTTTTGTTTCCATTTTCTCTAAAACTTCATCATTGCTCACATGTTTGGTCCATGGTGTTCTCAGCATCCTTCTATAGAACTAAATTTCTGTTACCTCAAGTTTCTTCTCTATCTGTGATGAGATGATCCAGCATTCACTGTCATATAGGAATACCAATACCTAACAGTTCAGTACTCTTTTCTTTGTTTCCAATGAAATTTTCCTGTTTTTTAATACTTTGCTTAATTTTTGCAAGGCATCTTTTTCTATCTCAATGTGCCTTTGGATTTTGGTGCCACATTTTCCATCTTCTGTTAAAACATTTTCTTCAGAAAACATTCCAATTTATTATTCACATTTTGGACTTTTTTTTTTTTTTTTGACATTCTGCTTTCTTACAATTGATGTTTAGTTCTTTCTTCTTGATTTCCTTTACTACCTTCTGTAGGATTTCCTTTAGTTCTCTTTCCATGTCTGCTATCAATACCGTTTTATCTGTATATCTAATGTTAAGATTGTGGTCGCATCAATAATGAATCCTGGTCAGATTTCTAATTCCTTCAGGATTGCTTTGCTGTAAAAGTTGAATAAGTCTGGTGAGGGTACACATCCCTGTCTTATACCACTTTCTATTTTGTGTATTTTCTGAATTCATTTTGTATTCTCATGTGGGCAATTTGCTCCCAGTATAGGTTCTGATTGTTAAAATCACCATATCTAATCCTTTTTGTATTTTAAACTGAACCCTTTGTTTAGTCTACAGGGGTAGATTGTTCTTGTTCCATTGTCCATGTACAGAGATATCTTGTCTAGTTCTTAATTAGTACTGTGCAGTGATTTCTTACTTGGTTTGAAATTCTCTGAAGGCTATCCGGATTGACAATCACCTGATGTAGGTTGGAATTATACAACAACAGAAATGTAATGATAACAACAACAAAAATGACAATAATTTGTGTGTAAGCAATGTAAATAATAACTCCTCATCCCCCAAATTCAGACAGAAATATGTGAAGATTGTTCTAAAAAGAAACATGATGACAAACTTCTCCAGATTTTGTGTACCACCTGCTTTACTGTGAAGGAGCTTACATGAGCCCAACTTCACAGGGCCTTTCTTAGTATGGTTGAATGACATTGCTTTTTCAGTTACTTTTGTACCTGTCCCTGATGTGTCATCTCTGTTCGAGATGTTCTTCTGCACAGTTGTACATCTTGTAAGTGAGCAAGGATACAGCTTTTGCCTAGATTCTGCCAATATAGTACAGAGCAGTTTTTCTTCTATATGCCTTGTCCCTTCAAGTAATCATGTCTCTCTACAACTTCCTATCTTTTGTAATTTCTCTCTGAATTTCTGGGATGAGGCTTATCAATATTTACACTATTTATATTTTGATGATTGTCCTCATCTTTTTTGTTGTTATCACAACCTTTCAGCTGTTGTGCTCTCCAGCTTTCCTCAGGTGAATATCACTATACAAAAAAGATGACAATAGTCCAAATATAAATAGTGTAAATATCTTTTATAGCTACATGAATTAAGCATAGTACTTTCAGAGCTTCAATTTTAAACATAAGACTAGATTGGTACTTAGGTCTCATTTTATTGTTGAAATTACTAAAAATAACTCTTATATTCTAATAGTTTCTTCTCTTGCACTTCTTGCTTGTGAAACTCTTTCAACTATAAATTATCAAAAATTTAAATACCACATCAATTGTCATCTTTGCTTGAATCCTGTTCTTTTTATTGTCCTTTCTCCTCAATAACATTTTCTCAGTTTCCTTTACTCTCAGTCATCCCTTGCATCTTAATGGCTTTATCACCTTACTTGGGAAGGGGGGTGAAATGATTAAAAAAGAAAAAAATAAAGCTCTTAGTAAGAGCCTTTTTACTATCCCTTCTAAACTCTGTTCTACCATAAATTTAGACAATTTCATTAGGTAGGTAACTTGCTGCTTTACAGTGTCTCTTGTTTTTAATATGTCCTAGGAGTGTAAAATTTTCCAAGCCTTCTTTCCTCACTATGTGCCTTAGAAATTTCAGTTGTCCTAATGTAAGTATGCTTTTTGTTTCCATTTTCTGTAAAACTTCATTGTTGCTCATTCTCAGCATCCTTCTGTAGAACCGAATTTGTGTGTGAGAGCATGCACACATGCATAGCCTCAGAGCCCTCAACCAAAGTGTGGTTCTTGCATTTTCATCAACAATATCTGAGAGATCCTCTTTTTTTCTCTCTCTGGGATGGTTGTTTGTTTATTTTTATATTATCTGGCATGACACTACAACAGTAATGCTTGTGTTACATTACTATGAGGTGTAACCTAATGGATTGGAATAATCAGTATAATTGCCACTATTTTCTCTCTGTTGATAACCATCTGATTTATATTACTAGGGAGAAAATAACTGTTGCCTGATTGTATGTCATTGATTTGTTTTCTACAGCTTATCAACCCTTTGCAGGTTATTTAAAGCCAAAAAATAATTTTTAATTGTAAAATTTTTTTATTTTTATTATTTTATTTATTTATTTTGAGATAATAATGGTTTAGTGATACAAGTCTTACTAATTAACCCATAGCTGGAGGGAAAAGATGTGGATTCCTTCCTTCCCCAAGGGTATTTGCATGTATGGAAATTGGCTCTATGATTACCAATTCCAAACCATTACCCATTACACCAATCAGACTTCCAAGCTTAGAGCACCTGGTATTTCCAAGTAGTCACCCATCTAGGTACTGACCAGTCTCGATTGTGTTTCTGTGCCTGACCGATCTAAACTGAGTTGAACATTGGTATAATGATTAAAAAGTCTGTTTAAAAACAGTGGCTGTAAATCCAATCAACATTCCCGATAAGAAGGACAATTTAACTTTTGGGGCTAAGATACACAAAAATGCTTTATTGTATTGCATAGCAGTTATTGGTCAAGAAAAAGGACTAGAGTTGAAAAAAAAAAGATCTGAAAAAGATGGAAATGTCATACTCTCTCCTCCCATTTCTCTTTGTCAGCTGTCTATCATATTCCTCTTTCCCCTATATCTTTTCTCCCTTTCTCTTCTCTCTTACCCCTCCCCTTATATCTTCTCCCACTCTTCCCCCCCTCTCTTTCTCTTGCCTCTACAAGTATCCACCCAGATGTGATCTTTTTTTTATGAGGGTCTTGCTATACTGCAGGGGCTGCAGTTGGCATATTCTAGCCCCACCAACAAGGAAACTTGCTTATGATAAAAGTGTAGTATCAGTGCTCTCCCTGATCAATATCTCACTTTCTGTGAAAAGTGTTACACACAAAAAATATATATGTATATAATGTTTTTTACATATGTGAATTCTTAATACATTGTAAGTTTAGCTTAATGTAACACCAGGCTCAATGCTGAGAGATAGGAAGATTGTGTTGCACCGATTTTCCTAGTGGGGAAGGACTAGATTTGAACCCCATAAACATTGGTAAGGTGTAGGCTTATTTGTATTACTGATTTTACTGCTACTCTACCCTTCTTGTCTTTGCTTCTGACATTTTCTACACTAAATATTGATGGCAATATGGAAAGAAAGAAAGATCATTAAACACTGACTTTCTTTACTTAAAATTTATTTGAGCAAATTTTGTCATACATTGAAAGCCATGATAAAAGGGATCATCAGTGTTTGGGAATATTACTGTCAGAATAGTACTACTAGGTATGATTTAAATTTATTGATTTTACTGTAGAAATGCATTGAAAATGATTTTATAAAAGAAATATATTGAAAAGTTAATAAAAAGGGATTGTTGGGGGGGGGGTCATAATTGAAGCAAATGTTTCTGTCAAAATTGGAATATTATTTGTATGAAGTGGTGTTGACCAAGAAGGGATTCTCAATAAATTTGATGCAAGGATATGGAGGAGTGTGTCAGGCTGAAAACTTTCCAGCAAACTTTTGTATAATTCAGGATTTATAATGTTTTTTTTTTTATTTCCTTGAAAAGTTATTCACCTTTTGAGAAATCAGAAATCTAGCCAATGAAAACAAAAAAAAATTTTTTTTTTTTTTTTGATTACAAATGTTTATTGATTTTTGTATGGATTTAGAAAAAGATAAAAAAAATAAGATTTTTTTCTTGTTCCTAAGGAACAGATTTTTTTTTTTTTTTTTTTTTTTTTTGAAGTTTTCTTTTATAGACCTTTTTTTATGAGCCTTTTTCTTCCTAAAAAAACATTATTTTTACAAACACTTTCCACAAACACTAAGCCTTTTTGTTTTTTGTAAGAAACAGATATTTTTTTTTTTTTTTGCAAAACTTTTTTATTTTGCCTCACCCTTAAGAAACATTTTTTTTTATATGCATTATTGTTTTTTCCTTAGAAAAAGATTTTTTTACTAATTTTTTATAGTCTTCTTTTTCCTAAGCATATTTTCCCTAGAAACAAACATTTTTTTATTTATAGTGTTTCATTGACTTGTTGCTGAATGATCAAATAGATTTCTATATATCCTTGCAGATCTAGATGAATGAATAAGAAATATTTTCATACCACTGCATTTCAATAATCGTAATTTCTTTTGACCCAGTTAAATCTGAATTGTCTGCACATCTGATTAATCTGTTTCTGTTTAGAACTTTTTCTCAAACATTCTAAAGGCAGAATGGAATTATATCTTCACACAAGTCCAGAATTTTCTTTATCAAAGAAACATCAGTAAAATAGATGACTTCACAAAGATGGATATATATATTTTTTTCCTTACAGAGAGTAGCAGAAAACAATGGATGTATGGGATCTTTACCTGAGCATTTGTCTTTTGGTATATTTTGTTGCTGTTAGATAACTAATAAAAGTCTGTGTGCTGCTACTACCACTTTAATGAGTTGTATGCTGGGAAAATATACTCTGACTGCCAACTTAACTACAAATATAAGATGAGGAGCATTTTAAACTAAGCAACATTAGTCTGTAACCAAAAGACTAACCTTGTTCTTCCTTTAAAATGATCATATGAGATGTGCAGGTACTACTACTACTGTTACTAAAAACAACAACATCATCATCATCAGTACTCAAGCTGATTCTATATTAACTGTTAGGCAATAAACTTTTACTTGTGGCTTTTTCTACTAAAGGAAGTTTTAGTGTCTTCACTGTTTATACAAGAAATCAAATGGTCTAATACATTGGTAAGTGTAATCTTTTTTTATTCTACACTTTGTAATTTATCCATATTTTTCATAGTTTCATTATGTATATCATTAAATTTATAGGAATATAGTTGACAGCATATAAAACTCAACCTTTTCATCAAACAAACACCCACCTACCCACACCAATAATTTAAAACAATCTCTTTTTCTGTCTGAATTTATGGCATGAGTAGTTATCATTATGTATATTTTCAGCTGTTGTCACCTCTGGCCTTCTTCAGGTGTTTGTCAATCCTATTTGATTTTCTATATGAAATTGAGGTGTCTGGTAAATTAATGATTACTAGACACCATAAACTACCAATATTTATACCTGGCCTAACTCCATATTAAATGTAAAAAAGAAAAAAATGCAGGAGTCTTGTGTCTTTTAATTGTAGTTCTTTCTGATTTACTAAAATATTAGATTTGAAGGTTTATTATATTTTTTTAATCTTTAGTCTCCTGAAGTATTCAGTTATTTTAAGAATTCATGTATGAAATAATTCAAACATAAAATAAAATGAAACCTTTCACTGTTTTTCTTACTCACTATAGTTTTCAATCATAAAAAAAAAATTTGCTAGAGAAATTTTTGTTTTTAAAGAACTGACACTTGAAGTTTTCCCATTTGTAACTTATAATTGAAATTGGAGTCTACTCAGGTATTAAAAATACACCAATTACATCACGCAGCAGTGCAATTACTTAATGTATAAGGTACCATGCAAAAGTTGATGAAAGTAGGCATGAAATGTTTTTCTCAAAGAAAGAAAAATTGATGAGAAATAAAAAGTTGTCATTTTCTGCTGCAGTGAGTACACCTGAAGTATCCAGAGAAACAGAAAATACTGAGGTTGGAAATTTCTCAGTTAGACCCATTTCCCAAAATCTGACCATCGGATTTGCCATATTTGACAGCATAAAAGATGCGTGGGTATATTAGAGACACACCCATATCAGCAAGAAAAGAAGTAGTGTATTTAAGCATCTAATGTTTAAAACAAACTATCAGTATATTACAAAACATTGAAAAAGTCCCTTTAACTATAGCAGGTTACTTTACTGTACACAAAAAGCAATAGCAGAAAACCTTACTGCATATAAAAAGAAAGCTAACAGTATATTCATTGTCTAAAGTGCGATTGGTGATACACCCATGGACAAATCGTCTGAAATTAGAGAGGTCCAAGGCTCCATGCTGTGTCTCAGTTTTGTTTGTTTGAACCATTATGCTAAGCATGAGTAGTCCATTAATTTCTGTTGCAGCTCAAACAGGAAGGGGTATGCTGTTCCTTTCTTTGAGACATGAGAGGTGGATTTTCAAATCAACCAGGCTGGTTTTGAATTCAGTTTTTGCTTCTCTTAGGCCAGTTGCCACTGAAGACTATAGGACCCAGTCAGTCTTCCTATTTATCCATAGCTACAGGGGTGGAAGTGAAAAGATGTATTCATACCTTTCCCAAGTGTATAAGCTCATAATTATCAATAGCAAAAAAACTTTACTGTATATAAAATGCAAACTAGCAGTAATTGATTGATATTGATAAAGCACTTTAGTAATAGTAAAAAACCTTACTGTATATAAAAAGCAAGCTAGTAGTAGAACGGGACACAAGGAGAATAATCACAATAGTGAAAATAAACATTCTTTTTGGCCACTTCATATGATGGACATGTTTCTCTACAGTATTAATGTAGGTTTTCCAGGTCAGTTTTTACCTTTAGTTTCCTTTCAGTTATGTCTGTTTCTTCTGTAGTTTCCTGCTGGGTAATGACAAGATTGTACTGCAACACATTGAGGTATGATGTGTCAGCTGATATCAATAAATGTTACCAGTACTTTGTTAGGAAAATTCGTTTTACAATATCAGTAGTAGTAGTAATATTATTATTATTATTATTATTAGGGAGTTTGGCTACATAGAAGTAACTGAGGTAAAATTATAGTCTATGATAGTGAGCTTTGGGGATAAAATAAGCCTATGAGAGGCTTCAAGCAGAATGATTGTTTTAAGCATATTTTTTCTTTTTTGTGGGGAGGGGGGTAAAAGTATTTCTTATATGTTGTCATTTATTATTTTTGCAAGAGTGTTCTTGTTAGGTCAAGAATATTTTATGTGGTTTACCTAAGATCAATGTATTATTTGCTAGTCATTTACTTAGGATCAAAGTGTAGTATCTGTACATTGTGAAAAGTTTTGTGAAAACACACACACTACATATATGAAGATTGATACATATAAAAAAAACTCAAACCTGTGTATCTACTGAAATAACATTATTAGTAATAGAAATAATCCCTGCCATTTACAATCTTTCAGAATAAAATCCATTAATTGGTGAAATTAATATATTTATGAAAAAAGAGGGGTGTGCAACATTTCACTTTCCCTCCCTCCCTCTCTCATACACATGCATATAAAGATACACTTTTAAGTATCTCCTCATATATGTGTATATTTTATAGCTCTAGGACATTCTTCTTGGTAGGGCTGAGAACTTGTCAGCAACAGCATCTCTCAAATATATTTTAAAAAGTTACCTATAGTTTAAAATTTGCTGTCTAACAGTAATAATAATAATGTAATAGGAAAGCTTGCTCAATATTGGGGATAAAGCATTTGAAGATGTAAATAGTATGTGTACAGTAGGTGCACTTTTTGGTCTGATGAGCATTAAGTTGTGAAACAGCAGTGTTTTAGTTCTCTCTTTTGTTGCTTCTTGATGAAAATTTAAATATAAATTGTCCATTATCTGAGTACTATTTACTTTCGTAAGTCATAATCTTCACATATATCTTATCTTTTTTTTTTTTTTTTTTTTTTTTTTTTTTTTTTTTTTCATGTTAATAAACTTTCAACTGTCATTGTCAGGACTTAACATGAACTGATGCATGAAGATACAACACTTTAAAAAAAAAAAAGACCTGTTGGAAGATAATGACTTATAAAAGCCAAAAGCACTCAGAAACTGGGCATCTGTTTCATTTCCAATGTTAAAGGTAAAAACTAAATTTCAGTACCAAACACTGATAATGGTTACAGGAGCACCTGAAAATTTTTTGATGTGTGTGCGTGTGATATATGATTGTTTCACCAAGAAAATTGTCAACCAGGCATTTCTTTGTAACTGAATATTAGAGATTAAAATTAAATTTTTACTTATGTTATTTCTACTTGATTGCAAAACTGAATTTCAGTTTTACAAGGGACTTGATTGTGAAATTGAATTACAATTTGACATTCAAGTCTCCTGACAAATAAATATAATCTCTGTGAAACTCAGAAAAAGGGAACATTTATTTGCACACACACACACACACACACATTAGTAGGATGTATTATAATATTTGGGACAAAGTGGAAAAAATTTTTAACAAGTTTTTAGGTTAAAACTGTGTGTACTGAAATTGTGTTGATGATAAGAAGGACAATAAATTACCTTATCAGATCTGATGACCAGAGACTTCAAAGTTTTTTTTTTTTCATATATATTAGAACTGTTGGTGTTTGTTGGATTTTAAATCTGCCCACTCTGAGTAAATCACTGTTTCATTTTTCTCAATTAGCTCTTATATAACTGCTATTGCTTTTGTGATGATTGGTGATGTATGGTCCTGGTTTTAGATTTATTATTGAGAATTGTGAGATTAGTGAATTTTCAATGCATTTTCTTCTTATTGAATCCTTTTATTTCCTGATCAAACTCCTGAAGTTGTTTGAACTTTATCAATGTTTTCAATGGTTTCTTATTGGTTTATTTTACCAGAATCTACCAGTAGTCTTTATGTCGATATATTGAAAGTTTCACCATTACCATAATAGTTGATTATCTAATGTTTCAGACTATCACCAAAGTATGAAGTTCATTCTTTATGGACTCTCCTTTATTGTAGCCTTGTTCCAGACTAAGCTCATCTTGATAATGCCTATGCATTTATTTGAATATAAAAAGTAATGTTCGCTTGGAGGCTTGGGTTTTTGTTATCTCATAATGAAGAATGAATTGACAAAATGAAAATGATTAATTAGATGAAAGTATGAAATGAGGATCAATTTTCTCTGTGGGGACAAATCTTAGCTGGAATATATTTAACATGTGCAAAAGTTTCCAGCATTTTTTTCTTCTACTCTTAGATGCCTAACACAAAGTGGAAGGTTAGAATTTTTCTCAATCTGCAATAAACTGGGAAAAGGAAGCCTTAATTAAAGTGGTGGGGTAAGAAATTAATTTCAAGCATTAAAAAGTGTGAAATTAATAAACAGACTGTTCTTAATAAGCCTGGCAGTTTTTTTTTTCTTAAAAACAAAAAAATGCTGAAAACTTTTGCACACATTAAATATATTTCAACTAAGTCTTTTTTAAGTCTCTACAACAAAAACAATCCCAAGGAGAAAACTGATCATTTCTTTAAAAAATTAAATGTCTTACCATGTCTGTTAGTCACTTAAGAGCATATATTAAAAAAGAGCATCAGCAACTTAAGTACTTAAATACGGAAGAACTTTACGACTTCTTTTCACACAGTAGCTTGATCCTACTCTTGATATTTCCATGGCATATCTTCAGATGGGATCTATTCTCTAGTTTCGTTAATTCAAACCTTTACTGCTAGGACATAGCATGCTACTTCTATGGAGTCAAATCACCCTCATTTGCTCAATGTCCTTAAAAAACTTTTTCCTAAGAACTACCACTTCTGTATGGCTGCTTCCCTTTGACCACTACATTCTTGATCTTTTCATTATATATCCTCAATTCCTACAACTACTTTCACTCCCATTACACTTCATTCATCATGAGTTACATTCCCTAGTCCTACCAGCTTGGACTTTCACAGCTAGGACCTAGCAGTGTCAAATTATCTCCATCCCTTCATGTGCCTTTGGTTAGGAGTGAGTTCTACTCAGACAGCTACTTCCTCAGAATTGTTATTTTATGGAACAGACTCCTGAGAGGATGCTTCCCTGATAATTACAATCATAAACGCTTGAAATACAGGGTTGACAGATTTCAATCCAAGATATCCTCATAATATGCACTTCTTCCACCATCTTCCTTCTTTACAATAATCTCAATAACCATTGAGTGGGCCTTGTATTGGGTGAACTAGAGTGTTAAAAAAAAGAAGAAAAATAACCATTCTTGTGTGTTTCTCAATCCTGTATTAAGTGAAAATTATTATTAAAGAAATATGAGCAACATAACAGAATATTTCATTAATAAGTAGGGGAATCAGGCTGTTAATACATTGATTTTTGAATGCTTTTTACTTTTAGTGATTTTATAAAGTAGAAGTCTTTCTTATATTCAACAATAAAAAGAGAAAAAAATCCTAGATTATTTGGGTAGGAAATCTAATTTAATTAAATACTGCCATCATTTTTTTTATGTTCCAGATAAACTGCTTATTTTACAATGCCTTCCTAAAGTTAAGCAAAGTATTAAGAAACAGGAAAATTTAATTGAAAACAGAGTACTGAACTATTTTGTAGTATCAGTCCTTTTATATGGCAATCTCCTCTCAGATAAAGAAAAGACTTGAAGCAACAGAAATGTGGTTTTGCAGAAGGATACTGAGAATACCATGGACTGGACATGTGAGCAATGACAATCTTTATGTATATTTTTCTTTTAAATTTCAGCAATTAGTAATAGATTGAGTGGGACAACAAGATATCCAAGAAATAGATCTCAGTACTTCTGGATTGTAATGCAAGAATCATTGTATTTCAGCAAGTAGATGAATTTATTTTGATTTGATCAATTGATTTTTAAATCCCCCTCCCACTTTTTTCATGTCTCTGTGGAGAGGATGATAAACAAGTTTCATGCTAAAAGTTTTTATACATTCAGTAACAACACAAAAATGCTCTACCTTGGTTTATAACACCTTAGTCTTCAAAGTGTCTTCCTTTGAATCTCAAACTCAGACTTTTCACAACAGTCTGTTAAGTGCTCTTTTGGGATTGCCATCATCTGTTTGTCTCATTTTCCTTAGCTTTTAGCATTGGAGGAAAAGGAGGCAGAATATCTAAAACATTCCTCTTTTGGCCAGTTTGAATTAAACTGAAGACAGTAATGGACAATAGTTTTTGATTACTGGAGCCAAGTAATAGTGCCATGGAGAAAATTAGGCAATGTTTAATCTACATACCTGCAAAAAAACAGTGTGTCAGAAGAACGTTTTTTTCTGTATATCGTTCTCCTGTAGACTCCCTCAACAATGTTTGAGAAAATAGAAACAAAAATGACACTTATATATAGCATTAGAAAGAGTTGAAATTTTTAGGGAAAAGAAAGCGAGCTTGAAAAAATTGACACTCAAAGACCATGTTGTGAGAAGAAAGCAGTGCATAGCCTACCTACTGAACTTGTGTAAATGGTTGGCAGAATTGGGTTTAGGAGAGATAGCAAAAATGACAAAATTTACTAAGTGATATTATAAGGAACAATGTGGAGAGCCATAATCATCCATGTGCTAAGGGCTGCAGCACATGAATGAAGTCTACCATAGTTGGGATCATTGAGTCAATGCAAATTCCACAATCATTTCTTTAACTGAATAGAATGTGATTTGCCAGGGCTACATACAGTTTTGAATTCAAAACTGTCTTTCTTCTAGACTGGTTGCCAACTATGCCTATAGAGCTCAGACTGCTCTACTTTTTAGCCATAGAGGTTTTGAATTTAGAGTTGTCCTTCTAGACCGGTTAAACAAAGCTATACAACCCACTCTGGAAGGGAGATAAAGGCTATCAGGTTGTAAAATAACTTTGGCACAATTTACTGATGACTAGTCTACTTTTTACACCCTACATATTTAATTAATTAATGTATTTGATGAAATGTTTATGTATTTAACTTGTCACAAACACCTACAAATCTTATTTCAAATTGGGTTGAATAATCAGGGATTTTTTTGTGCTTTCTGATGCTATGAATTACAAGGAAAAGTTTGTAATGTCGACTTTTCAATTTAACAGTATTACTTGATAGTGAAAAAAAGATAATTTATTTGAAAACTGAGATGTGGAAAGAATGTTAGATCTAAAATATACCAGAATTAATTTGACTTTAAGTTGAAACTTCTGTAAGCTCACTCAAATATAATTTAAATATTTTATATATATATATATATATATATATATATATATATATATATATATATATATATATATATCTCATAGTTATAACAAAAATACTACAGAAAAGTGGTATTATTTTTACAAAGTTTACTTGAAAATTTTCTCTATTAATCCTAATAAGATAAAAAACATTTTTTAGCTTTTTAGAGAAGTTGTTCATTGTAATGACATATGTCTTTTTTTTCTTTTTTTTTTTTTTAATAGATTAATAAGTAAAAAAGAATGACATTGTTTTATTATCGCAAAAGTAAACTTGGACAAAAAATCAATCTTGACACTGTATGATGTAGAGGGATATCAAAGTGTCTAAAAATATTTACCAATTTAAAAAAAAAAATATTATTCATTAATTCTTTTTGATCAGTTTTCCCATTTTAAGCACAATTCAGTTACTGAATATGACACATCTTGAAGAAGTGAAATGTCAAAATGTCATATTCAGCAACTTTGCTGGAATGTCAAAATTAACCTTTTATTTACTTCACTGGGTTACATTGTTCACCTTCCTGTACCTTTTGAAAACAAAAGAAATCGTCAAAATTAAGTAAACACTCACCTATGGATGTGACATTTTTATTAATACAGATATTAATTTGGCTTGTAAAAGTCCCCTTTTTCTAACTCTCACCATGATCACTCTTATACCTCCATTAGTTGAAGAGTACCCTATCAGCATCCTCAGTACTAATGGTTATGCATTCACTCATACCCTAACAAACTCTTCTTTCTTAATTAATTTTTTTAAGTACTTATGCACTCACACAAGTGATTTCTTCCTTCTACTGTGGGTTTTGCGATATCAGATAGAAGCTTGAGATGTCCATTGGTTACAGCTTCAAGCAGCTTTTCTTTGCTATCTCCCTGGTTTGTTGAAGCAACTGCTAGTTGGTATTCAGTTGGAATCCTGTTGATGGGAATTTTTTTTCAACTATCTCAGTGCTGCTAGATCAATCAGTAACCTCTTTTCTCCAAAGATATTCAGGCTCTTTTTGTTTGTGTAGAGGTCTACATGAGATATCTTACAGTTCAATAGTTCATTTAAAATCTTTTTAAACATTAATCCAGAGTCAACTTCCTCTACAGCAACCAATGTTTCTGCTGTAAGAGTGGATAATGCTATTCTCTTTGCTTTCTTTGAGGTCCACATGATTGGTAAGGATCTGTTGAATTTGTCATGAAGAAAGATGATCTATTGGATTTGTGAGGTACTCCCACTTGGTTTCCAAAGCTAGCATCACTAGCCACAACCCTGATGTTCTTGAGGTCTAATCACCTGACAAGAAACATAATCACAGTTCTTAATGGTTGTTCATTTTAAGATCTGATGCCTGTGGTTTACTCTGGGCAGTGCTAAAACCGCAGTAGGTAAAGGAACCATCTGGTCTGCTTATCTGTTGTTAATTTGTTCTTATGCTTTAATTAGTCAAGGTTCATCTTAATTTCCTCTCTTGAGTCCTTCTAGGTCATTAGTATGACTCTTCTTTTTTGCTACCAAAATATGTGAAAATCACTTCCTCTTTAAAGACCCTAAATTATATTTTGAAATGTCTCATAACTTTATGTATGAACTCCTCAGAACCAGCATGCAGAAAATCATCCATGTATATGGCAAGCAGGTCTTCCAACTTTCCTTCAGACTTGTCTGAGAATATTGTCTTGTCAAGTTGGGATATTTTTACACTCAGGTTGAAGAGTTCCACACATACTTTTAAGTACCAGTTGCAAGAATCATCTACCTGTCCATATTTTACTTTGAGTTTCCAGATAAAACCAGATTTTCTCCTCTCGTTCGAAGGACTGACAAATAAGTCTCTTTCTATGCCTTTGCCCTATAGAAAGGTGAACTTGATGTCCAGTATGAGTAGTTGTTATTTATGTCTAGCAGATATGGCTTGCATGATCCTGATGTTTTCTTTCATGCATTCGGATCAATTGGATCACAGTCCATTCTCATGCTCCTCATATCCTCAAACCACAAATCTTGCTTTGGGAGGTTACCTTGCCTTCTTTTACTTTAGTAGTAACCAACCATCTTGTTGATAATTTCTCCTGTCATTTATCTAGAACCTGACAGTACACATTTTTTTTTTTAATTCTATTTTGATAGATATTCTTCCTTTGCTTCACATCTTGATTTTTTTTAATCCTTTCGTCCCAAACAAGGCAATAAAGCAACTAAGATTTCATCTAAATTTTTGAAGACCAAAGTTGACTGGAAAGCAAAAAGCCAGAAGAGTTCCACAAGTAGCATCTAGCTCGATGACTCTTCCAGGGCCTTTCTATCTAATGTCTAGCACTGCCTAAGATGAATCAGTGCTTTAATCCTCTAGTCTGTGAGTTCAATTCCTGGGCCAAGTAGTACAGGCTCTGACTTAGTGGAAACAGGATGATCAGTACTAAAAAGGACAAAACTAGATATCTCCTAAACATGGACAGTGGCATCAAAAGAATCTACTTCTATGTACCATAAACGATTATGGCTCTTCATGACTTCCTGTCTTTTGTAGTCCTTAGCAAAGTTTTTTTTTTCTATATCGCTTAAACTCTGTTCTGCCAACAAGCTAGTTAGGTAGGTCATGCACTGCTTTCCACAGTCACTTTTACCTTCCATATGTCTAGTTGGTCAAGTGTCAAATTCTCCAAGCCCTCTTTCCTCACTGTAGATTAAATAAAGGGTTCAATTTGAAATTCCTTGAAGGTTACCTGGATCAACAGATCTCTTAAGAAGGCTACAGGGCACAACTGCTGAAACAGTGTGATAATAACAAATCAGCAAGACAAGAAGATTGCTGATGGCCTTAGATGATTTGGGAATTGATAAGTTACCAAAGTGAAAAATGGGGAAAACAGTGTGGAAATTCTGGAAGTACTCAGATCAGTGTTAATAGCATTACCAAAGCAAATGAATGTGAACTCCACCAGACAATCAGCTTGATGAGCCACAAAACTAATAATTAGAATTCTAATGAATAAACACTTATGGCCATATCACATTGAAACACTATTTCTTATATGATCACCAAAATTAATCAATGTTGAACCAGGTCAATACCTAAATGTGTAACTGCTTGGCAATAATGGATGCTGCAGGTAGTATAATGAATAATGGCTCGAAATTGTAAATCAGAGAGCAGAGTTGTAATTCCAGTTGGGTTCATTATATTTACTTATGTACAAATACTCATGAGAAAGTTATGAATCCACCTCTTCTCCTCCCAGCTATGGGTTAACTTGTAGGACTTGTATCAGCAAATCATGATCATCTCCAAAAAATTCTAATAATCTAAATATTTTCTGGCTTTAAATAACTTGCAAATGGTTGATAAGCTGTAAAAACAAATCAATCAATCTAATGAGCAGAGCTTATGGCAGAATTAAACTCTGGAAATAATTAAAGAATAATGGTTCTTTGTTTAAGAGGCAAGAACGAAAAAAAAAATTCTTATAATCAGAATGCTATCAATGCATTTGTAGAAAGATCTATAAATTACACAAAGGCATTTGATAGGGTATGTGGAGCTTCTTGAAATATTAGAAGAGCTTGATTTACATGGAAAAAATATTAGACTAATCTGTAACCTCTTCTGGGGGAAAACAGATTGCATGCTGTTAGAGAATGAGTTTAGTAACTACACAAAAATAGAAAAAGGAATATGACAAGGATGTGTTTCCTCATCAGATTATTTAACTTGTACATCAAGATGATTCTAAAAGGACAAGAAAACCTATCAGTGGACATAATGGAACAATATACTCTCTAGAGATGACAGTGTTAATGATAGGTTTAGAAGGAAAACTGAAAAAAGAAAACATTAGATGTGAATTGAGAAAGCAAAAAGATAGGACGAACCATCAACTGTAAGAAGATGTATAGATGTCAACACAAGAGACAGCTCACATTGCAAGTTACATATCAGGAACAGCAAAATCAAGCAGATGTGGAAATTTAAGTATCTGAATAGAATACTAACATACGGTAAAGTGTGATTAAAAAGATCTGATGTTTTTTACAGTTGAAATGGCTAGATGCAACTGTAAGTTCTATACGAATAGTTTCTCTTATTGCACTTCTCACTTGTGGAACTCTTCTCTATCATCTTGCTTCCCAGTCAACTTTGATCTTTGAAAATTTAAATGCAGGCATTATCTTCTGTCTTAATTCTTGTTCTTTTATTCTCTCTCCTTAATAATGTTTTTTTTTCTCATATTCTCTAACACTCAGTAACCATTGCATCTTAGCAGCTTTATTACCAGCTTGGGTTGAAATAATTAAAAAATAAAAATACTAATATTCACAAAATACAAGGCTCAAGAGCTACTCTAGGTAGAGAATTACTGAATGAGATTGTTGTAAGGGCATAAAGGGAAGAGGAAGAGATGCATATTATTATGAAGATATGTAAGATAGATAGTAATTGACTCTTGACATGAAGAGGTTAAGATTTTAGTAGTTGAGGAAGCATCCTCTCAGGAGACTGTTCCCGAAAGTAGCAATTCTGGTGAAGCTTTCTCCTTACCAAAAGTTTATCAAAGGAATGTGGATGAGTTGACGCCATGTACATGATATGGTGAGTCTTAGCTGTCAAGGTCTGAACTGGTGGAACTAAGGAATATAGCTCATCTGAACAGTAGCTATAGAAATAGTGATAGAGAAATGAGAGGCTAACAATTTTTTCATCTGTGAGATAGGGGTTGCAAAGTGGAAAATAAGGCTGAACAGTTAGGACTAGGCAGCACCAGCCCAGATACATCAGCAATACTCTATTTTTAATCTGATCTGGCTATTGTGAAGATGAGCTATGACAACAGGAGTTAGGTACTTTCTGGGGGCAATACAAGGAACCAACTATTCTTTTAGTATCTTTAGCAATGTACAAATTCCACTTGAGTTCTGGAGAGAGCTTTAATTCCAAAAGACATTCATGGCAAGGAGCCTGATTAAAAGTATAATACTTACCAAGATTGGAGTAAATTAAGTGTGCATAAGAATTTTTTTTTACATTAATGTTCATCATGTATAAGGCCCAAGAGCCACTCAGGTAGAGGGATACATAGTAAAAGGCAGAGTTTATGGGGATATGTGGGGAAGATAATAGTTAATGCTAAACTTGAATTTTTTTAAAAATTTTTAATCAATTCATCCTAAGCAAGGCAATAATACCACTAAGATGCAAGGGGCTACTGGGAATGAAAGAGCATGAGAAGATTTTAGAAAGAAGCAGAAACCCAATTCTAAACATGAAAAAAGGGATAAATCTTTACTCCTGTTCAAAAAGCAGGGAAGGAGTGTGGACTGGATGATAAGTGAACCTATCTACTTCTATTGAGGAGGGAAAAAGAAAATAGTAAATAAAATTTCAGAGTTTAGGCAAACATATTAGAGGTACAGAGTGGAAGTAGACTTTTTGAAGGACCAGAAACCCAATGCTAAACAGGAAACAAGGGCTAAACCTCTGCTCTTGTCCAAAAGAATGGGGAGGATTGTAAAGTATCTTTTTGGGAATCAGTTCCGCAAAGCAGCAGTTTGTGGGAAGGAGCTGCTTAAGTGGAACTCATATCTTACCAATGAAATATGAAGGGAATCAGGCTGGTTCGCTACAATGCGTGTGGCATGGTGCGTTTTAGTTATGAAGGTTAGAAGTAGTAGAACTAAGGATAGTGAAAGATACCTTTTAGAAATTGTGCAAAGTATTAAGGGATTAAAAAAAAGCTCTTAGAAATAAAGAAAAAAGTTACTGTAATATCTAATCTACATCCTATATATTGGACAATTTCCTCAGATTAAGGGGAGACATAGTGACAAATGTGGCTCTCCTAATGAATCCTGAGAATATCATGGACAGAATAAGTAACAAGGAAAGTTTAAAAACATGAACAACAAGAAAACAACCAGAAAATAGGAGCTGACATTTCTGAGATACATGATAAGGAAAGAAGGCTTGGAGATCTTAATGCTCAGTAGGCATACTGAAGGCAAGTAAAGCAAGAAGGAATTGTCTAACATCATTAAGTTTGCATGAAAGAATGGCAGAACAAGGACTAAAAAACAAAGTTAGGTAGTAAAGAAGCAAGAGTTACTTGGTGTAACAAAAGGCAGGAAGTTGTGGAGAGCCATGATTGAAAGGATGTAGTTTATAAAAGAACAAAATTCTACAATTTAGATGATTATTATTAGTGTTCTAATTCCATTATCTAAAATATAATGTTTTTAACTCAGCTTCACCAATGCCTTTTTTAAGTTGATCTAAAACTAAGTTTCTCTTTTAATTCAGAAATTCCACATTTCTGGTCTGATCCAGTGTGGGGATCTATCATTCTAGCACTTCTTTTATTTGCCTTGTCCCTTCAGGACATTAGCAATTATGGTCCTCCACAACTTCCAATCATCTGTCATTCCTTTACACAAGAAAAGAATGCTTGTAGAATTTAACACTTACAGGGCATATTGATGGGAAGAGAAGCAGTGGGAAACACTGTGTAACCTGCTTAATTGCTCCTTAGGAAATGGATGGCAGAACAAGCACTACAAAGAGAAGTGGTAAGAAACAAGAGTTATTTGGTGCAACAAAAAGCAGGAAGATGTGGAAAGCCATAACTGGCCACATCCTGAAAGGACATGGTATATAAAAGAAAGAATTTTACAATTTTGACTATTATTGTTAGTGTTATTATTCCATTATCTGAAATTAGAAGGAAAAGTAAATTTTGGTCCAGTTTTCTTGAAAAAATTTCTCTTTGCTCACATGTTTCATTCATGGTATTCTCAATATCCTTCTGTAGAATCACATCAGTGTTGCCTCAAGTTTCCTGTTCATCTGTGAGGAAATTGGTCAGCATTTACTACCATATAGGAAGATTGATATTACATAATAGTTAATCAGTCATCTGTTTCCAATGAAATTATCCTGTTTCTTAATACTTTGCTTAGTTTTGAAAGGCATCTTTTGCTATTCCAATGCATCTTTGGATTTCTGTGTCAAATTTTCCATTGCCTATTTTAACATTTCCCAGGTAACTGTATTTTCTTGATTTTGATATCTCCTGTTTGTGGCTCACATCTTGAGCCATCCCTCTTGCAATTAATGGAAACAGAATGAGCAATAACTTAACAGTACTAAATAAGATGGTGATATCTTTATGCATGTGTTAACTATGCTTTTTACCTTTCAGGTAACTATTATGTGAATTTTTAGTGATAATCCTCTACTTTTCATGTTTCTTTTCAAAATTTCTGTATGTTATGAGAGCTGCTTGATTAGTACTCATCTTGAATAGTCTAAATTTTCAGACAATAATTTCCTTGCTTCCTATGGATTTAATTTATCAGGGTACATTTCTCACACTGCTTCTCTGGCTAAGTGAACAGTAGAGGATTAGCATTAGCAATCTCCATAACAGTTATCGGAAAGGTAAAAGTTTAAAAAGTGGACATTGGAACAAGAACAGTCTATGCCCACAGATTAAATTAAGGGTTCAGTTTGTAATTCCGTGAATGTAACTTAGATTGAAAAGCACTTGAAGAAAGCCAGAAGGTACAATTGTTAAAACATTGTGATAATAGTCTGTATGAAAATAACTCCTTGTCCCAGAAATTCCAACAAAAATTCCCTTATCTGCTAAGAATAAAAGTTTTGAAAACTGAAATAAATACTGGACCATCCATAAACCTGTTCAGTTCTTATTAAAAGCAGTTCATGATACAAAGTAGTGAGATAATATTATCAATTTTATTATTAATTAAACAAATTTTAATTTGTATTTCTAATACAAGTTAATAATTATTATTAATCACATTATACAATATTACTTAGATCAAATGCAATAATAACTTAATAATTATCATATTTTTCCTTATACATACTTGTTTATCCCTTACATTTATTTCAAAATACATAATGGCAGCAAAGTGGCATGTATCAATTTATTTATTTACCATCAAGTCATATGACACAATTTTCCAGCCATACAGATTACATTTTATGATGACAAACATACATAGCATCTTCACCTATCAAGTACTTGATAAACATCCAAAAAAATTTCTCAAGTAATGTAGTGAATTGTATAAATATATGTTATGTATATTTAAATTTATTTAATAATGCAATGTAATGTATTATACAAGTTTATTATTTTTGACAGACATAATAATTGAAATGTAATATGTAAATGTTTATGTCAAATTATTTTATGGATATTATCCAAGCAGCAAAAAGTCTATTCAATCCTGAATTACTCTGACAAAAATTCACCAGGTAACTGAAAGTATTCCCCTCTTAGAGAAAAACAACTAACTTAAATTGAGCTACTTGGGCTTGGAAACATGTTAATCTAGCAAAGCATTAGTTTTTATTACCCGGAGAATGTAAGTTCAATCCCTATGCAGGATAACAAATATTGTCCATAGATCTTAACAGTTTATATATGCAGATTGATATAAGAATTTGTATTGAAAACAAATACTGAATTCCCTATTAAAATGCAGTTAAAAACAAAAAGAAAACGGCCCTAGCTCAAGAACTCCTTGTCAAACTGTAATGAAATTTGGCACTGCATTCGATAGGGTTCCAAGGTACAATATTCTCCTAAATTGGTTGGAGTATTATGCACCATTTAAACTGTATCTCAGAAACATACATACATACATACATACATGTATACAAAATTAGTTTTAGTATTATATAGATATTTGGTTAAATGTGCAGCAATTTTCATTTCATATTTTCTGCTTGTCTAAATCAAGGGATGTCACAACCTGAGAAAGCTCCTTCAACGAAATATTAATGGCATCACAGCATTAATATTTTGTTTACTGGATTGACACAGACATAAAATCATACTTATGTGCCATATCCATTCAGGACCTGGGTGACCACAACTTTCTGCAACTTTCTTCCATTGTATCTCTAAGCAACATTTGATTCATTACCATCCCTCCTTGTTGCCACTTTGTCATTCATTCTTATGAACTCATTAGATAAGTTGCTAAGTTTCCCTCTGCATCTTCTGCCTTCCATATATCCTGTCAGTGTTAAATTTTCCAAGCCCCCTTTCCTCATTATGTGTTCCAGAAATTTCAACTCTCTCTTACTGATTTTAAGCATCCTTTTAGTTCACATTTTTTTAAAACAGTAGTTTAAGAATACCTTTCATTTTTTTTGTCTTTAAGTGGGGAATCATAGATATGTTTGACTGCCTCAGCCCAACAGGGTGTAGAAATGAGCACAAGTGTATGGAATCCAAGAATAGAACAAAGGATTTCCCAGAGATTAAATAGCATCACTGGAAAAGCAGGTATCAGTGTATGGAGGACAAAATGAAGACATGGGGGAAATTTCAAGAGGGAGATTAACATTATTTAGTCATAAGATTTTCATTTTTTTGGTGCTGAATGAATTGTCTATTCATCATAAAAGTAATTTTAAGCTTTCAAACTAAGTCTAAGATTGTACCTAAAATCTAAAAGATAATATCTATTATTCATGATAATGTCAATATGATCCACTTCAGATAATGAAAACGGAAACAGCTGGCAAAGTGTCTGTTGTTGGTGTTTAATAGTTACGATTGTTTGGTGTAAACACATCAAAGGAAAGTAGAGATAATTTTCTGTGTACAAAAATAGTGTGCATATGGAAATTTGAGGCTTTGAGGTTCATATCACACTTGACTGATAACCAATTTAAGTGTATATAGTAGATATTTACTAAATTTGACACAAAGTAATACTAATGAAAATACCTACAGTAGCAATCATTGTTTTATGACAAATGACCATAGTAATGGTGAGATTAGCTGTTTCCATCCAGGAAACTCTCAGTATTCATTGAATAAATAGTTCTATAAAAAATGTTTATTTAGTTCCCCATTTACAGTCTGTTTCATGCATAGCAATTTTTCAAAATGGACGTTTGTTTATTTTGGGCATTCCTTTTGGGCATTCTTTTTACATTTTTTTTAAAAGTGCTGACACTTCAAACTAATTTCGTTCTTTTTATTTATTAAATCATTAATGTTCTTAAATTGTCAGATTTTCAGTTTCTGCCTCTGTTTTTCTTTATTTTTTTATTATATACAACTCTACTAACCATGTTTTCGCTTTCATTTTTACTTCCCATATACATTTTAACAATATGGTGTTATCTTCCATATTTGAATGCTAGTAAATATTTTGCATATCTTTCTATGCATAAAACATGATGAGACATGAGGCCAAAGTAGAAATATCCATTGTAAAACATGTATCCAATAGTCAAGGAAATATCCTAATTTAAATGAAAATTTGTTTAATATTCAAATCAAAAGAACATTAAAAAAAAAAAAAAAAAAAAAAGATATCTACATTACAGGTATTTGTCCAATTCAGGCCAAAGTGGATATTTATTTACTTAGAAACGAATAAATTGGAAAGCATTCCTGGGTATAAATATTTTTAAAGTATGAAATTTATTTATATTACAAATGATTATGTAATGCTTGCTTTTATGAGTTTGTCTAATGCAATGGTTTTTGACATTTTTTTTATCTTGCTCCATACTTGAACCTATAGTTAAACTTCCACAGCACACTTAAATTTTTCTCCTTTTATATGCCATGTCTCTTCAGGATGTAGAAGATCATGGCCCTCCACATCTTCCTGTCAGTTGTAGCTTTTGATAAGTTTTGTCTTTTTGTTATTTCTCCCAAAACCTGTTCAACCATCCATTTACTCAAGCTCATCAAGTATGTTATGCACTGCTTTCCTGTCTCTCTTTTCATCAATCAATAGTGAGAGTATCAGATTTGCCAAGCCCTCCTTTCTCATTACGTGCCCCAGAAATTTCAGCTGCCTCTTCCTGATGTTAGATATAAGTTTCCTTTTTGTTTCCATTTTCTCTAAAGCCACATCATTGCTCACATGTTCAGTCCATGGTATCCTCAGCATCTTCCTGTAGAACCAGATTTCAGTTGCTTCAATCTTCTTCATCTTTGAGGAGATTGTCCAGTATTTGCTGACATATCGAAGGACAGATATCATGTAACAGTTAAATACTCTCTTCTTTGTTTTTAACAAAATTTTTCTGTCTCTTAATACTCTGCTTAGCTTTTGGAATGCATTTTTGGCCATTAGTGCATACTGAACGCACATTATCATAGCTAGAATTACAAATTTTAAAACTGACCTGATGAAAGCAAAAAATAACATTAAATATCAAATCAGAAATTGGATCAATAAGTTTGCAATGTGAAATTGTAGCCATTGACAGAAATTTTTCACTGTATAATGTTCAATCTGGATGATCTATGAACAAGTATTGGGTTAAGTACTTTGTGAAGATTATGATTATGTCAAAAAATAAATAATGGTTAAACATTTTCTTTTTCATTAGGCTATTGTTTTATTGCTGAGCCTATATATGTGAAGTTTAAATAAAAAATTGCAATCCCCACTTTAGGAATTGTGCACCTTAAGAAGGCTGTAGAATGGACCAACAGATATTCTATATTAACAAGAGTAATGAAAAGAATGAGTTAGTCTAAACAATTATTGGGATTTATATGGTGCTCTTGAACTACCTGTTGATAATACTGTTTTTGTTTTGTTTTCATACATAAAATGTTAATTTTGAAAAGCCAGTCTTCTCTTCAATTACTTCTCTCTTCCTTTCTCTTTCAGTCTCTCTCTTTCTCTTTTTCACTTTTTGTCTCTCTTTCTTTTTCACTCTCTAAGCATTATTTTTCTTCATACACTTGTAACATGAGAGAAAATGATGTCGGATGTGTCTAATGGAATGTATCCAAAAAGAAAATGGCGGTTTTATGAATTTTATAACTTTTAACAAAAGATAGATCTTGGTGTCAGATACTTTCACAAGACTCTTTTTAGCATCTATGCAAATTTGACCTGTCACTCAATTTATAAAAAGTGCTTAATGAGATGACAGAACTGTGTGACTGTGGTAGCGAACAGCACACATATGTGGTGGATTATTTGACTTATGCCGTTAGGTGAAATGCCGTTAGGTGAAAGAAATGAATTAGGGAACTTTGTTCTAAGCAAGGAGAAACTGATTACACAATTTTATACATTCTCATTTTATTTTTGATTTTTATCACTATTGGTTTTAATTATCCCACATTGTAATAGCAATTGTTTTGTGTGGAAAGGAGATATATGATCCTTGACTTAAATTTACTATAGAAGATTCTGAAATTGGTACACTTTCTATACATTTTCAAGGTATGAAATTTTTTTATGTAAGAGGATTTTTTTCATTTTGTCATTTAATTACCTAATGTTAGTCTGATATTTAGATCTGTGTATCATGTCCTCTACATTTTAAATTGTAAATTATTCTTCTATGTACTGTGTCACTTCAGGACATGGACGATCATGGCTCTCTTGTCCTTTGCGCCTCTTAGTAATCTTTATCTTTTCATTGTCTTTCCTAATCCCTATTTTGCCAACCATTTACACAAGCTCATTAGGTAGGTTATGTGCTCCTTTCTTCTGTCCCTCTTGTTTTCAATGTGTTCTGTATGTGTAGAATTTTCTAAGACATCTTTCTTTATGTGCCATTTAATATTTCAATAGTCTCTTTTTGATTCTAAGTGCCTAAAACTTTGTCATTGCCCATAGCATTCTCAGTATACTTCTGTAGAACCACATTTTTGTTGCCTCATGTTTCTTCTCTATCTGTGATGTGATGGTTTAGCATTTACTGTTATACAGGAGGACTGACATAACATAATAGCTCAGTACTCTTTTATTTATTTTTAATGAGATTTTTTTCATACTTTGCTTAGCTTTTGGAAGGCAACTTTTGCTTTCCTAATGTGCCTTCAGATTTTGGTGGTGCATTCTCCATTCTCTGTTAAAAACTTCCTAGATATTTAAATTTTTGTATTTGCTTGATTTTGGTATTGATATTTTGTTCTTTCTTCTTGCTTTATTTTATTACCTTCTGTAGGAGTTTCTGTCCTTTCCTGGTAGGAATTTTCATTCTCTCAGAATCGCCTCACTGTAAAGGTTGATTAAGCCCAATAACAAGGCATATTCTTGTCTCACACTGCTTTCTATTTTTGTATATTTATTGAATTCATTTTCTGTGTATTCAGGCAGTTTGCTCCCAGTATAAGTTCATTATATTGAGGACTTTAACCTATAAATATAGCATACTTTAAAACTACACAAAAAATAATTACACAAAAATGAAAATAACATGGACATCTCATTTTAGCATATATATTTACTGAAATTACATAAAAATATCTTGAAACACTAAAGAGTAAATTTATTCACTAAAATCATGATTGGCTTCAAGATGACTTTGGAATCTCCTACAACTTTTCTGGATGGTCTCCTTGTTCGTGAATGCTGCCATAATCCTTGTTTTCAGTTCATCTTTGGTATTACAAGTTTTGTTGGTCCCTCACTCAACTGTGCCCCACATCACCACATCACCCCTTACATCTGGTCATAAAGAACACATTCTACAGACTGCTGGAGATAATCCAAGTATTAGCACATGTCAAGTGGTCCTAGCATGTTATACATCTCATATTACTGCATGAAGGGTACTTTAAGAGTGGCTCCTGTATCTGTATTATTTGCAACATGTAAAGGGTCTTTTGCCCTCTGATCATTCATCACAGGAGAATTTTTGCTGATGCCTTATTGGACAAATTGCCGATCTGTTGTTTGTCTCTTCAGTCTTGAGAAGGCAACATTTGGAAAAGATAGAATAACAAATTTACACAACCAACATTTGTGGGCAGATATGTATCCTTATACTACAATACAGACTAGACACTAGCATCAGTTTATGATTAATGTGTGGGCTGGAATTGTAGGTGACTATCTGGTAGGTCCATATATTCTCCCAGAATATTTTACAGGAGCTGTCTACAGGGACTTTATTTTGAACACACTTTCAGACCTGCTAGATGATGCACCCTTGCTAATACAAAGACATATGTGGTTCATGCATGATGGGGCTCCAGCACATTTTAGTCACATTGTTTGTGATGCACTGGCTGACATCTACAATAAAAGATGGATAGGTAGGGGAGGACCAGTTCCATGGTCTGCATGTTCCTCTGACTTCAACCCTTTGCAATTTTATCTGTTGGCCACCTACAACAATTGGTTCATGCAGCAGACATTAATAACATCAATGTGTCATGGGGGCCTGTAAAGCCATTCAACACCATGTGGGAGTATTTGAAAGTGTCTACCAGTCAATGATCCAATGAGTGCATGCATGAGTAGAAGTAAGCGGAGGACATTTTGAACATTTGTTATGAGTTGCTGGGTTGAGGTACAATGAGGGCCTTTGAGATATGTGTTTATATGAACATTTTACCTTGTTTTGGTGTCAAGTCAGAAACCAACTCCCAAAGTTTGTCAAAGTATTTTGGATACACCCCATATATAGGGACACCCACTAAAAATGTGATAACTGAGGTTTAAAATGAATGTTTAAAAATGAAAAATTTTTGTTGAAGCTTTTATTTTAGTTTCAATTTCAAGCTAATTTAATATTTCCAATAAGCAAAATACTTTGCTGTATTTCAAAAACTAAATTGACTGCAAAGAATTTTTTTGCTAAAATAGGTTATTAGCACCCTTTTCAGTCATCTTTCATCACAATGTAATTCTCTTTATTAAAAAATCTTCCAAAAATGAAATATACTTTTCTAAAATTTTATTTGTTGAATATTAGCTGATTGAAAGTATAATTAACCTGTTTCAAAACAAATATTATTTTAAATTTAAAATATTGCAGAAATACATTTTTTAACCTTATGGTAGATGTATTTTTTAATCCGACAATATCTGTTTTGACAGCCTGATGACAGCTCTAATAGTGTTTTACAGTGACTTTATCTTTAAAATTTAATTTAAGAAAAGGATGTGTGTGCCTTTTTATATAATTTTTATGTACTTGGCAATCTTAAAAATTTAGGAAAATATTTATAATCTAGTGTTGAATTTTATGAATGTTGACTTTAAAGTTATTGCTCTTAATTTCTGATAGTTCTGATAGCTCATGCTTAGAAAAATCAGCACATTTATACACATACAAAAAATTCAAAATCCTTTTAAAAATATTGGTGTTTGATGATATTCATGCTTTTTCATTTATGATTAGTAAATATAATTTTCACTTAATATCCTCTAAAACACTGAAATTAATACAGAATTTTAAAAGATTTAAAAATCAATAAGTTATTCTAAATAAAAAAATGAGAACAATTCTTATAAAAATTCATTATTCATTGAAAAAATTTTTTTACCTATGACAATCGTGTCCTTAATATATTTTATTCATAAAAGCAATTAAATGATGTAGCTTTATTGCATGTTTTATTTTATGATTCTGAGATTTTTACAAAAACAAATTGATGATGTAAATTCTCCAAGGAGTCCTGCTTCTAACTAATATAGATATGAAGAGGCTTATAAAATTAAGTTGGGGTAGGTCACAGATGTAAAAAAAGAAAAAAAATCATTTGTGAATAAATCCTGAAAATTTAATTAAAATCTGGCAATTATTTGATTTTTGCAAGAATTTCAAAAAACAAAATATTTTTAACAACAAAAATGATGATAAAAATTCCTATTCTACTCTTCAGTCCAACCACTGATGCAAGAAAAACAAGATTTTTAACAAAAATTTCAAATATGCTAGAAAGGATTAAAAAATTTAATAATATAATAAAAAATACTTTTATCTTTCCCTTTAATGATAAAATAAATATTTTGACAAAACTTTTTTTATCAAGTTTGGGGTCTTTTTTTTTTTTTCATCATGGTATACTCTTTTTTAGAAAACTTTTAGTGGTACCTAATATTAATCTATATTTTATCTTTATTTATAAACATGATTTAATCATTTATAGTATTCTAAGATCATCAGGGGACTAGTGTGTCAAACAAGAGTGTTCAGTGTTGTGTTGTTTTATATTTTAATATAATTTTTATTTGTAATCATAATTTAATCATTTATAATCATATATATTTAATTCTGCAGTTATCATATGTTAAATAGGAGTCTTTAGATGTTAGTCTAATACTGTTTTATATTTAATATTGATTTGTAATTATAAGTTAATCTTCTATATGATTTTTATAAATTTAAATCAAAAGTGGTGTTGGCTGCTCAGTCAATGAATGCTGTATATTTCCTCATAAGGAAACGGATAATATTACTTTGCCTTAGCCTGGGATTGAACTCCTTATTACTGTACAACCAAAAGCTGAGTTGGTTAAAGATTTTGTTAGTTAATTTAATGGTATAGTAATTTTATGTTCAGGCCTTGGCAAAACTAATAATATATGGTACACCATTGAAATTTTACTGACAAAGGCTTTGTGCTTGGTGCCATTAAGTTTGGTGTCAAATCATCTATAAATTCCAAGTTCCAATTTATCCAACATTTTTTTAACAGAAATATAAAATAGATCTGGTGTTATTTATGTTCTATTAAATACACTGTAAAGACTGGTTTTCTGTAAGACAATGGAAAACAAATTTTTATATCTTCTGAATATTTTCTTCTAAGATGATAGGAAAATCTAATGTCTGTCAATCTGTCTACCTCTGTTTTGAAAAAGCAATGGAAATTTTTTCAAATTTCCTTTACAAGCTAATGTTTTTAGGCAGTTACGTTCATTTTCAACATCAAATTCAATTTAAAATGGTGTTTAAGCTGCAAGATGTTTACAGTTCTTTATATATATTTAAATTCATTAGGCAGCAAATATTTCTATTTATATTAAATAAATAAACATATTAAATAATATTAAATATTTAGGTTCATTTTATTTTCCTTTTGATTGTTTTGTGGTTTTTTTTTTTTTTTTTTTTTTATTTAAATAAAGCCCAGTTATGGGTCTCATGTTTTGTCACTTTAAACCCAGCAGCTTATATTTTTTGATATTTCCTTGTTGCCATAGCACCTCAAAGTTTCTTAGCTTGACATAGTTTTCTTTTAAAAAGTACAGATCAGTGGGATAGAGTCATGAATCTGTTTTCATCAGACTTGCATTAGAGTCCAAGAATACCTGATGGAAATTTTTTGTATATCTATTTAATTCATTTTCTATCTGCATGCAGGCATTTTACTATCAATATAAGTTCTGGATTATTCTAACATCTTTTCCAAATAGATCTAGTTTACCTAGCCGTTCAAATGCTTTTGCATAATCTATAAAACATATGTGCACATCCTTCTGCATTTGTATATATTGGGTGAGCCAAAATGTTTGTTTGCTTAAGTAGAAAATTTACTTAATAATCTGAACAAACTTTTTAGCTGTGTGTGTTGGAATAAAATATACTTAATGGGGTTAATAATATCACATGTTGATTAATCACCAGATAATGGATGAGCTATGGAAGAAATGAATATTCTCCCAGTTTGTATCCCCACCTCTTATTATAGGCATTATTATATCCATGATATAATAACACCTTATTTCACAGATGGAATGAAAAACATGCTTTGTTTCAGAGTTTTATTCTACTAAGTCATACACAAAATTATATACTCATATTTACATTTTTCCACCCAAAGAAACTAGAACATTTATGCAACAACAAGCAGAGTGAAAGGTGGCAAAAAGAGAGCACCTTATTTGTAATAATTCTCAATGGGAATTTGAGCTGCCAAAGATTCCTCTGTTTCCAGAGAAGTCATGTTTAGGATTCCAGATTCAAGTGGGTTGGATTTGTCTATGTCACTAACAAGTACATATTCCAAAAAAAGAAAATTAATTTTTTTTTTTTTTTTTTTTTTTTTTTACCAAATTGCGAGTTGGGGATAGTTTATATCTGATGAAGATAAATGGTACCACGGGCTTGTAAGTTGCAAGTTGAAGCTGGTTGGCCCTAGCAGAATGAACAACTCTTGTGTTTTGACTCCAGGCAGTTAACTGACAGACTGGCCACTTTTGTTACTCTATGAAAAGACATCACTAAGTGACTGTCACATGACCCACATGCCTTCATCTCAACCAAAGGGAGATAATTTCCTTTTGTATCCCTATTTATATTTCTAAATTTATATATCTGCTTAGACTCTGTTATTTTTATGAATTTAATAATAGTTTTTATAACTAAAAGATGACATATTTACATCAGCTAAATTTTATACTTCAGTAAAAATATCAAATGCTTTTCATTTTTAACTTTATTCAAATTAATTTTCTAATTTTGTTTTGCCTTAATCAATTTTAATTAGGCAGTTAAAAATTTCAAGTAAACCTGATTTCAGAATGCTTTAGATTTAAGCCTGTATTTTTATTAACAATGATTTAGCTTATTTTGATGAAAGGAAATGTTCAGTTTCTAAACATGTTTCTTGTACATTGCTACAAGAATAGAACAGATGTGGCTTGCCTGGTGGGTGAGATGATTGTGTATCTTTCCTTAGCTTCAAGATGAGTCCATGCCATGGCATTCTATATAGAATGCTTCTTGGAGGATTAGTTTAATGCAATCTTTTTACCCCATTTCTTTCTGGTTTTATATTGAATTCTGCTTCTATGTGTTATGCCCCTTTCAGATTGCAGCCAATCATGGCTCTCCACAACTTCCTGTCTTCACTATCTCTTAGTAAGTTTTGTTTTTTCATTCTCTCTCCCAGTCTCTCTTCTACCATCCATTTATAGAAGTTTGTTAGGTAGATTATTCAGTGCTTTTGTCCCTCTCCATCCTGAGTATGATGATAAACTACATCCACGTCCAGGGTAAGATGATAAGCTATGTCAAACAGCAAGGCCTCTGATCAGAAGCGTGGAACCACCTCTTAATTGCTGGTGTTCCCAGGTCTACCCTGATCCAGGGTGGTAGCACCTGTTAGGGTCCCAGCTATGGGAAAATAGTTAACCCTGAAACTGAGGTAAAAAGCATTATGAAAGTGTAAAACTAGGTTTTAATACCAGAAATACTTTGTAAAAAAACTTATTACCAGGAATAAATTTTTGAAGAAAAACTATTACGAGCAATACTTTTTTGAAAAAAAAAATATTACCAGCAATACATTTTTTAAATTATATTACCAGCTATACATTTTTGAGGAAAAAAATATTACCAGAAATAGATTTTTGACAAAACAAAAATATTACCAGGAAAAAAAAATGTCTGCATTAAATGATCCATTGAGGGTGATATGCTGTAAAACAAACCAAACCATCTATCCCTCTTGCCTTCAGTATATCCTGTGAGTGTCAAATTCTTCAAGCCCTCTTTTCTCATTATGTGTCCTAGAAATTTTAACTGATTCTAAATGTCTTTTTTGTTTTCATTTGCCTCAAATCTTCCTTGTAATTAACATGTTCAGTCCATAGTATTCTCAACCTCTTTCTGGATAACCACATTTCAGTCACTTCAAGTCTCTTCATCTGTGAAGAGATTGTCCAGTATCCACTGCCATATAGGAAAACTGATAGGAGTTCAGCATTCTTTTCTTTCTCAATTTTTTTCTTTTTAATACTATATCTCCTCAGGATTTAGGTGATCATAACACTTCAGACTCTTAGTGATTAATTGGTGTATTATGGATTTTCAAAGTACATAAACAGGTATTCCAATGAGGCCCATTATATCAGGAATACCATATATACTCATGTATAAGTGAATTCATTTTTTTGGATGAATTTTAAGCCCTGTGTATATGCATGATTTTTAACCTCTTCAAAAAAATTACCTGTGTATAGTGTGATCTCCTATTTAAAAAAAACTAAAAACTAAAAATTTGCACTATACTCTAGTTTATATGGTAGGTAGAACTGTACATAAACTAGTTAGCACACTAACCAAAATTTTAACTCTACTGTTCTGTACAATTAGTTCCTTATGCATAAAAACTCAGATCTTATTGACACATTAAAAACAGATATAAAATTACCTCTACACACATAAGATCATAAAAATGTGCTAATTAATCAATTTTTTCATCTCTGACAATAATCATTTAGTTTACTAATGAGTTTCCCTTTTAGCTGCATTTTAGTTTGTCTTTTTTTCTTCTTTAGAATTTCTAGACCTTTTACAAAATTCTGACGCAATTTCATTAGATCTTGTAAGTAGACTTAATAGCATTGAATCAACAGATTTTACTTTTGAAAACAAAGCTACCATTACCCTTCCTAGATATTTTGCTTTGATATTTTGAGTGGATTTTTTTTTTTTCAAACTTAGATCATCAATCTGATGATGATGTTTTCACAGATGTTTTTTCCCCCAAAGTCATAGTGTATATTTTAATCCAACCACTTCAGTATGATCTAGCAGGCAATTCCAGAAAAAATAATAATTGTGATGAAAAATACTTGGGATTTAATCTAGATATTTAGTTGTTTGTGAGTTGACAATATGAAAAGCTTAAAGTTTTTGATATTGTCAACTGAACTGAGCGGTCCTGATACCTTGTCGGGCATCTGTCAGTTTTTTCACAAAGGCATGCAAATATGGATGAGTGTGTCTTGCTTACTGGCTGATCCAATTACTGTGGAGCATCACCTGAAACAGGGTGACATTCCTCCACCCACTCTGCTTGCTGTGCACATTGTCATGTTCTCAATTGCTTTTGACAGAAACAGTACTCCAGCTGGTATTTTTGTTTAAGACACAAGTTAGGGAAATTTGTTCAGCTTTGTTTCAAAGACTTCATATTTATTGTTTCTTTGCATTTCTTTCTTTGTTTTTCTTTCTTTGTTTTTTTGTTTCTTTTTTTCTTCTCAGTTTTATTTGTTCTTCTGGAGGTGTGAGGTACAGTGATGAATAGCAACACAAGAAACTGATTTCAAATTTGGGCTGACGTTGCTTGTATTCATTAGTACTAATACCCTTGGAAAGGCATGAATCCACTTCTCCCTGTTCTCTCTTCCGTTGTCAGATATCTTTCAATATAAAAATAAAAATTTAGGTAAAAATCACTCTTATATAACTCTTACCTCGGTACTAAGATACTTATGATGAAAAGCTGTTGTACTTATCTTTGACAATAATTTTTTTGTGGGTATCTGAAACCTTATGATGAGTGTACCGAGTGGTTACAAAAGGTTTTTCTACAAAACTCTGGAGTTGGGGTGTTGAATATAACATCAATTAGTTAAATGATGAATTTTATATTTGTATTAATCCTATTTAATATATATATATATATATATATATATATATATGTGTGTGTGTGTGTAGTACTTCCACTAATTTGCTGAAAAGAAAGCATAGTGAAAAAAAATTGCCCCAAACTTATTAAAAACGGTTTTATTGTCAAAATGTTTATTATTAACAGAAAAAACCCAAAGTATTTTTTATTAAATTTTTTTAACCCTTTCTAGCACATTCAAAATTTTGGTTAAAAATTTTGTTTTGCTTGTATCAGTTGCAAAGCTTAGTATAAGAAATTTTAGCATTTTTTTTTCTGTGATAAAAAACATTGATTTGGAAATTCTTGCAAAAATCAAATAAATTTCAGATTTTAATGATATTTTCCAGATTTATTCACAAATGAATGAAATTCTCTTTTAAATGTAATTTTTTTTTTTTTTTTTTTTTTTTTTTTTTTTTTTAACTGTTACCCCCACCTTACTTAATGAAATTTCCAGAAATTAAAATTTCACGCCCTTGTTAAAAGCAGGGCTACTTGGAGAATTTAAATCAATTTTTTTTTTTTTGTCAAGTAGAAACACCATTTATTAAAGAAACTACTCTGAATTATAAAATAAAAAAAAATGCATAAAACTAAGATATTTAATTAGAAAAGCTTTTAATTGCTTTTATAAATAAGATATATTAAAGCTTAAGAAAATTTTTTTCAATGAATAATGAATTTTTACAAGAATTGTGTTCATTTTTTAAAAATTTTAATTAGAATACTTTATAAAGTTTAAAATCTTTTAAAATTAAGTATTAATTTCACCTTTTCAAATGATATTATTAAGTAAAAACTATATTTACTAATTATAAATGGGAAAAGCCTAGTATCTCATCTAACACCTATATTTTTAAAAAAATTTTGAATTTTTTTTATTTTTGTATGTCTATAAACATACCAATTTATGTAGATACAGATGACCATACACATCATTATCAGAAAATAATAGTGATAACTATAGTAAATTTAAATCTAAAGTATCTACAATTCAATAAAACATTAGATTACAGAGAATATTTTCCTAAATTTTTAAGCTTACTGAGTACTTAAAAATGATATAAAAAAAGCACATCATTTTCTTCAATTATCTTTTACAAAGGAAGTCCCTGTAGAACATTAGATCTGTCATCACCTTAAATAAACAGCTATTGTTGGGTTAAAAATTGCATTTCTGTGATATTTTAAACTAATTTTTAAAGGAAATAATATTTGTTACATTAATTATATTTTAAATTAGCTGTTTCCAAAAAGTATACTTTATTTTTGGGAGATTTTTTAATAAAGACATTGTGATAAACGTGAGCTAAAATCAAATTTTTTAACAAGAAAAAACTTCTTTCAATCAATTCAAGTTAGTTTTGAAATAGAGTAAAGTATGTTGCTTACTGGAAATGTTAGATTTAATCTATTAACTTGAAATTAAAACTAAAATAAAAGCTTCAAGAAAGGTTTTTTTTCATTTTTAAAAGTTCATTTAAGTATCACAAATCTGTAGAGGTATCTAATAATATATATATATATATATATATATATATATATATATATATATATATATAATTAAATGATATAGACAAGTGTTGTCTATTTATTTTATGTAAATTCTTTTCATAATGTCTGATAAAAAAATAACATTATCATTAAATGAAGAAAGAAAATCCCGATATTGATCCATATTTTTTAGTCCAATCTAAGCTTTCGGCTTACATAAGCCATTATCAAAGATGTCAATTACTGTACAATACATTAAGCAATATAATGGACAAGACAGTGATGATAGTCTGTTATTGTTTACATGGATGATTTCAAGCAATGATAAACATGTGCATATAAGGCTTTGGAAGCGAAAATTGATGCACTTACAAAGCTCATGACATCACACATGACCACGCGAGAGTGAATTTGAAAATATATAGTGAACTTAAATTCCAATAGAGAATAATTATTGTAATCTATAACTAATGAGCACTTCATAGGAAAAAAATTTTGTTCACCTTGATATACATTGAATTCTTTTATGTTCTATCCATTCTATTATAATTGTGCTTGTCCCTCTCTGCATTAGTTTGCATGACTGTTAAGCCCTGCCAATATCCCATAAATAATTGACTATTATATTTTGATCACATGAAAAGAGTAGAAAAGGCGCTACTTGGTTTCAGTAAGAAAATGAAAGGAAGAGTTTAATGTCTTCTGTCAATGCCTCATAGATAATGGGCTATTCCATTTTGATTGTGTGGAAAGAGAGGAAAGACACTATTTAAATGAAAGAAAGACAGGAGAAGTATTTAATGGATGTTTTAGTGAAATGTAAAGAGTTGTCAATTTCAAATTTTTTCATTTGTAGCAAATTCTTAAAATAACCATAGCATTCATATTTATGATTATTATTGCATTATTTTGTTAAAGTTGTTAAGCTCAAATGTTTAATGATGCGATATGGGAATTTATACAGATATTTTATTGTTGTAGAACTTGCCATGTGCTTATTCAATCATTAACCTACGAATTAAGATTTGTCAGAATATTAAAATAGTAAAACCATGAAATTTTCACTGGTTAAAATTAGTTATTTATATATGTGTGAATACATCTTCTCACCAGATCTTTTCAACCTATACATCAAGGCAATTCTGAGAAAATTAGAAATCCTACCGGGATTCATTATTGGTAGTCACAATCTTAACAACATGATATGCAGATGACACAGTGTTGATAGAAAAGAAAATACAAATACTTCTGCAGAAGGTGATAAAGGAAAGCGAGAAGAAATGACTAAATATCAGTTGTAAGAAGACAAAATAAATGGTTGTTAGCAAAAGGAACAGCCCAACATGCAAGTTACAGATTGGAGACACCGAAATCAAACTGATGCAACAAGTTAGATATCTGGGAAGTGTATTAACAGAGGACAGAGTCACACTGGGATAGCAAAAGATGACTTCCAAAAACTGAACAAAGTACTAAGAAACAAAAAATTATTGTTAGAAACAAAGCAAAGAGTACTGAACTGTTATGTAGTATCAGTTCTACTAAATGGTAGTGAGTGCTGGACAATCTCCTCAAAGATGAAAAAGAAACTTGAAGCAATAGAAATGTAATTTTACAGAAAGATGCTGAGAATACTATGAAATGAACATGTGAGCAATGAACTCATAGAGACACTGGCAACAAGAAGGACTTCTTTTTTTTTTCTTGTACAAGTACAAACATAAATTTCAAATGCAAAGAAGTCAGTTTCTTTCTAATGGAACAATACTATTATATCATGGGTGTGTGACTGTGTGTTTAGAATATTCATTTTCTAACCATGAAACCCGGGTCTGAATCTCGTCATGGTCAATTTGTCATGAAGGTGACTTTTTGATGTTAGAGCACCTGGGAGGTGCATGCAGCACTGTTGGAAAGTGCCTGAAAAAACCATTCCACAAGTTGACCCAAGCCCTGTGAGTGAAATTGGTTATACAGAATGTGGTTGTGCAAGCACAAAATCACAAGTCATCAAGACCAAGTTTTTGAGTATACTGTTCTTGTTCTAATTGTTTATTATGCCAGAGAATACACTCTCTCTCAGAAACTGTAACTAAGGTCTGCCCAGCATAGTTGCAATGTAAACTACAGGGGCCTCTGTGTCTGCAATAAATATTGGCTAGCTACCCTTACAGGCACTCCTACTTGGATATGAGTGGTCAAACTTTACTTCTTATATCAGATTTTTCTCCAATTCTTTTCATTTATGTAAATTTTATTAATTTGATTAAATCATCACATGACTGAACTGTCTTTTTGGGGTAGTTGATTATTTTTGACAATTTTGTGGTCATAGATGACATTAATGACCCTATTAAAATTCCAGCTTAATCAGACAGTGATTAGGGATTTGTTTATTCACTTATCGAAGATATGATATGCAATTCTGTATATAAGACTCTTCTTTTCTATGTGCCAGGATGTTGGCGATAATGACCCTTTTGCAACTCTTAATAAATTTGTCTTTTTCTCTATTTCTCCCAAAACCTGCTCTACCATCCATTCACTCAAGTTCACCAGGTAGGTTATGCATTGTCTTTCTCTGCCCCTCTTACTTCCAATCTCTTTCCAAGCCTTCTTTCCTCATGTACTATAGAAATTTCAACTGTCTCTTATTGATGTTAAGTATGTGTCCTGTTTGTTTCAGTGTGTAATTTGTGTGTTAGAATGGAAAAAAAAACTTGTATATTAGGTTTTTGTCCCTCAAAAGGCCTTCAGAATAATAATTGTTTTATTGAGTCTCATATATATATATATATATATATATATATATACACACACACACACACACACACACACACACACACACACACACACAATAATATTATTATTTTTGATATTCAGTTGATATTTGTAAATAAAGGATAATGTGTCAGTTATCAACAAAATTTTCATATATATGAATATATGTTGTGGGATATATATGATGTATTTATGCATGTTTGATTAATTGATTTTTATAGCTTTTAATCAAAGAAACAAGTTTTATGTATTGCATAATATATATTAATATATATGAAATTAAAAAAAAATAATACATAATCAAGCATGAAACTATTACTACTTGGTGTTGACTTCAAGATTCACTTATAAATATATATGTGTATATGTCAAAATTTTACAAAATTTGATCTAATGTATAATGAATGTAGTTATGTCTAAGTAGGGGATTCCCAAAAAATTTTCAAAGATGCCACACTCACAAAAGTCATTACATGTTTAGCAGGTCTTCATTATAAATATTTCCATGGTAATTATTCTGATGCACTTTCTTTAGTACCTTAACTTTACAAATTTTAAACACAGTACTAGATTGGCAGCTAGGTCTCATCAATTTACAGTTGAAATGGTTAGATGCAACTGTAAGTTCTATACTAACAGTAATTTATTATCTTCTGTCTTCTTAATTCCCATTCTTTTATTGTTCTCTTGCCTTAATGTTTTTCTCATATACTTTCATGCTAAGTAGCTCTTTACATCTGAGTAGCTTTAGTGCTTTACTTGGGGTGAAATGATTAAAAAAATATTATGTGGCATTTAAGTAAAAAAAGGAAAAAAAAACCTATTGCAAAAGATCCCTAATGTTACCATATCTGAACAAGATAATGTAAGTCCCTAGCAGGACTAAAATGTTATATATCTGCACTGCCCATATTTGAGGATGGATTACATGATATAGCTCAAAATCAAGTTTCAACCATCATATATATATATATATATATATATATATATATATGTGTGTGTGTGTGTGTGTGTTTTGCCTCTTCAGTACGCTAATTATTTTTATATTCAGTGTGAGACAAAAGTCTCAAAATATTCCAAAGTAGAAAAATGAATGACCATTCCTGACAAAGCTAATAATTAAAAAAAATATATTGTCCGACCAACTATAACATCTACAATTGGAAAAAATCTATCTAAACTCAACATCAAATTTGTTACTACTACATCTAAAACAATAAAAGACTTGGTCAATAATAATCAAAACAATAATCTAAAACTTGAAGGTGCAATTTACTTGATCACCTGTAATAATGGCTACAAAATATACATAGGAGAAACCTCAAGGAATCTAAAAAGATATATAGTGATTGAAGAAATACAAAATGCAGG
>CAHIKZ030002529.1:212500-243472 GCA_903632075.3 Acanthosepion pharaonis | reverse complement strand
CGAAGGACTTACTCACAAGCCATGCTGCAGAAGACAAGTGGCCTATCATGGAAGTTTAACACCGAAATTTCGCTCCTCGGGGAACAAGCGGAGAAATCTCTCTCATCTGCTCAAGGGAAGAACTTTGTTAACTGGGAAATCCTACGCCCCCGCAAAATATCGCCTATTTTGCTCTCTCTCTCTCTCTCTCATTCAACCACAAATAAAAGATGGTAAACAGTTTTATCGAGCCTTGTTCATTCCACTCTATACACTGCCGAGCGCGCGCACACACACACACACACACACACACAAGCGCGCAACCGGGAAAATTTTCTACATCTTTATGGGTTATTTATTACCAAAATTTTGAACGAATGGTATGCCTTCAACTACAGATAAAATGTATTGTTGGTAATTTTGCTATAAAATCCTCCCGACAAAATTAACCCCATTTTGTAGCCTAATAACATAGCCAATTCTCGATCAAATAACCTCAGTTTTTATACATTTTGTTAAAATTTAAGTCGACTGTACGGACGTATCTCAATGAGAATCTACCAGGAAGATGGATTGGTTGTGGCAGTGATAATGACAATGTGCTACTGAAATGGCCACTACGTTCACCTGACTTGACACCTTGTGATTTCTTTCTATGGAGCTATGTGAAAAGACAGGTCCATATCTCTCCTATTTCCACAAGCCTAGAGGAACTTAAGCAGAGAATTACTGAAGAGTTGTAGAATGTTACGCAAGACATGCTACAATGTGTTTGGCAGGAGCTGGACTACTGACTTGACTTGTGTCATGTCAAAGGTGGTGCATATTGAACATTTGTAAAGCTTTGTGAGATCGATTCTAAAATCTACATCCATCTGAATATCTTGTTCAAATTTTGATAAATAAATCTTTTATTGTTCAACATGAAGCCTATTTAATTTTATTTGCTTGGAACATATAGTTACTTTTAGATATTTTTATTTTAAATTCATGTCAATGTTTTTTTAGACAAACATATTTTTGGTTAACTTTTGAATAAAATGTAATATTTGAGATTTCATGATAAAAAAAATATTTCTGTACAGGATTTAGAGATTTTCTTTTTTGTTTGAGAACCGACTATTTGCCCATAGCTGGGACCCCTAAGGTACTACCACCCAGGGGAAAATGTGGACCTGGGAATCACAACAATTAACTGAAGGCATAGAATTGACATTAATTCCATCTATATTTTAAAACGCGCGCGAGTTTTCCTAGGAGATTCCTTTCACACTCTGCGTGTGCTGCGGGTTTGCACCCCTTCCTGATTTCATTGCTAGACGTATTAGCCCTCTGGAGGATATTTTTGTGTAAATATATCTGATGAAGTCAGCCTTATTTTCATTTTTGGATTTTTTTAGCGCGTTTCGGCGTCTCAAACGAACAGCGTTTGCAAGCCAGTTTAGTGGATACTCATACCTAACTAGATGCTCTGTTATTTATTAAACAGCCCTTTAACCCATAATTTTTTTCGGAATATCTTATTTTAACAATGTCGACCTTAGATGAAAAATAAATCTACTGTTTTCTTCTCGTAAATGGGGCATCCAGGTCAGACCTTAAAAACGTTTTTAACCAGAAGATCGTTCAGATAAACGACGCAGTCGTTAGCAAAATTCAGTTCAACTTCAGCTTATTTTGTTTTGAGTTCAGTCAACCTTAAATACAGACAGGAATATTAAATATTATATGAAAAATAAAACTATCCGCAGGTCAGACCTTCTCCGTTTTAAAAGCTAGAAAATGTTAAAAACACGACACAAACTGCAAAATTTCGTATTCAACAAGTGACTTATTTTATCCCTCGTCGTCAACTTTAAATACAAAAAGGGATATCTTTGACGAACAGATATTCTTCGTCCCTTCTGATTCGCCATAAGGTAACATTCATAGACGTTTCAACCAACTGCAAATAACTTTCGTCCTTTTGGCTAGACGTCCACATTCAATCCGTTAATTTCAATTTTCAACAGTTAATACAAGGCCTGACCAAACTCTGAGACGACTAACTTTAAGCATAAGGCTTGAACCTGAACATAAAAAGATAAAAAAAACATTTTAAAATACTGTATGTACAATACTCAAAATACTCCTTTCTATCTGTTTATAGTACACCTATTTTAACGAAGTCATCTTTCCAGAACCTTATAAAACCCCTTTTCCGCCTTTGTTCATATTGTTTATATTTTTGGCGCGGAACATCTCTGATCTCGTACTACGACATACCTACTTTTTTTTTATAACAGATAAAAATTAATTATGTTTTATCAGACGCCTTTGTCATTTTATTCCGGCATCTCTTTGATGTTTATAATTTATGCACTCGTTGATTGGACCCCTTTTCTCTCACTGGGAGATTCACACAAAAATTTTATTTTTATACATTTTTGTGGACTCGGTAGTTTAGTGTATGTCTGGCATAAAGGCCACCTTTGTAATAAACCGGCACTGCACGCTGCCGGGTCTGCAACAAGTTGGTTCGACTATCCTCAAAACCTCCAATCTCCTGACTCAGAGGCCTTGCTACTGGAAGTAATTTTTCCTCGTACCAGGACTTCTCGTACCTATTCGAAAGAAAACAAAAAACCTCTGCACCAAGATACATTGAAAATTTTGATCGCAAATAAAACATATTGCACCCTGTACTTCCCTTATATATATATATATATATAAATATATATATGTGTGTGTGTGTGTTCTAAGGCATATGGGCAGGAAGTTTACGGAACTTTTTTCTGTTTAATAATCCATTGTTTTTTTTTTTTTTTTTGCTTTTTTCAAGATTTTTTTATAATTATGGAAGCTGTTGAAATAAGATCCTATTTCATGGTGTTTTGCGAGAAAGAATTGACAAACAGAAAAAACTATTATTAAATGGAAAAGTTCCATAGTCTTTAACAACACGTCTCAATAATGACATGCTGCCAATTATATATATATATATATATATATATATATATATATATAAGAAAACCCGAAACCGTTGAAGTAAGCGAAATCGAAAAAGAAGCAAAAGGCCTACTACCGACTCAATAAAGTGTTCTGCGCCTAGATTCATTTCCCATGACCCCGTAGCGTTAAAAGAACGGTTTTCCCTTGACCCCGTAGCGTTAAAAGAACGGTTTTCCCATGACCCCGTAGCGTTAAAAGGACGGTTTTCCCATGACACTAAAAGAACGGTTTTTCCCATGCTTTTTAAAAACCTACGTACATGAAAGTGAATTTATACATTTTCTTTGTTTGAAAACTGACAAGAAAAATAACTAATTATTTATTTGATTGTTTATTTACACTATTTATTATATTGTTTGTTGCAATGGTTGGGAAAAAATTGGCTAATTGCCAACTGATACGGACTTTATGGTAAATAAGGATTTCTTCATAGCTGGTTCACATATTTTAATAATTGTTTATAAAATTTATGAATGAAAAATTGTGTTCGTATTAGTTTTAAATACTGCATTACATTAGTTTTCAGAATGTTGTAAATATAAAATTATTCTTGTAAATAAACAATTTTTTTTTTATTTTTTTAATAATACTTTAGGTTTACTCGTTTCATCCAAAATTTAAAAAAAAGCAATATCATATTTTATTGTTGTTCAGGGCTTCCTCTACGAAGAATATTCCCCTTGAGTATATCTCACCAACTACGTCAAATCTATGATGGCCTCTCCAATCAATGGAATCTTTATGTTAAGTCTGAACCAATGGATCTTCTCCACATAACCAAAACCTCTTCTCCTTAAAAAGACTCAAACCAACTAAAAATTGAGAAAAGATAAAAACCCTCTAGATTATTATTGGGCATGGACGGTCTGTAAGCACAATTGAAAATTAATAATGTGATAAGGTGTTGGAAAATCCTCACCAAAATCCAATTCATAAAAACCAGGTCAGGCTATTTTTCGAAGGATAAAAAAAAGATCATCCTGGAGACAGAATTTTTTAATATCCTATTGGATATTATCCCCATACTAAACCCTCTTAAGCCCTCACCTTGAAATGAGCTTGGTACAGGGTGAACATCATTGTAAAAAAAAAAAAAAAAAGATTTTTTTTCAGAAAATCCCATATATAGTCTGAAAAAGTTCCTTTTCAAGACACAAAAATGTCTTTGATATTTTTTTTTCAAATGCCAACCAGGTCGACCATATATCAATAAAATAAGGAAAGTATATTGTCTAGACAAAAACTTAATAGTCAGCATGGGTCTGGCACTGGGAGAGCTGCAGCAGGAGTTAAAATCCTCTGCATTAATGGTCTGTTGAGAGAAGACCTTCTACTTAGAGTAGGTGGCGGACTATTTACATATGAACGATACGCCAATAGTCAGCATGGGTCTGGCACTGGGAGAGCTATAAAGCAGCAGGAGTTGTTGCATTAATGGTCTGTTGAGAGAAGACCTTCTAAACAGTAGGTATCCTGACTATTGACTTTTACATATGAAATATGGGGCAGGTATTAGCCAATAGTCTGCATGGGTTGGCACTTAACAGAGAGCTATATAAGCAGCAGGAGTTTTATGTAACTGCATTAATGGTCTGTTGAAGAAGACCTTCTACTTAGAGTAGGTGGCGCTGACTATTTACATATGAATACGGGATTAGCCAATAGTCAGCATAAACTGGCACTGGGAGAGCTATAACCAGCAGGGTTCAGTCCCTTCCATTAATGGTCTGTTGAGAGAAGACCTTCTACTTAGAGTAGGTGGCGCTGACTATTTTTCTTGAACGATACAGGGGCAGGTATTAGCCAATAGTCAGCGTGGGTCTGGGTGGAGAGCTATATAAGCAGCAGGAGTTGAAACATTAATGGTCTGTTGAGAGAAGACCTTCTACTTAGAAGTAGGTGGCGCTGACTATTTACATATGAACGATATGGGGCAGGTATTAGCCAATAGTCAGCATGGGTCTGGCACTGGGAGACTATATAAGCAGCAGGAGTTGCGTCCCCTTGCATTAATGGTCTGTTGAAAGACCTTCTACTTAGAGTAGGTGGCGTTATTTACATATGAACGATACGGGGCAGGTATTAGCCAATAGTCAGCATGGGTCTGGCACTGGGAGAGCTTATAAGTTGCCCCTTGCATTAATGGGCTGTTGAGAAAGACCTTCTACTTAGAGTAGGTGGCGCTGACTATTTACATATGAACGATACTGGGCAGGTATTAGCCAATAGTCAGCAGGGTCTGGGTTGGGAGAGCTATATAAGCAGCAGGAGTTGCGTCCCTTGCATTAATGGTCTGTTGAGAGAAGACCTTCTACTTAGAGTAGGTGGCGCTGACTATTTACATATGAACGATACGGGGCAGGTATTAGCCAATAGTCAGCATGGGTCTGGCACTGGGAGAGCTATATAAGCAGCAGGAGTTGCGTCCCCTTGCATTAATGGGCTGTTGAGAGAAGACCTTCTACTTAGAGTAGGTGGCGCTGACTATTTACATATGAACGATACGGGGCAGGTATTAGCCAATAGTCAGCGTGGGTCTGGGTGTGGGAGAGCTATATAAGCAGCAGGAGTTGCGTCCCCTTGCATTAATGGTCTGTTGAGAGAAGACCTTCTACTTAGAGTAGGTGGCGCTGACTATTTACATATGAACGATACGGGGCAGGTATTAGCCAATAGTCAGCATGGGTCTGGCACTGGGAGAGCTATATAAGCAGCAGGAGTTACGTCCTTGCATTAATGGTCTGTTGAGAAAGACCTTCTACTTAGAGTAGGTGGCGGACTATTTACATATGAACGATAGGTATTAGCCAATAGTCAGCATGGGTCTGGGTGTGGGAGAGCTATATAAGCAGCAGGAGTTGCGTCCTCTTGCATTAATGGTCTGTTGAGAGAAGACCTTCTACTTAGAGTAGGTGGCGCTGACTATTTACATATGAACGATATGGGGCAGGTATTAGCCAATAGTCAGCGTGGGTCTGGCACTGGGAGAGCTATATAAGCAGGAGTTGCGTCCCCTTGCATTAATGGGCTGTTGAGAAGACCTTCTACTTAGAGTAGGTGGCGCTGACTATTTACATATGAACGAATACTGGGCAGGTATTAGCCAATAGTCAGCATGGGTCTGGCACTGGGAGAGCTATATAAGCAGCAGGAGTTGCGTCCCTTGCATTAATGGTCTGTTGAGAGAAGACCTTCTACTTAAAGTAGGTGGCGCTGACTATTTACATATGAACGATATGGGGCAGGTATTAGCCAATAGTCAGCATGGGTCTGGCACTGGGAGAGCTATATAAGCAGCAGGAGTTGCGTCCCTTGCATTTTAATGGTCTGTTGAGAGAAGACCTTCTACTTAGAGTAGGTGGTCGCTTGAGACTATTTGCATATGAACGATACTGGGCAGGTATTAGCCAATAGTCAGCATGGGTCTGGCACTGGGAGAGCTATATAAGCAGCAGGAGTTGCGTCCCCTTGCATTAATGGGCTGTTGAGAGAAGACCTTCTACTTAGAGTAGGTGGCGCTGACTATTTACATATGAACGATACGGGGCAGGTATTAGCCAATAGTCAGCATGGGTCTGGCACTGGGAGAGCTATATAAGCAGCAGGAGTTGCGTCCTCTTGCATTAATGGTCTGTTGAGAGAAGACCTTCTACTTAGAGTAGGTGGCGCTGACTATTTACATATGAACGATATGGGCAGGTATTAGCCAATAGTCAGCATGGGTCTGGCACTGGGAGAGCTATATAAGCAGCAGGAGTTAAGCCCCCTTGCATTAATGGTCTGTTGAGAGAAGACCTTCTATTTAGAGTAGGTATTATCCAATAGTCAGCATGGGTCTGACTATTTACATATGAATGATACGCTGTTGTCAGCATGGGTCTGGCACTGGAGAGCTAATAGTCAGCAGGCAGGAGTTGCTTTGCATTAATGGTCTGTTGAGAGAAGACCTTCTACTTAGAGTAGGTGGCGCTGACTATTTATATATGAACGATATGGGCAGGTATTAGCCAATAGTCAGCATGGGTCTGGCACTGGGAGAGCTATATAAGCAGCAGGAGTTGCGTCCCCTTCCATTAATGGTCTGTTGAGAGAAGACCTTCTACTTAGAGTAGGTGGCGCTGACTATTTACATATGAACGATACTGGGCAGGTATTAGCCAATAGTCAGCATGGGTCTGGCACTGGGAGAGCTATATAAGCAGCAGGAGTTGCGTCCCCTTGCACAATGGTCTGTTGAGAGAAGACCTTCTACTTAGAATAGGTGGCGCTGACTATTTACATATGAACGATATATTAGCCAATAGTCAGCATGGGTCTGGCACTGGGAGAGCCAATAAGCAGCAGGAGTTCGTCCCAGCATTAATGGGTGTTGGACTTAGAGTGGTGGCGCTGACTATTTACATAAGCAACAGGGGCAGGTATTAGCCAATAGTCAGCATGGGTCTGGCACTGGGAGAGCTATATAAGCAGCAGGAGTTGGCATTAATGGTCTGTTGAGAGAAGACCTTCTACTTAGAGTAGGTGGCGCTGACTATTTACATATGAACGATACGGGCAGGTATTAGCCAATAGTCAGCATGGGTCTGGCACTGGGAGAGCTATATAAGCAGCAGGAGTTGCGTCCCCTTGCATTAATGGTCTGTTGAGAGAAGACCTTCTACTTAGAGTAGGTGGCGCTGACTATTTGCATATGAACGATACTGGGCAGGGTATTAGCCAATAGTCAGCCTTCTATTAGGGTCTGGCATTTACTGGGAGAGCTATATAAGCAGCAGGAGTTGCGTCCCCTTCCACAATGGGCTGTTGAGAGAAGACCTTCTACTTAGAGTAGGTGGCGCTGACTATTTACATATGAACGATACTGGGCAGGTATTAGCCAATAGTCAGCATGGGTCTGGCACTGGGAAGCTATATAAGCAGCAGGAGTTAGCCACCACAATGGGTCGTCCCCTTGCATTAATGGTCTGTTGAGAGAAGACCTTCTACTTAGAGTAGGTGGCGCTGACTATTTACATATGAACGATACGGGCAGGTATTCTGGCACTGGGAGAGCCAATAGTCAGCATGGGTCTGGAGAGACTGGGAGGTGGCGCTGACTATTTATATAAGCAAGCCAATAGGAGGGTTGCGGGAGAGCTCCCCCCTCTTGCATTAATGGGCTGTTGAGAGAAGACCTTCTACTTAGAGTAGGTGGCGCTGACTATTTACATATGAACGATAATGGGGCAGGTATTAGCCAATAGTCAGCATGGGTCTGGCACTGGGAGAGCTATATAAGCAGCAGGAGTTGCGTCCCCTTCCATTAATGGGCTGTTGAGAGAAGACCTTCTACTTAGAATAGGTGGCGCTGACTATTTACATATGAACGATACGGGGCAGGTATTAGCCAATAGTCAGCATGGGTCTGGGTGTGGGAGAGCTATATAAGCAGCAGGAGTTGCGTCCCTTGCATTAATGGTCTGTTGAGAGAAGACCTTCTACTTTTCAGTAGGGGCAGGCGCTGACTATTTGGGAGAGCATATGAACGATATGGGGGCAGGTATTAAAAAATTTCATATGAACATGGGTCTGGCACTGGGAGAGCTATATAAGCAGCAGGAGTTGCGTCCCCTTCCATTAATGGGCTGTTGAGAGAAGACCTTCTACTTAGAGTAGGTGGCGCTGACTATTTACATATGAACTTAGGGCAGGTATTAGCCAATAGTCAGCGGGGTTATTTGCAGAGCTATATAACAGGAGTTATGCCCCCTTCCATTAATGGTCTGTTGAGAGAAGATTTACTTCCAATAGTTAGAGTAGGTGGGCTGGGTCTGGAACTACTTATATATAACGATAATTGCATGGGAGAGTTATATATAAGCAGGAGTTGCCCCTTCCACAATGGTCTGTTGAGAGAAGACCTTCTACTTAGAGTAGGTGGCGCTGACTATTTACATATGAACGATACTGGGCAGGTATTAGCCAATAGTCAGCATGGGTCTGGGTGTGGGAGAGCTATATAAGCAGCAGGAGTTGCGTCCCTTCCATTAATGGGCTGTTGAGAGAAGACCTTCTACTTAGAGTAGGTGGCGCTGACTATTTACATATGAACGATACTGGGCAGGTATTAACCAATAGTCAGCATGGGTCTGGCACTGGGAGAGCTATATAAGCAGCAGGAGTTGCGTCCCCTTCCATTAATGGGCTGTTGAGAGAAGACCTTCTACTTAGAGTAGGTGGCGCTGACTATTTACATATGAACGATAATGGTATTAGCCAATAGTCAGGAATGGGTTTGGGTGTGGGAGAGCTATATAAGCAGGATTGCGTCCCTTGCATTAATGGTCTGTTGAGAGAAGACCTTCTACTTTAGGTCTGTTTTACATTAATGAGAGAAGTTCTACTTAGAGTATTAGCCAATTAGCCAATAGTCAGCATGGGTCTGGCACTGGGAGAGCTATATAAGCAGCAGGAGTTGCGCCCCTTCCATTAATGGGCTGTTGAGAGAAGACCTTCTACTTAGAGTAGGTGGCGGGAGCCAATAGTCAGCATGGGTCTGGCACTGGGAGAGCTATATAAGCAGGGAGTTGCGTCCCTTCCATTAATGGTCTGTTGAGAGAAGACCTTCTACTTAGAATAGGTGGCGCTGACTATTTACATATGAACGATACTGGGCAGGTATTAGCCAATAGTCAGCATGGGTCTGGCACTGGGAGAGCTATATAAGCAGCAGGAGTTGCGTCCCCTTCCATTAATGGGCTGTTGAGAGAAGACCTTTTACTTAGAGTAGGTGGCGCTGACTATTTACATATGAACGATACGGGCAGGTATTAGCCAATAGTCAGGGGTCTGGCACTGGGAGAGCTATATAAGCAGCAGGAGTTCGTCCCCTTCCACAATGGTCTGTTGAGAGAAGACCTTCTACTTAGAGTAGGTGGCGCTGACTATTTACATATGAACGATATGGGGCAGGTATTAGCCAATAGTCAGCATGGGTCTGGCACTGGGAGAGCTATATAAGCAGCAGGAGTTGCGTCCCTTGCATTAATGGGCAATGGTCTGTTGAGAGAAGACCTTCTACTTAGAATAGGTGGCGCTATAACTATTTACATATGAACGATACCTTCTAGGTATTAGCCAATAGTCAGCATGGGTCTGGCACTGGGAGAGCTATATAAGCAGCAGGAGTTGCGTCCCCTTCCACAATGGGCTGTTGAGAGAAGCCCTTCTACTTAGAATAGGTGGCGCTGATTATTTGCATATGAACGATACTGGGCAGGTATAAACCAATAGTCAGAGTGGGTCTGGAATTGGGAGAGCTATCGAAGCACCATGAGTTGCGTCCCCTTCCACAATGGGTTGTTGAGAGAAGCCCTTCTACTTAGAATAGGTGGCGCCCCTTGATTAATTGCCTTATGAACGATACTGAATGGCAGGTATTAACCAATAGTCAGAGTGGGTCTGGAATTGGGAGAGCTATCGAAGCACCATGAGTTGCGTCCCCTTCCACAATGGGTTGTTGAGAGAAGCCCTTCTACTTAGAATAGGTGGCGCTGATTATTTGCATATGAACGATACTGGGCAGGTATAAACCAATAGTCAGCGTGGGTCAGGAACTGGGAGAGCTATATAATACCAGTTTTTTTGTTTTGTTTTTTCTCGGTCGGGGAGAGTGCTCTCAACGTTCAGATGTGTGAAAACCAGACTAGACCAAACCAGACCAGACCAGACCAGACGAACACATAAAGTTTCATGAAAGAGTGATAATTATTATATTATATATAACATTATCACCAACCTTTATTCAATCCATTCTTAACGAATTTAACGTAGTTTTATCTAAAACAAACGGTATGTACGTAAAAACATTTCCAAATCAACATGCGAAAAACCAATGTCTACTAGACTCACACATATACACTTACGAATATAGATTATAATCTGATTCCCGCATAAAGAAACTACAATTTCTGAAACATTTACAAACATATAGCAATATTTAGGGATTTTTCAGGTAGGCTTGGAATCCCTTAATTTCTTGAAATTTCGAATGGACGCATTTGTCTCTCCTTAAATTTGGAACGGCACAAATTAAAATAATGTTGATTTAAATGGGTCGAATTACCAATGAAATTCCAACGGCAAAAAAAGTAAAAATACCCGAATTTCTTTCTTCTTTAGTAATTAGCTACTTCACTGATTAAATGTGTAAGGTTTATTACGGGAATATTATATATGTAATAAAGCTGATGAAAAAGAATACACGCATAAAATAATTGACTAATTAATATTGCAATGCATGATAATAAATATTAAACAAAATCAACAAAAGGAAAGTTAAAACAAGAGTTTTTTTTTTTTTTGTTAGAATTAAATTGCACAGCCAACGAAATATTCGTGAATATATTCAAGTGGGACTTACTGCATTGGTGTGTTTTAAAATTCAAGCGTTCAAAGATATTTTTAGATTCATATAAAGTTCATGTCACTAGTTCGAATGAGAAAAAACGGGGATATTAGGGTCCGTTTGTTTTATATTTTAGAGCTGCTATTCCATATTATGTTTAAGGTCACTACAGTACGTGGTTTAAAAAAACAAAAAAAACTTTATCCAATATAAATATTATTTCTGGCTTTCTTTAAGTCTTTATATATATTTTTATATATATATATATATATATATATATATATATATATATATATATATATATATATAGAGAGAGAGAGAGAGAGAGAAGAATAAATCTATGACAAAGTGGAAAAAATAGTTTTCGTTTAAAGCGTTTCCTTCTTAACGACTTCATCGGACTAAATTTGTTACATTTGTTTACATTGCTTTTATTTAGTTTTTTATACAATTTCTCATGCGGTCTAATAATTTTTTTCTTTTCAGATGATAAATTATATAAAAACTGTCCGAATGTTCTTTTTATCCAAGCGCTTTCGGCTATACATTTAGCCATTTTCTAGGGTTAAATATATTAACTATTAAATAAGAAATAATTTTATGTATGTATTTTTTTATAAAATGTTTTCATTTTTCAAAACACGGTCGAGATACTGTGTCTATGTCAACGTTAATATTATTAAATGTTTTTTTTTTTTATTAATAAGGCTTCCATTATTTTTAGCCTTTCTTTTTTTTTGCATGTAGATGATACTATTATATTAGTGTTGTCAACTATTGCCCGGTAGGTCTCCATGAATATTTACGTCAGATCCAATTGAGCTATAGTCAGAAAGGTGTAGAGTAAGTCTGCGTGTGAAACATGTTGTAGTGTGGCGTATATAATTATTTACGAATTTGGATTGATCAGGAATATAATTCCTTAATGAGCATTCGGACAGTTTTTATATAATTTATCATCTGAAAAGAAAAAAAATTAGGTCGCATGAGAAATTGTATAAAAAACTAAATAAAAGCAACTTGTCTGTCGTATTCAATGAAATGAATATATATATATATATATATATATATATATATATATACATTTTTTTTTTTCAATTGTAATTATTCTTTCGTTAATAATTTTCATGTGCGAATTTTCTGTTTAATGAAAATAAACATTGAGCACTCTTTTGTGAGTTTCAAATTCTATGTTGTGTTAATAGGACTCGCCTGGATTATATCAACGGATTACTACCTTTCTCTCTCACTCTCTCTCCCCCCCTCTCTCTATCCCTCTCTCTCTCTCTCTCTATATATATATATATATATATATATATATATATTAAAAAGAAGAGAGAAACCGCAAAAGATTTTGGTTGTAATGTGGATTTTTTAAAAAGAATTTTATGGTTTATTTTCCAAAATTATGGAAAATAAAGCATAATATTTTTCTCGTTGGAACTACTTATAACCTCTTCTCTTTTTATATATATATATATATATATATATATATATATATATATATATATATATATATATATATAAGGTATGTAGGAGGAAAAATTATTTTATACAAGTTTTATTCAATAATAATGACAAAAATCAGTGTGCTCCAAAACTTTTTATTCAATTTAACACATGACTAAGTTGTTTTATGTCAGAATCAAATTTTCAAAGTTCTTTTATTGTTTCCATCATTATTTATTAAGAAGTCTGTAAAGTTCATTTTGACAAAACAACTTCGTTGGAAATGGTAAAAACTACATTAAAATTGGACAAAAATTTTGTCGGTTATGTGTAATAAAATTGTATCAACACACGCATTTTCACACATACACACATATATTAATGTATATTTGTGCAGCAACCTTTCTTTTAAACATGTTTCGTTGACAAGTAAAATTTAATTATTTTTTTATTTTGTTTTTCCAGCATTCTTACATTTTTTCATTTGGTAGGAGTAAGAAGGTGCAAAAATTGTCCATCGCTTTTGGCCATATATTTAACCATTTTCAAGCCGGTTTCTTTTTAAGTGTACTTAATTTCTCTTCATATTTGACAGTTTAGTGATTGACCACGTCAGTAATTTAACGTGTAAGGTTTATTACGAGAATCTTTTATAGTACATGAAATAATGATAAGGGGAAAAGTGTACATGCCCAAAATAATTGACCAATTCATTTGCAATGTAAGATAATATTTATTAAACAAAATCAACGAAAGGAAAGTTAAAACAAGAGTTTCTTTTGTTAGAAGTAAACTGCGTACACAATGAAATGTTCATGAATATATTCTAATGGGACCTACTGTATTGGTGTGTTTTAGTGTGAAGTGTTCACAGCCATTTTAGTTTCAGCATGGAAGGTTCATGTCACCAGTTCGAGAGAGGAAAACGCGGAAGAGAGAGTTACTTTAGGGTTCACGTGTTTTTCCTTTTTTTTTTTATTATTCCAGAGGTGCTGCTGATACAAGGTTTATGTATGTTTGCTACTGCTAGTATGTTTAAGGGCTGCTGCTGATATTAAGGGTAATACAACGGTATAAGATTTATTGTTTTGAATGCTAGTAGATAGTAGGAGCGTTTTTTTTTTCAAAGCGTCGCGTGTTGAGTGCAGCTGGAATTCAACGAATAAGCGTATTTTTATCGTTTTATGAAAACTTTTCAATCAACCTCATTTAGCCTGATAAAAAATCATGTTATTTTTTTAATAGTGGGGGTGAAATGTTTTATCTACTGCACCTCCCACACAGCGAAACGTTTCCGGTAATTTGATTTATATAGAATGTTTGTGTTTTCGACCAGAATGTTCCTTAAAGGATATTGTAAACTGTGGGTGGCTAGATTTTTTATGGCACTTTGATCTGATAAGTGACATGTGAGGCGTCTACACAAGGATGTAGTAATATGTGATTTGATTATAGTGATGAAGGTATTGTGCAGAACCATGCACACTTTTTGAAGTGCCGAATACAGAGAGCTGGTGCACTACATGCAACTAGGCCCCCAAACGACCCTCCGCAGGATTTGAATTCAGATATTTGAAAAATCTTCTTTAGTTTTTGTCTGGCTGCCGTTAGTTGCCATTTTACGGGTCAGAACCCATTTATAAAAAATATTTTTTTTTACTTTAAATTTAATGTAGGTTAAACCTTATCTCTATAATTTAAGTTATTTTAAAAAACCCTTTCATTGTTCCTCCCTTAGTTTAAAATTATCATTTCATTCTTCATATAACCCCAATTTAATGTCATAAGGTTAATATCTGGGTTTAATTTTATAAAACCTCTTCACGTTAAGACTAATATCTCTCACCCTTCCCTGACCACTGTCTAGAGCCTTTCGTCTGAATGAAACATTGAATTTTTTTTTTTTTTTGTAGCTGTCCTAATTCCAACACAAACACAGTCTATATCAGGGTTAAATAAGACTGAAATATTTTTCGTCGGTTGAAATAAGTCTATTCTGCATATGAAGTTAATTTGGATTTTACTGTTTACTAATTATATTTGAATATATATATATATATATATATATATATATATATATATATATATGAATATATATGAATATGAATGTTTATAATGAATGTATATATATGAATGTATAGATATATGAATATATATATATATGAATATCTATATATACATATATGAATGTATATATATATATATATGAATATACATAAATGAATATATATATATATATATATATATATATATATATATATATATTATCTTTGTCGAATTCGACGTATGAGGGTCAAGCAGCTTAGTTCCTAGGAAACAGACAACAGCACATGAGATTTGATTATAGTGGTGAATGTTTCGTACAAGACAATCCACACTTTTTGATGGGTCGAATACTGTGCCACAAGTTCCCCAAAATATATATAAGTATAAGTATACGATTGGTGGATGCAGAATAAATTCCAATAACCAACAAATACTATTCTTAAAAGAGTGCTCAATACAGAGAGGAGAGCAAATATAATTAGAATCTACAAATTCTAAATTCTATATTCAACACCATCACTTGATAAGACACTAGAAGTGTTGAAACAAAATGGCTATTTTTGTAGTGATTTCATAACATATTTTTATGTTTTAATTTTCGAATAAATAATTATATATATATATATATATATATATATATATATATATATATATATATATAACTTCAGAATATCGATATAAGTGTGTTTGTACGAACTAAAATGCATCTATCTGTATGTATGTGAGAGTGTCATCCCAAAAAAACATAGAAGAAAATTCCCCCTTCCACGACACACAAATAATCAGACACAATTGAACATAAATAGATCCACTTTTGAAAAAATAAACAAGTTTTTCTGATGATCGCAAAAGCGTGAAATCCATAGTTACAAACTACTTCCTTTTCTTGAGAATATATATATATATATATATATATATATATATATATATATATATATGTGTGTGTGTGTGTGTGTGTGTGTGTGTGTTGCGCAGTAAAACAATAATAAAACAGCCTCGAATAACCTTGTATAAATTTATTAAATATTCATGACCTTGAATAAAGCTACTGCCTCTTGCTTGCTTATAACTTTGTGTTGATCATTTAGGCAAAAATTTCGAACACCTACTATTATTGTTCAGTTTCTACATGAATCATGATAGCTAAATAATATTTTTAATTTTGGGGACAAACTTTAAATCTCTCTCTCTTCTATTTATATATATATATATATATATATATATATATATATATATATATATATATATATATATTGAGACATGTTTCATTGAATAATTTGGAGGTTTTTTTTTACTTATTTTCAGTTGGATCCTTTCATATTCACGGACAAGCTTTTTTGCATCATTATTAAAGGACCAGTGAAAATCGCCGTGTGTTGATACATATTTTATTCCGAGTACTTTCGACATAGCACAATGTTATCATCAGAGTGCTGTTTATCTCAAGACAAATATTGCAATATCCAAAATTGATGCGTTCATCTGAAAGTTAGTTTTTTTTTTGTGTGTGTGTGTGTGTGAAGAGAAGAACGCTGAGTGAGTACGTGATGGTTTGAATACCGCTTCAGGTAGAGGCAACTAAGTATGGTGTGTCGAGATTTTTTTAAAAAAATAAGTATTAAACATAGTGAAAACCGTGGTATTTTAAATTATTTATTGTACACATTTTAAAACATTTGTGCAGTATTAGTAATTTTATTAAGGTTTCGTTTCAATTATTTAATATAGATTGCTTCGAGAATTTTTAGTTTATGTTTATTATTTTCGTGAACAAATATAAATGTATTTTCAACAAGAATTTTTCTGAATTGCGAATGTGGACAGGTATGCTGTTTTAAATGTTTAGAAATGTTAGACATATCATTCAAATGAAAACTCAGCCGCCGAGACAACGTGGTCGTAGTGTGTCCAAAATAAATATTATTTTTCCGCCGCTGAAACAATCTCCCAGAGGACATTTAAATTTTTAAACAATATTGGTTTTCTGCAACACGTTAGTAGATGGGAAAAATTCGTTACGAATAATTGGATTAGATTTAGTGTAGTATATAATTAATTTTATTTTTTTACTAGGGTCTGTGGTGGATATGTTAGTATTTTAGTAGTTTTTTTATATGGGTAGATAGTAAATTTATTATTATGAGTGTTTATCAATATATGTAGAAGAGGATTTTTCTTGCTGTTATTAAGTTCGTATGTAAATTTAAGGACAGAATTATCTTGGAATTGTTTTTGGAGTTGATGTGTTTCTTTCGTATTCTTGACTAATATTTAGCATCCTGTTACCACTTTTCTATTAATGTCAAATTCTGTGCAAAAGTGGATCACAGAGCCTTGATAATTTTCTCACTTTTCATTGGTCAGTTAATATTTAAATCATGTTTTCAACTACGTCTGAACAACATCGACCTAGTTCTTGACCTGACGAAATTACGTTTTCCGCCAAAAATCAGAAATGCTTCCCGGTGCCTATCATGTGATTATGTTGATTATAAATACCAGACATGTGTTCGTTCTTTCTCTTTTTGATTTCTCTCGCTTACTAAAATGTAGCTGTTAAAGAAATTGCTTTTCGACCCCTTGCGGGCGGACGCTATGAAAACATATGCACACATACACGTACGTACGAAACTTAATTACGAACATTACAGAACATTACAGACATCAACATATTACGAATATTCAACTACAAGTAACAGAAAATTGATTACAAATATTACGGAGCATTCACTCTTTCAACTCTTCGGAAGCTAAAAGTTTATCAACATATTTTCAGCTTTACAGAATTCTTTCAACTCCCTCACAGGGAACATTTTGAGTGGCAAGTTCATTCAACTTACTACGAGTTCACATAAAAATATTTCATTAGTAAAACTTTAATTTCAGTCAAAGGGAAGTAACCCTTACGCTTGTACATCATTAAATGCTTAAATATAAATATGTATATTGTTCTTGTTATAAAAACAGTTTTTCCTGTTGTTTCTATTGTTTGCTTTTCGTTTGCTTAAACATTTGTAAAGTTAAAAAAATGTACGGATAGATTTAGGCCGTCAATACCGCTAGAAATTAAGGATGTCACCGATATCTCTCAGGTAGATGGAGGGATTTTTAAAATTGTTAAATATATTATTTTCAACATCAGACATAGACATTGCTAAAAAGCAAACCCAAAGCTGAACCCATAGATACGCCATCCTGTTGTGTATATATATATATATATATATATATATATATATATATATATTTTATTTTCAGTGATCGTAGAAAGGGACTTCGGTAGTGCAAGTTAGCAGATAATATACTAGGTCTAATTTTAAGTAGAGGCAGAGATGGATTATTGTATATGTTTCTTATAATAGTATCAATAGTTTCGATAACAGAGACATTAATGAATAAATTTTCGACGTCAAGAAAGGCTTTGGTTTCATTGTTAGTTTTTTATTTTTATTTTTTAGAATCTGAATTCATTCAAAAGTTGATCTTATTCTATATTTACTGGGAATGTGTGTTGTGTTAAGTTGGTTTATGATCTTTGTTAAGTGATACACAGGAGTGGGAATTTGCGATATGATAGAACAGAGGGGATAGTTTTCTTTGTGTATTTTTTTTTTTTGGTTAATTGTATTCCTGTTAATTTTTAAAAAAATTGTCTTGTCATTGAGTATTTGTTCGAGTTTTGTATTATATTCCAATTTGTTTAAGACAAAAAAGATATTAATTTCGTCAAAGGACAGAGTCGTAACTGAGAAAAATTATACTGAGAGGTGCCCAGCCATGGGAACAGCTGCCTGAGGCTACGCCCTCTCATTGCACGTGAGAGAGAGAGATCGGTGCTCGCACCAGGACCAGCGCAACCGACATTTTTCTTCCTGGCCCGGGTGTACGCGCTCGGGTGCCCCATCTTAAAAAAGACCTTGTGTCACAAGTCGTTTTAGTGGGGAGACAGAGTAAATACCTAGTTTGGTCTGCTTTTTTTTTTTGACGATTATACCCGAATGATTACATAGTTCCTTAACGGCAATTTGTAGTTGTTTTGTTAATATTTTTTAATTTTTTTTTTTTTTTACTTGTCGTGATATATATATACTGATATATTTTTCATATATATATATATATATATATATATATATATTTATTCATATATATATATATATATATATATACTGATATATTTCTTCATATATATATATATATATATACCTGATATATTTCTTCATATATATATATATATATATATATATACTGATATATTTCTTCATATATATATATATATATATATATACTGATATATTTCTTCATATATATATATACTGATATATTTTTCATATATATATATATATAAAAAATATATACTGATATATGTCTTCATATATATATATATATATATATATATATATATTTTTTTTTATATATATATATATATATATATATTTTATATTTCATTATATATATATATATATATATATATATATATATATATATATATATATATACTGATATATTTATTCAAATATATATATATATTGATATATTATGTAAGATTTCTTATATATATATATATATATATATATATATATATAAAAATATAATTTAAATCTGCTATATTCATGGAATGAAGGATGCAATATATATAAGAGATATAGAGTGTAAATATAAAAGTAAACATTAAAATCAATATTTAGTTAATAGATCTGTTTCGTTTTAGGCTGTCGCCTGTCACTTGGAATGAAAGAACAAAGCTACGTGATTTTTTCTTTTATTTTTTTTTTTAATGCTTTTTCATCTTTTTTCATTCTGATACGAAGAAATTGTCCAATGAAGGCGAAACGCGTTTTTATAAAAAACTGTTTATTCTTCTAAACTGAAGTATTTTTATTATATATATATATATATATATATATATATATATATATATATATACAAAGTTAAAAGAAGGTTTTTTACATAAAATAATTATTGTTTCAATTTTTTTTATTCATCATTGAAGTTTGTTTTATTTCATCCACGTAAACAAAATTTATTTAAAATGATGTCCTAAAGGACAAAAAAGTATCATTTTAAAATTTCCACTTTATTTATTTCCAATGGATATATATATATATATATATATATATATATATATATATATTTTATATATATAGCATTAAATTCAAAAGTGTTTCATGTTTTAATGAACAATTTTTTATAATAATTTCTTTTCTATTTCTGAATCATTTTTCTTGAATGTTAAGATGAAATTTAATTAAACTAGACGCCAGTTTTTTTTTTCCTACTAATATTTTTCGATTTCCTAATAGAATTTGTAATTTTATAAAAAGTGCATATAAAAAAAAAATTCATTTTCTATAAACATTTAATTGCCTTATCCTGCACATTTTCAGTCGGAGATATTGCTATTTGTCCGTAAAATTACTTGAAATCAGAATCAAAATAAAATCACTGAGTTAAACTGAATCTTAAATTTTATATTTTATTTTCAAAAATTATATATATATATATATATATATATATATATATATATAATTTAATAAACAATTTCACAAATTTTAAAATAAATAAATAAATATATAAGATAATGTTTAAAAATAAAAAAAAAAATATCAAAAATAAAAATAAAAAAAAAAAATCAAATAATTCGAACCTAAAAATCAAATAAATAAACAAATAAACGACTTCAGATCTTAAAAAATAATTTAGTTCATAGATTACCCAAAATTACAACTGACCCGTATATATATAAAAATGATTTTTTTTTCTGAAAAAAATGCACCTGTCAGGCCTGACGATTTTACTTTCTAGTATGAAAAATTTTAACATAAAACATTTGGGAATTTAGTTTTTTTACCTTAATATTGTATTTTTGTTAAGGATTATTTTATTTACATTTTTATTATATATAATTTAAAAATAATATATATATATATATATATATATATATATATATATATATATATATATATGAATTTGTGAAATGTTTGTTATAAAAAATATATAATATATATTGATATATTTTTATATATATATATATTTATATTTGAACTAAATAAAAAAATTTAACAAATTTATATATTTTTATAAAAAAAATTTGAATATCAAGATATTTTTTTTTTAAAAAATTCAATATATATATTTTTTTTTCCACATAGTTGAATTCGCAAATATTTTTTTTGAAAAATTTTATTTTCTATTTTTAACGATTATTTTTTTTATCGAAAAAAATATTCAACAATGTTGAAATTTTATGAAATATAATTTTTTGGTGTATATTGTAAAAATCAATAAATTAATATATATATATTTTGTAATTCTGGTTTAGGTGTTATTTATTTATATTTTCTGAGTTAATTTTTTCAATTTCAGAGAAAATTGCGATTACATTAATAATATTGTTAATAAATTTTTTTTTTCATTACTCGAATAAAGTTTAGAACGAGAATTATTTCTCACTATTGGTTTTATATTTCTTAAAATATCTAAAATATATATCTTTTCATTTTTGACGATTTTGTGGATTATTCTTTTTTGTTAAATTATATTTTTCGTTATTTGATTATTATTATTATTTTTTCACCAATAAAATATTATTAGTATTATAAAACTTGTTTATATTTATTTCTTTTAAAAACAGAAAATCTCCCTTACAACTAAAAATCTTCAGTTAGGTTATTTTAAAGATTACATTTTAAAACTATATTAACATTAAAATAATTTGATGCGTCCTTTTTTATAATCAGTAATCTCTTTTTTTTTTTTTTTTTAAAACAACAAGAACAGCAGCGGAAGATTTTTCTGAAGACATTATCAAAATTGACAATTTAAAATAACGCATCCATTCAATAAGAAACTCAAAATAAAATTTTTTATCGGAATTTCAATTGCTTTACACATTATATTGTATATATTGATAATGGCGATATTTATTTTTTCAAAGCATTCAGATTGATTTTATTTTATATTGCCATTTAAATTAAAATTGGCAATTTCAGGCCCAAAATAATAGCCGGATTAAAAAATTAAAAATAAATATTTTTAAAATAAATATCAACGGTTTTTAACTATTTATATTTCTGTCTAATTTTAACCTTCCATGTTTGCCGTGGGGGATTCCAAAAATATATTAATTTTGATATAACAATGCCGGAAAGATTATTTAATATGACATATATGGTGAACTTTCAAATGTTATTTTCGAATTTATCTGTTTATTCATGGCTGAAAATCCAGTTCGTCGTCTTTTGTTATTTTTGTTTATTTAATACCTACATTATCCAAATAAATAATACCCAAGCCGACAAGAGGCGTCAATTATTTTGAAGATTTCCACTGCTCTTGACCAACATGGTTATTTTTATAATCCGACGACAAATATATATTTTTAAATTATAGTTTCCTAATGCAATAACTTTTAAATGGAAATCGTCGTTCTCAATTTTGCAAATTTAATTTTTCAATATAAATATGCCACGTAGCAAAGAATGCAGAAGTTTGACAATGAACATCAGACAGAGGCAGAGGATCAGAAGTGAAATAAATAAAATAAGAGGTCTTATATTTCCCAATGATCGGCCAAATGGTTCAAAGAGATTTACCTTTGAAAAAAAAAAACGAAATCAAATCAAATCATCAAATAAAATCCAAGTAAAAAGATTGAACAAAAATCTTTTTTTTTGCATTTAAATAATTTCTATCATTTTAAATATTATTCATTATTAATAAAAAATATATTTTTTTCAAATTTGTGTTTTTTTATTACGTTTTCAATATTTATCAAATAAACAAATAGATATAAATAAATTAGAAAATAAAAAATCCAAAAATTTTCTTCCTGATTGACCAACATTCAAAGTTCTGTGTATGAAAGATACATAAATGTCTGATTTATGACGAATTGTTGCATCAAAAAAATTTTTTTTGGTATCATATTTTAAGTCAATTTGAACATTATTTTAATTAATATATATGTTATTTTCGCCTATTTAAGATAAAATGATATTTTTTTTTTCACAAAATTTTTTTCATTTTCAATTTTTTTATATTACTGGTTTTTATTTACTAGATTCTATATATTTTATTTTTGGATATTTTTTTTTCTGGTTCTAAATTATTATTTCTTTTTTCCTGTCAAATTTTTACGATTTTATAAATGTCAATCAATCAACTTTTTACTGAAATCAATTAAATTTTCCAACAATTTTGAAAAACAAACAACAAATTTTTTTTTAGATTTTTATAAAGCCCTTCTTAATATTTAAATAAATATTGATTGTTTTTTTTTTTATTTTAAAATAGAATTGGATTTTTTTTTTTTATCAGTTCAATATTGAATTTCCCAAAAATTCTTTTTATTTTTTAACTATAATAATTGTTGAATTTCTATATTAGCTAATAATTTTTTTTTTTTTTTTTTAAAATATTCTCCTTGTATTTAAAATTGACTAGATTTAATTTTTTATTTTTTAATTTTTTTTTTTTAAAAATCAAATGGTTTTGGCGAATTTGTATTTAAAAACGACATTTTTATTAGATTTTTTTGATGATCGAACGATTTTTAATTTTTTTTTTCATTTAATCGAAAAAATATTATATTAGTTTCATGAATTAAAATAACATTATTCTGTTATTAATTATTTTTTTTATTTTTCGATTTAAAAAATTTCATAAGATGGAGATTTGATTAATAAACAATTATTATTATTATTATTATTATTATTATTATTATTATTATTATTATTTTTTTTTTGATTTCTGGCGTTTACACATTTCTTTCCGGGTCCCGCCTAGGGACCTAAGGTTAGAAATGGCATCATGACACTTTCCACTGACAAAAAAAAAAAAAGGATTTACATAGATAAAGCCCTTCGTAAAGTGTGGGCTGTACTTGTCAGAACAATTTTTTGTATCTCCTTAAGGCATGGACTTCCAGGGATCCCTTATATTAGTCTACTGGAGTCTTTTCCAACCAGTCCTAGGGCGGCTCCAACTACAACAGGTATTATTGATGTTCCCATATGCCACATTTTTGAGATTTCTATTTCAAGGTCCTTGTATTTTGACAGCTTTTGAATATCTTCAAAGATACATTGCAGTCAGCAGGGACTGCCATATCAATAAGGAGGCACCGTTTTTTTTTTGTGGTCTTTAATAACAATATCTGGGCGGTTGGCTTTGATTGTTCTGTCAGTGTGTATTGTGTAGTCCCATAGAATTGTAACAGGTCCTATCTCCGTAACCGGGTCTGGGTGGTGTTCATACCAGTTTCTTTCAGTTTCCTTCCGTAGAAGTTGCAGATTTTCCAGTGCAGATATTGGCCCACTCTGTCATGTCGGGTTTTATATTCAATGGGTGCCAATATCGTTCAGCCTGATACAAGATGATCAATCGTTTCTGGATATTTATCACAGAATCTGCATTTTGGGCTAACACAATATTTTAGTATATGTGCTTGATAATTTCTAGTTAACAAGCATTGGTCCTGTGCAGCAAGGATAAAACCTTCAGTTTCAGCTTTCAACCCTGCACTACGTAGCCACTGATGGGTACGGGTTTTGTCTACGTCAGCTTGTTTGGTACGGGCAGAGTATTGGCCATGAAGCGGTTTATCTTGCCATTGTTTCTGTATCTGGTCGGTTGCATTTGTCTTTGCTTTCTTTTTTAAGTATTTTGCAGTTTCAGCCGGTGTCTTGTGCTGTAGTTGCATCTCTACGCCCATTTGATACTCCATTTTGAATTTGTTGGCTTCTTTTATTACGGAGTAAAGACGCTTACTACTTTCATGTTCCTTGACGCATACCATTATCCAGTCTTCTGTATTTTTCAAGTATCTTTGGAGGCCAATTGTTGTAGTTTTGTAGGACAGTTGTAGTTGAACTAATCCTCTGCCTCCTTCGGATCTGGGCACATACAGACGATCAACATCAGCTTTGGGATGATGCATGCGGTAGCAAGTGAGAAGCTTTTTCGTTTTGGCGTCCATTCGCTTAATTTCAGCTATGGTCCAGTTAAGGACATTAAAGCTGTATTGCACCACAGGGACAGCCAATGTGTTTATGGCTGATATTCTGTTTTTTTTTTAGCTCAGTATTTAGTACCAGACGTACATGCCTGTAGTACTCTTTTCTTAATTTTTTTTTCCTTCATTTGGGGGTGTTGTATGCCATCTCCTTCGCTAATTCCTAGAATAATCATACTCCAGTTATTATTATTATTATTATTTTGTTGTTATTATTATTCTATTATTATTACATACTGTTCAATACCTTGATAAATAATGGATGTTTCCATTTTTGATTAATTTATTTAAAAGAAGGAAAGATATACGTATTTCCTCAGAAAATACAATATTGGGGGAGAGAACCAGATTAAAGTGATAAGGATAGATGCTACCATTTTTAATCTTATTATTCAGGCCGATTCCATATTTAGCGTGATAAAAAAAATCATTTTTTTTAGACATTACGACATCAAACGATTTTTTTAAACTGAATAAAGAAATCGAAAAAAAATCCAGTTTCCATGAATAAAATAACATCGTCTGCTGAATTATTTTAAAATCATTTTTAAGACAAAAATGTTCATTTGATTAGATTATGCCTAATTATTTTTATTATTATTATTATTATTATTATTATTATTTATTTTTTTTCTTATTATTTTATTCTTTTCCTTCCGGGTCTCAACTGAAAACCCTAAAAATCAAAAATAGCATCATGAAAAGATTCTCCACTGAGCATTTTTTGAAAAACAAAATAAGAAAACAAAACATAAGGTTTTATTATTTTTTTAATAGATAAAGCCCTTTATGCCTGTGAATATGTACTTTAGAAATACATTTTTTTTTTATTTTTTTAGGTATTTTAACCAACAATTTTTTTCAATGTTTTTATCGGAACTTTTCTAATCAAACTATATATTCTTTTTCAAATGAAATTTTGATGCTTCTAATATATATTTAAATTTTGGAAAAAGATGCTTCTATTTTGATAAAAAGATTAGAAAATATCCCCGAGATCTTATTGATGAAGAAAACTTTAGAGAAATTAACAACAGATAGCGTTATATTCAGAATTTTATTGTTTCAAACAAAAATCCCAATCTGTTGTTTTTTAATTGTTCATGACAAACAAATAATAGCCACTAAAAAAAAACCATTTTGGTTAACGAGTAAAAAAAAATATAAAAAATCAAAAAAATTAAAGGGCAGAGAGAAGAATAAAAAGGAATTTAGAAAATCAAGATTTTGATTTGCAATGAATTAAAATTTTTGAAGACCAAAATTAACTCTGAAAAAAGAAGCCAGAAGAGAGTTTCACAATATTTTCCACCAGAAAATGATGAGACGTCGCCGCTAATCTTGTAGTTTAACGCTAAGATCGAATGAGGATTGAAGTCTCTACAAACCAGAGGTTACTTCTGGGACACGCTGTATTGATTAGTTTAATGCTAAGATCGAGTAAGGATTGAAGTCTCTACAAACCAAAAAATAAATCTTTGGACACGCTTTATTGATTAGTTTAATGCTAAGAAAAAAGTGCGGATTTAAACAAACTTTCAAAATTTTAGGTTTTTCTGGGACACGCTGTATTGATTAGTTTTAATGCTTTAAGACCGACTGATAAAATTGAAAAAAATAAAAATTCATTAAAATTTTTAAGAAAGTTATTTTTGGGACACGATCTATCGAAAGTTAAAGGCTAAATGATTGAGTAATGATTGAAGTCTCTACAAAAGGATTTTGGTGAATTCTTGGACACGCTATATTGATTTTAGTTTAAAAAAAGACCGGCTGAGAAATAAATGCCCACATACCAGACATATGAGTTCTGACGCCCTGTATAAACTTAGTTTAATGTAATGTGTGGCAGAGGCAAACGACGCTTAACATCCTTAGCTTGATAAATGAATCGTGAAACAAGTTTTAGGGAAATAACCGAAAGACAGAATTTATCAAGAGCTACAAGAGACAGGAAGATGTGGAGATCGATGATCGTCTGCATCTTGAGGTGTCACGATACATAAAGATGTACGTTGCAATGCCACGTCTGTTTGTATAGTTTCACTAAGGTTTCAATATAAAGAGACATTGGGATGTGGATGTACGATAAAATGGAAAAATAAGTTTTCATATGACGCGTTTTGACCTTTAGGACTTCATTGGACTAAATTTATTATGTTGATAATGATTACACATGAAAAGTGAACGAGGGATGCTGAATAATTTAAATTTATTTTATCATCTATTTATCTAAGAAAATTGGAAAAAACCATTAAAAAACAAAAAATTTAAATTTCAACTTAGACGATTGACCATGTTGTCGATAAGGCCGTTTCCAGAAGGTAGACAACAAACGTTAAAACAATAAGTCATGTTCAGAAACAACAAAATATTCATATAATTTTTATTTAGATTCCTTGTGTTTTATTTGGTATTTTTTACAGTTCAATCATTAAAAAGATCGAATAAAATCCTCCTTCTAGTTTTATCTTATTGTTTTGTTTAGTATTTTCTTTCGTCTTTTATTGTTTTGGATGAACTATTATGTGGTTTTCGTTGGGTTTAGATAAAGTTTTTTCATTGTAGATGTGATAGAGGAAGATTGTTTCTAAGATAAAAGTTAAAAAGTCAAAGAATTGCATTCAAAACATAAAATAAAATTGATTTTTTAAAAGAAATCTTCCCATTTAATATTATTTTGTTATATTTAGTTTTAATTATAAACTATTTTTATCAATGTCATTTTGTTAAACAAATTTTTATCGGATAAAATGATAAAGGAAAAACATAAAAATAGCCACATTTAAACATTAAATTAGTTTGTTATAAATTTGACCAAGGAATCTTTGAAGGTTTTTTAAGAGAATCTTAGATAGATAGTAAAACAGTAGTTAAACATTTTGTCATAGAATTAAAGGTAACATCTTGTAGAAGAAGAGTTAAAGTAAAGAAACCTAAAGGAAGTCCTACTTCGAGACTGTATATATCTATATGTATTTGCTACTAACCGTGTTCCTGGATTTTACTAACAGCATTACCTTTTGTATTTTGTGTAAATACATTTAATTTCTTAGCTTAAATACTTGCGTTTGTCATTTATTGGATACCTATTTTTCACGCGGGATCCACAACACATTTATATACAAGTTCGTAAATATTTAAGTGGCGAACATTTCAAAAAACCCCATAATCAGTGGTGCCTTAAAACCAATTGCTTCTGGTAGATGGAGTTCGTCTAGACTTTTACGTTGTAGTTGTTTTCTCCTTTGGTCAAAGTAACATTTTTATGGCAAAATTGGGGTCAGTCTCATTACAGTGGGCAACCAATATATTTGACGTATTGTTTTGTAACATGTCCCTTTTGTGTTCATATAATCCTTTATTCAGATTCCTTGATGTTTCTCCTATGCATTTTTGTGAAAATTATTACAAGCGACGGAGTAAACTCCTTCAGGTTTTAGCTTATTATTTTGTATAGTATTGACTAAATAGATCTTTTATTATTTTGGATGTAGTAGTAACAAATTTTATGTTGAGTTTAGATAGATTCTTTTTTTTATTGTAGATGTGATAGAGTTAGTTGACAGGACAATATATATTTTTTATTCGTTCGGTTTTGTGTGTGGATTATCCTGATAACAAATTTAGTCCGATAAAGTTTTAAAATTCTTTGCGCGTCACATTTCAAACTTTTTTCATCAAGTCAATATGTCTTTGTGTTCTAGTATTTTTCTTGATATATAAAAAATATATATTGTTATTTTATTGGGATGTCATTAATAAAAAATATCCGATTTGGTTGTATCTCTATTTTAAATTGTTCAAAAAATGTTTGAATGTTATGTTACTTACAATTAATTGTTGTCTTGTTTTTGTTCGTACAAATCTTCATCATCGTCAGATGAGAATCGTTGCTATCTTTTGTTGCTGCATGTATAATGGCCTTTTTGTTCAACTGTAAATAGAGCAACATTTACGGCATACATTATTTGAAGAAGAAGACGAAACATAGATTATATGAAGAAGACGAATTATATGGAGAATTACACCCAAATCCCGTGACCAATGAGGCCAAACCTGATTGGGGGGGAGACCTGGGTGGTGCTTTATGACTCTTGTTATCTTATCAACATTTGCTTTTTTTTCCCTACCTATTTTTATAAACGTTACAAATTAAACTAATCACAACTGACTTTTAAAGGATGAAATTTTTTTTTCGTATTTTGGCGTCATTCAGGGTTCTTTTGTTGCTTTTTTTTCTCCAAATCCAAATTTGCTCCTGCTAAGACACGCAAAAAACATTTATGTGAAATTTCCTATTTTTATCCATAATGTTGAATGTGTTAAAATTCTTCAACTTTTAACAAGAAAAATCTCAAATTGATGTTAAAAATTTCCGCAAAATATTGTTAATTTATTTAAGATGGAATGATCTTTTATGACATGTCTCTAATTTTTATTTAGATACATTATATTTAATTTAAATTTTTCGATTTGAATTGTTTACCTATATTGCATATGATCCATGGCTGCATATAATTAGGTTACAATAAAATTTGTATTTTATATGAATACTTCCTTATGAAAATTGAGATGTAGTTGAGTGGGGGGCCTATATCATCTATGATAAGGTGGAGGATATCATAAATAAGTGGGAGGTATTATAGATTTGGGGTATCATGGATTGGGGTGGGGTCACGAGATCTTTGAATCAGCCTGGTTGCTAAAATGAATTTTTATATGGAGAATATTGCTGTTCTGTTACCACAGTAGACGTCTTCCATTGTTTTACATTCGCTTTGTTTTTCCTCTTTTTACTTTAGGTACATTTTAAATTAGTCACCGTTTTCGATTGAATTGATTTGTTTGATTTACGACATATCAATTCCTCATGGGTCATTTAAGGCCGAAATTAATTTTCTTTGTGTGCTTTGAAGTAAGAAAAAAGATGATATATTTTTCTCCATTCACGATTGAATACATGGTAGATGATACTCAGTTTATTTTATGCATGTTTGTGGGAACATGATTACGAGAGTGGGGGACAGGTGTGTTTTATGTTGCAATATTGTTGAAGTTACGTTTTGGCATACAGTTTGATTCCTTTAAGAAATTATAGAATATTACTGTCATGTAAGAATTCTTTTATGTTGTTTGGTTGATTTTGTTTAGCGGCATATCAACCTCTATGGTTTATTCAATGACGAAATTTAAATATTATGAACGCAGTTCAACTACAGATAAAATGTATTGCTAGTAAATTTCACTATAAATATGTATTTTTATACTTTCATAGTGTTTTGTTTTTGTTTGAGGGTTCACTATTTGCCCATAACTGGGACCCAAACAGGTGCTACCACCTCGGGTCAGGGTGGTTCTGGGCTCCTCAAAACCTCCAATCTCTCGATCAGAAATCTTGCTGCCAGATGTAGTTCATTGTCATACACGGAACTCCTTTTTAAGAACTGATCACTGTAAACCTTATAACATATTTGTGTAAACAAACTCTTTGCTACCCACCTCTTTTATATATTTAGATTCATGGTCTAACTACCATATTCAATCTCCGACTGCGTTTATCATGTTATTTTTTCATTCTTTTTTACCTTTTTTATTTATTTGTTATTCAGACTAAACTAGTCTCAAGTTTGTATTCATTTCTTTTTTCAGTCTTACCCCTTTGAAATTTAATAAACCTGATCATGAACAATAATGTGTCTTCAGAATTTGAATTACCTTAAAGCGTTTACTTGGCTGTCCAAGTTACGTACAAGTGAGGGACGAACAAATCAACAGGGGATGGATTATAATAGTTGCAAAAACGACTTTTTATATGGAGAATGTTTTAAAACGAATTTTTATATGGAGAATGTTGCTGAAAGGAATTTTTATTAGACGAATGCTGTTAAGACGCATTTTTATATGGACAATGTTGCTAAAAATGAATTTTCATATGGTGAATGTTGCTGCAAGGAATTTTGAGACGTAGAATGTTACTAAGAGAAATTTTTAGATGGAGAATGTTGGTAAAACGAATCTTTATTGGAAAATATTGTTAAACCTAGATTTTAGATGGAGAATATTACTTCAAATTATTTTTAGAATAATTACCTGTATAACAACTTTTGTA
>CAHIKZ030002529.1:180000-207500 GCA_903632075.3 Acanthosepion pharaonis | reverse complement strand
CGGAATTTGTCGGAGGGAATCAACCCCAGGCCTGCTCTGCCCTGTGCGACAGAACCCATTATTGCTTTTACCCTCAGATTCCCTTCTGCGACCGCTAGTTCCTTAGTAGCACTCCATTTTCTGCCAGTCTTAATCTCTATTCCCGCACCTGATACTTTGGGATCTCTGGAGTTTCTATAATGGTAGCTTTCTCTTGTCCGTGACACCATGAACTCCTCAACTAGTCCTCTGAATGGCAGCTGGATGGCATTGGATGATCCATATAAAGGCTGCGCTACTTAAGCACCGAGGTAATCCTAACCATCTACGGAGGAAACTGCTAGCTCTTCTCTCTAAAGTCTCCACAGTCGAGATGGGAACGCTATATGTCTGGAGTGGCCATAATGCTCGTGGGAGCACACAGTGATGGTATAGCCAGGCTTTGAAGCGCCCTGGCAATCCCGATTTATCTATTTTCGCCAGCCACGAGTCAAAATCAGTACGTATAGCTTCGATAGCTGGGGTGGCCTTCAGAGCATTACAAAAGGATTTACCTAGACTTTTAACAGGCTTATCGGCCAACGTCGGGATGGCTCTCCCTTCTATTGTGAAATAGTGTTTTACCACTCGGCCTTTTTTTATTACCACTGATCTACATTTGTTTGGCTTGAAATTCATTCTTGCCCACTCAATCAGTCTCTCTAAACCCCGTAATAGCCATCTACAACCTGTAACAGAGTGCGTGGTGACTGTAAGATCGTCCATGTAAGCCCGGATGGGTGGTTGCCTAACTCCGGTATTTGAAACGGGGCCACGGCATTCCACCTCAGCGGACTTCACGAGCATGTTCATCGCGTGAGCAAAAAGCGTGGCTGACAATGTACAGCCTGTAATGATTCCTCTCTCGAGTCTATGCCAATCTGAAGAAACCAAACCGGACGCAACTCTTAGATGGAATTGTCTGTAATAATCTTGGATAAGCTCGCGGATACTACTTGGGACGTAGTGTCTAACTAAAGCTTCTTCCACAAGTTTATGCGGTATGGACCCATATGCATTGGCCAAGTCCAACCACGCAACAGCCAGGTCTCCTTTATTCTTCCTTGCATCCCTTATTAATTGCGACAAAACTCCTATATGCTCCACGCAGCCAGGCATACCAGGGATTCCGCCTTTTTGTACCGATGTATCTATAAAGCTATTTTTTAGTAGAAAAGCTAATAGCCGTCGGGAAATAACACTAAAAAATATTTTGCTTTCTGTACTCAGTAACGAGATACATCGGAATTGCTCGATATTTTCTGCGTTCTCTTCTTTTGGGATCCAAACACCTTCTGCACATTGTTCTGCAACTTTACCTCGCTGCCAAATTACTTTAATGATCTTCCATAATTTCATGAGGAGACCAGGGCAACGCTTGTACACGGAGTAAGGCACGCCACTCGGACCTGGCGACGAAGCTGATCTCGCTGCCATTACTATGTGTTTGACCTCACTCAAACTTGGCACCTTCGTATCGAACTCAACTTCTGGGGGGTTGGGTTTAATGAGGCGATCATTAAATCCTAATTCCTCATCCCTTCTTGGGTCCCTATAAGAGCTCTTCAAAAATTCCACCCTATCTTTTGGGCATGCTAATCTGCCGCTCCTCTTATCTCCCAGAAGTCTTCTGGCGAAACCAAACAGGTCGGAGATAAACGAAGCCCTCTTCCTGGCCCGCTCTTTCCTACGGCGACGATGTCCTTCTGCTCTTCGCAGGTTTTCAGTTTCTCTTAAAATATTTCTCAGTTCTGAGAGGGCTGGTCGCTCTACTTCACTAGCGGCCTTAAATTGTTTCTTGAGGCATCTTAATTCCTGCCTTACTTCTCTTATCCTTCCTTCACGCCTATTCTGAGTGTAGGTTTTATTTCTCGTTTTTTTTTCAATATGGCCAGAAACGCTCTGATCCGTAGCTGACAATAAGTTTACTCATGGCTTGAAGTCGTCGGTCTATATTACCTGCAGACGTACCTTGGATTATAATGCATACGTCTTCATCAAAATCGCGCCAAGCTTTCTTGTTGATTGCTGGGGGCCATTTAATCCGCTTAGAGACTACTCTGTCCGGTAAGGTCTGAGTCCACACTGGGTGATGCTGGGCACTGTGGTTTGTCACCGGGACCTGCTCCACCTCCGTCTTACTTGTTTTGTAACACCTATGCGTTGTGAGTTCTCAGCTACTACCGCACATTTTCATCTTGGCCTGGTGTATTTTTAGGCCACGCTGGTTCTTAAAAAGACTTCCACAGTGGCATATCGAGTCAGAAGTCCTTATATATATATATAACCGAATGGGTAAAATATAGGCGGGTATACGAGCGATCGATAGTATACAAATACATATAAATACTCTATAGTGTAAGAAAAAACAGTGCTCGATGTTAAGTAATAGAGCTAATTAATATATATATATATATATATATATATATATATATTAAGGAATATACATAAAAATCCTAAACTCTTAAACAAAAGAAGTGAGTTGATTATCACCTGCCTACCTAGATCTCAAACACCATGACCCAGATTAATATAGCTTAGCCGGACCAGGTGTTCACATTTACTCGTATAGATATTAATATTTACTTTAATATTTCCGACTTTTCTTTCTGGCTTCCGTTATAGCACAACTATTGTTATTTTTAGACGATAACCCATTTAACATTTTTGTCATCCCGTTTTTTTCCATTATCTTATTGCTACCATTTTCAGCATATAACTATTTTTTTTATTTTTTGCTTTGTTTTTTATCTCTTTCTTTCACCTCTATTCTGACTATTAGAGTCATGTTTATTTACTTTAAATAGAGATACCCCCTTGATTTTATAATACCACTTCTAGTTGTTAAACCAGCGTCTCTCTAAATTAGAATTTATATTTTTTATTTTCAATCTTAAATGTTGACCTGGGCCTAAATTCAAATTCAAATCCAACTACAATTCATTTAAACATTTTAACGTCCTTATTTACATATTTATACGTTAATATATATGGCGCTTATTTCATTTTACTTTATTGTATTTGATTTTTTAAATTTTATTTTAAATCATATCTTTTGCATTGGTAAGTATTATCATTGTTATTATTAGAAGTAGTAGTAGTAGTAGTAGTAGTAAATTATTAAATAAAAGATCCGAGCTCATCTCAAAATGCAGACATGAAAACAAATTTTTACTACGTTGCTTAAAAATTGAAAACGGAAAAAATAAAATAAAAACAAATAAATAAACAAGTAAACAAAATAACAATAAAATAAGCAAAATTAATTAATCCAAACAAATTACCAAATCACACCTGTTAGAATAGACGAAATAGAATAATAATAACAATAATAATAACAAAAAACAACGAACCCAAATAAATAAAGTAAATAAACAAAGTAGCAAACCATTATGACCAAAATATTAGTTAGACTAAAAAAATCGGACGAAAAAAATAGCTATAACTGTTATATAACGATAAAAAAAAATTAAAAATTAAAAAAAAAAATAAAATAAAATAAATAATAAAATAAAATAAAAATAATAAATAAATACTACGTTACTTAAAAATCGAAAACCGAAAAGAGAAAATATACAAGTAAAATAAATTGACCTAAATTCATCCAAATAAATAAATAAACTAACCAATCCCGATAAAGTTACCGTTAGAAAAAACAAATAAAGATAATCAACCCAAATAAACACAAATTAAAAACTGTTCCTGCCAAAATAATAGTTAGATTAAACTACAACAACCAACCCCAAAACCGAACAAATAGCTTTAATTAAATTCTCAAACCAAAACAAAACTATTAAATAAGTGATATAAACAAATTTATACTACGTTAATAAAAAACACCGATTAAAAAAAAAAAAAAAATAAAATAAAATAAAAAAAAAAAAAAAAAAAAATAAAAAAAAAAAGCAAAATAATTTAACCCAAATAAACATATAAACGACTTCCGGTAAAATAACCGCCATAATAGACTACCCACAATGCACCACTGACCCGTATATGTATAAATAGCCGAGAAAAATAACAGCACACGTGGTCTGACGATTGCATATAGCATGAAACAGACTGTCGCCTCTAAGTGTTGACTTCTATGTTCACTTATATATATATATTATCAATTACTCTCTTGATGTTTGGGAAAAATAGTTTGCCCTCCCCTTTGATTTCCCAACGCATTGTTTTTGTTTACAAAACCAGCGTCTCTCTAATTTAGAACTTATGATTCTTATTTTCAATCTTAAATGTTAATCTGGGTTTAAATGAAAATTCAAAATTAAACTGCAATTCATTTAAATATTTTAACTCCAATAATATTCCACCCCAACAATAATATATGTGAACCAGAAAATTAAATAAAAAAACTGGTATCAACCCAAAATATAAATGAAAATAAATATATCTCCCAAACTTGAAAATTGCTTCAACCATGAAACTACAAGTTGTGTAATTAATTTAAGATATTATGTATACTTTTATGTATATAAATATATATATATATATATATATATATATATATATATATATATATATATATATATATATATATAAAAGGCACAATGTGGATAGCCGAGTTTGAATTCCATTCAAGTTCATTTCATTCACTTTTTGTAACTAACACCCTTAATATAAAATATGAAACCATCTCTTTCTTCACCTAGCTATGAGCAAATAGTAGGACAAACCGCGTCCTATGTCCTTGGACGGCTAATTTTACGAAGGCAACGATGAATTAACAACCCACGGAGAATCGTTCGGAGACCTTTTAGCATACTGTGCATCAGTTCTCTGTATTCTTATTATAAAAATTGCCGCCCAGTTTTTTAACTTCACTTTTTTTGATGAAATAAAAGACCCCCCAAAACATAATGAGGCGTCCTTTGTATGACGATAAACTAATCCGGCAGCAAGTCCTCTGATCAGGAGTTTTTGAAAAATAAACCATCTACTTAAATGTTGTTGTTGAAAGGTCCACCTATACCCATTTGATTATCTGATACCTGTTAGGGTCCCATCTATAGACAAATAGTTAACGCCCAAACTGAATTGTTAAATATAAATGAAATTGTAAGAATAGGTTTTTATAGAAAAATACCTGCAATAAATTTTGGGAAAAAATATTACCAGCGATACATTTGTTGAAAAAAAATATTAAAATTAATAGGTTTAACTCTCCACAAAAAAAAATCATCTTTAGAAAAATACGTCAATAAAACCTGAACTACAAACTGATAGAATACAAATTCTATTTATACAAACCTATCGTAAAAATCTTTCGGCATTAAATAAACGATTGAGATTGATATGCCATAAAACAAAATAAACTACAAACCACCGAAAAGTGCGATTGGTTTTGCACAAGCCCTCACCATTATAATCAAATAATATGGGCAGACAGTTTGGCTGTTGATTCTATATGTGTGTGTGTGTGTATGTATGTGTGTGTGTGTAAAATGTAATAAATATAAATATATAATGTATGTATACAGTTTCGTGTATGTATGTCTGCGTACATATGAGTGGCGTTCCGATGACAATTTTTCCTTCCACTACCATAAAACACCGATATACGTAAATATATATAAACCAAAAATTTCAAAAATTAATCAGTTTGTCTGACGATAGCAGAGAGCGTAAAACCCAAGATCACAAACTCATATCAATCCAACTAAATATATATATATATATATATATATATAAATTCTGTATATATTTTATATATGTGTGGTGCTTATTGGAAAGCGATCAATGTCAATGATAGAGCTAACATATTTAGTTGAATTTAGTTCACAAACTCATATCCATTCAACTATATATATATATATATATATATATATATTTAATAGTCCGTAAACTAAGAAAATTTTAAGTCCATTTCTCAAAAATATATATATAGTCCATTAACGCATTTAAATTCAGGCAACCTCCTAAACAAAAAAAAAAAAACATATTTTTAAAATAAATATATGGCTATGTCAGATATAAAATGTTTCTATATTTAAACGTTCCCATAGAAAAATACTTAAAACATTTAAAAAAAATAATAAAAAATGATTACCTCTATCTACATATATATATATATATGTTTAATGTGTGTGTGTGTACTTCAGTTTATTTATAAAAAATAAATAAAAACATATATGTGTGTGTGTGTAAAGTGTATGTATATAAAATAAATCCCATATATATATATATATATATTATATATATATATATATATATATATATATATATTATTTATATATTATATGCAAAATAATCGATAAGCGCTCAATATCAGAGATAGAGCTAACATATTTGGTTGGCTTGATCAATCCAACCAAATATATATATATATATCCAACCAAATATATATATATATCCAACCAAATATATATGTATATATATATATATTTTTGGATTGGATATATATACATATATATATATATATATATATATATATATATAAGACGGTCTCTGATTGAGAGTGTTTCCAAATATCAAGATGTGATACCTTAAATCACCTCTTACTGCTTTTAGGGTGGTAATACAATCACTGAAATTTGTTGAACATATCATGGATTGTAGCTCCGGCAAATGCACGACGGAACTCATCAAGGTCCGTAATTTGTCCAACAGAAACGATGGTATTTGTTACGGAAGTTCCAATGTTGGCACCCATGATAATAGGAATGGATTGTCGAACACTCAGGACTGAAAAAAAAAAAGATTAGGATAAATAAACAGTTAAGTAGTTGTACCTCTATAAATTGCACAACTTGTGACAATCAAGATGGTTTATTATCTCATGTCTTAGCTCCCCCCCCCACATTTTGCCTGTATCTTCTCGTTCTCTTCCTTATCCCTTCCAAGATTATCCATTATATCATGTCTCTATTCCTCTCTCACTCTTTGAGTGTATCTTCTCATGCTCTCCCTTATCCTTTCCAATAGAATTCACATTATCTATTATATACTGGAGTAGAGGCTCATCTTTTGTTTCCTGTTTTTTTGGATTCCCGTATTCTTTTTTTTTTACTCATGCCTTAGTAGTAGTACTGTAGTGAATCTCTTGTGATGTGTGAGGTTTGTGGCAACGTCTCTTCATACTGAGTGTACCGGGTTGGCAGTTTTCTGATTGCTGTTCCCGACTGGTAGTTAGGAGCCCGAACTCTTGCGTAGCGTTTTGAGAGGCTGCTCTGGTCAACAGTTGATTAATATCGTGGTTCTTGCAGTGTCATATCGCGCATGGATGGGTGTCCCTGCATGCACCTCTGCTGGACAACTCTGAGTCCATAATATGTTGCAGTCTGTGTCAGTTCCTTTCTGGCCACGTCAATACGATGACCGTCTGCTACTATTTATTATATATTTCATTTACCAACATCTTTTTCCCACTTTTTTACTAATCAAAACAGTTAAATGCAATTCCTTTTATAAATTTTTTCTTCTCTCGTGTTCCCGACAAATTAACTTTTTTCCTCTTATATAATTTTAAATCCTGATAATTATAATCTTCAAAAATTTAAATGTAATGTCAAAACGACATCTTTTCATGCCTTGATCTTGATCCCTAAAATTTCCTCAAACACAAATTTTTTAATTCTTACTTTTTATCTCTAATCAACCCCTTTAAATTGCTATTCAATGTTCTCTAGCTCGGGGTGAAATGCTTAAAAAAAAAAAAAAAAAATTAAATCTTCGCTCTTTTCTCACTCTTTACCTGTATCTTCGAATTATCTCCCTTATCCCTTTTAATACAACTAAGGTTATTCGTTAACGTACCCTTGTTATCTTTTCCTTTTTTGTGTACTTTCTCATTTTCTCTTTTATCTCTTCAAACCTTCGTTACCAGTTTATATTTCATTATCTAAATCTTACACAAAATGGTACGAAGCGAATGTCTAAACTATCCGACATTGGGTTTAGAACACTGGAAATAGAACGGACTAAAATATGGCAGTCACTTAGTAGTCACGTGTTCAGTCTTTCAATCTGTGAACCCCATATACTCTAGTTCAGCATGAATGAACAAGAAATTCCATCACAATCTTGTCTATCTCTCTTACGTCCTATCTCCCTATTCACTCTCTCTCTGTGTCTCTCTCTCTATATATATATATATATATATATATATATATATATATATATATATATATTGTTTCGATTTTTTGGGCAATCAATCCTCTTTTATACAAGTTTCGTTAAAACGACTTTAAAGTACTGCGATTAAGCTTTTGATTTATTTTTTCTTCTGTTCGTACAAGTTTTTTTCTTTTCTGGGCACAAAGTATGTAAAAATTGTCCAAAAGTTCTGCATATGCGAGGAGCACTTTCTTTTATCCATTATCAAGGACGATTTTTATTTTTATTTTAACTGAATGTGTGTGTGTATGTGTTTTATATGTTTCCTAAGTTATAGGAATGTTTTATTTTCCAAACACGGTCAGGACGTTGTGCTCGTGTTCAGAGTTAATGTTATTGAGTGTTAGCTTTTGCTTTTTTTATTATTAATGCTTCTATTATTTTTTATCTTTTTTATGTGGGGATGAGGCCATTACACCATTTTCTACCACTATGTTGCGGATGGAGTTGGGTAGGTTTTTGTATATATATAGATATTATATTTTTTTAAAAATATGATTCCATCGTTACACAGTAATTACCATGTTTCAAAAACAGAAGCTAAAAACAATTCAATTATAGAAATTAAATTAAATTAAATTAAAGTACCTAGTTCTGTTTCATTTTCATGCGAATTTTGGAATAACTTATTTTGAAATTTACGGAGCTTTATAAGCACATATATTCATAATATTAGTTTCTATGGATATGGAGAAAACCAGTCATTTTAATAAGGGGCGGTAGGGTATTCATTTTCACTGACAACTATTGTATCCACATATTAGTTAATTTAGGCTCTACTTGTGTATCGAGCACTGTTTTATAAAAATAAAAACAAAAATACTAAAACTTCGGATAATCATTCTTTCCTTTTTTATCAATATATTTGCACACACGCACATATATGTATATATATAGTGTTCACAGAATCAGTGAGACACAACAAAAAGACGATCGCATTAGATATTTCAAAGGCATTTGATAAAGTGTGGCATAAAGGGTTCCTGCACAAGCTCTTTAGTTCTGGAGTCACCGGACAAGTTTTCTCAATTATAAAGTCCTTACTACCGCGTAGGTCCCTGAAGGTAGTTGTTAACAGTCCGTCCTCCGAGGGACTAGCGATCAACGTAGGCGTATCGCAAGGTTCGCTTCTCGGATCACCCTCTTTCTATTTTACATAAATGATCTGCCTAAGAGTATAACTCGATCATTTGTGAATGTCTACGCTGATGGTACCGCCAAGACCCTGGGTGACGAGAGCTTGACAGCTGATCCCTCATCTGATCTAGCTCTAACAGCTTAGCAGGGATGAAAACCTGGCTGGCCAGATTCAATGCCTCGAAAACCAATTTACATTCGGCCATCACCGATTGAACCGTGAACTACCAGTCAGGAGGGATGAATAATAATCTGGTACTGCTCTTAAATTCATAAAGTCTAGGTACTAAAAAGGAAAACTCATCCAAACAATTACCCTGAACGTATTTATGAAAAAGGCCTGTGGAACCTATGTTACGGCAATGTAAAATTACTGAAGCCGAGATGCCATGTCTGGAGCAATAATATTGCAGATTATTCTTTGCGTTTTTTCAAGAATCTCTAAATATATAAAAAGAGCCTTGGGCCATATATGGCAGCAATATTCAAAGCAAGGACAAATGATAGACTTATAAATATGTTAGATAGGTTCTGGTGAGAAAAATTGTCTAGCCCGACACAGTTTAACCAATTTTCTTTGCATCAAACCTAGCAATTGATTCAATATAATCTTTACACTTCATGTCAGCGGAAAATTTTAGCTGGAGGATACGCAACGGAGGTTAGCATCAGTCCATGCTGATGGAAAGTAGAAGAGGTCTCCCAGACAATTGATACAAAGCAGTTTCCTTAATGTATCTATCTATCTATATAAATATAAAAGTGGACACTGAGATCAACATTGAGCGGAGACAGTCTGTTTCCTGCTTGAACCGAATCTTCAGGTCATGCATAGCATGAAACAGACTGTTGCCGCTCGTGAGGACTTCAGTGCCCACTTTTATAATTTGCATACGCTCTATTCCTGATATATAAATATAGCATAGCCTTAAAACAATATTTTTTATCATATATCTGTAATGACAAAAGTACACAGGTGTAGGCTTTAAGAAAGCTTTATTGAACTGAGAATACAAGGTTCGCGTGTAGTGTCCTTTTATAGTCCCAGTAAACAGAAATAGATCTTTCAAAAGGAGAGTAACAAAACAAGGGGAGACCACTTTTGATTATTCCTAACAATAATTACAACATTCTTCTAAGAATTATACAATTAAAACTAATTCAATGCAATATTTATCATTTACCAATTTATAAAGAAACAAATGTGAAAATAATTTTTTATTCATAAATTTATAAACATTTTTACACTTATTAAAATATGTGAACCAACTCTAAGGAAATCCTTATTATTTACCATTTTATAAAGTTCGAATCAATTTGTAATTAATTGATGTTTTGTCAATCACTCCAATTAATAATATAATTAATAAATAGTGTAAATAAACTAATAAATAATCTTTATTATTTTTGTTGTCGATTCTCAAGTACAAAAAAAATGTATAAATTCACTTACATATGTTTAAATTTTATTACAGTTCCAATCATCGGTTTTTAAAACAATCAACATTACCCAATGAGTGACTTTAGCTAAAATAAAAGCGGTGTCATGGGAAAATCGACCATTTGACACAACTGCGGGCATGTTTGTCCATGTTTTCTCTGAATGATATATTGCAACATCAAGAAGAAATTGATACATAAATAATTAACTTACTTTGTTGTCCCACCATCGTGATTACTATCGAAGTAGAGGTGGAACTACTTTGCACCAAGACAGTGGCCAATACACCAATCATTAAACCAGCCACTGGGTTTCTCAAAACTTCGTTGTCTCTGAAGATATCTCCTGCAGCACGACCTGAATTAAATCAACAGATAAGCGATTAATAAAAATGTACATTAATACTGCGGAAGGTGCTGGACATTTAAAGTCACTGGCTGTCACTTGAACCCAAGTGATAATCACCAAGAACTTATTGTTTGAATACATATAATTCCAGTTGTACTTGGAGCCCTCGGATTGATTGGAAAAGATTCCGATAAACATTGAAGGGATTCCTGGTAGCTCATGCCTTAAAGAAATACAAAGAATTGTATTCACATGTACAGCTTACACACTATGAAGAGCTTTATCTATGTAAAATGTATTTAATCTTAGGTTTTTGTTTTTTACAAAAATGATCAATTGAAATGCAATGAAGTCTTTTCTGGGCTTAGGTCTCTGGTTGGGACCCGGAAGGAAATGTGTATATACAACAGAAATCAAAGGAAATAATAATAATAATAATAATAATAATATATGAACAGGTTGGTAATAACCCACATACCGAGCTAGTAGACTCCCAAGAAGGGTTGACGGTATCTGCGGAAAAAATTAAATCGGAAAAGGCTCGGTTTTATGGTATATAAACGGGAAGATATGACTTAATTACGCCTAATTAATTAAGACAATTAATTTTGGGAAATTAAATGAGTTGAAGGGTTCATAACGAATCGAAATAACGTAGTATAACTGTGCACGGCCCTATACTCACCTGCTACACTTACCAAGTCAGTCAAAAATGATGACGTTTTGCCCATTCTAGCTGTGACTCTGTTTGTAACTCTGCAAACCGGATCGCGCTAACTTCCAACAAACTAGCACTTGATCTCTAAAGTTTACATTTACTTATTTATTTTCCCTATATCTTTTCGCTAGTCGAATTATCGCTTTGAAGATTTCCTTCATAGATTAATAGAGAGTAGGCAAGCGACTGACTGTCATGTGAATTACTTCCTCGGCCCAAGTCTCAGATTATCTCAAAAACTCTTGGGATGAATTTGTTTACATAAAGACCTATCTATCGGAAGACCTATCCATCGGATCGTTGAAGTTTCTTAGACAGAATAATTCTGAAAGAAAAATCTATCAAAGCCAGCGGTCCATGTGACTTGCTTTCGTAAATACACATTCACAGCTGATCTTGTCTGAAGAATAGTTTTCGAAAATTCTGCTACCAGTTTCCATTCGAGTGGCGTTGCAGACCAAAGAAAACACTTAGTAACGTAAATTAAGTGTTAAATCGTACCAATGAGTTATTAGTACGCATTTATCATAATAATATTTTATACCTACCACAGATTACGCGCATGCGCACACACACACACATATATATAATCCATGATGGCTACAGAGTTTTATTATACAAAATTATTTTCTGATAAAAAATTGAATGTTCTTGAGGCTATATATATTAAGACTAGTGAACCTTCCCTTTGTAAGCAGAAGTAGTGGATGCTGGTTCTCAATATAATCTATCTCTGATTTATATTTCTGGTAATATTTTTCTTCTCGCTTTTAAACATATTGATGTTTTGTCCTCGACTGAACTCTGGAGAGCGAGGAACGATAACCGGTTAGCTTTATTTGTCTGTTTCTTTTTTTTATTATATTCTTCGATTTTACAGTGAACAAAATACTCCTTCATCCTTGCTTCACTTTGTTTTAATATATTTGTATGTATTACTGTATTTGTACAGGGCCGGCGCGTACTAGCCCCTCCAAGTGGGCTCAAGCTTGATTGAGGGCCTCGAACAGTTCTTTGTGACACTCGCAATCCTATTAACATTTGCTTTTTTCTATCAACATTTATATGCGTTACAAATTAAACTAAGCACAACTGACTATTAAAGGATGAAAAAAATTATGGATTTTGACACCATTCTGGGATCTTTTTATTTTCGTCCAAAACCGTGAATTTTATTTTTTTCTTTCTTTTTTTTTTTTTACAACGAGTTAAAACGCAACATTAGTCTTCTGTGACCCTCTAGCCGTCTGTCTTGCTCTTTAAACTGAAACTAATTTTACACTAAGTGGCATGAGATGAAAAGGAATTTCGGAAAAATATGACAATTGAGATGTAGTTGGGTTGGCGATTGTCTCATAACATACTTTCGGAGGAGCAGAGACCCTTGCACTGGCCCTGTACTTGTAACACACACAACACAACATATATATTTATATATATATATATATATATATATATATATATATATATATATATATATATAATTACATGGCAAAATAATAGTGAAAACACCCCAATACTCACCGCCCAGCTTGATCTGAAGGCGCTAATCAAAAACTGAGTGAACAAATGAACATGTAAAAGCAAAAAGAGGAGGAGAATCGGCTTTATGGTGTAGTTCCATATGACTAGTTGAATTCTTTCTTTTGTATTAAGTTCTGGAAAGAAGAAGAGAAAATACTAAAGTATATATATATATATATATATATATATATATATATATATATATATATTACAAATTTTTATGCATCTTAACGAGACGCGCATGTGCAAACAATTGTGTTGATGTTCCAATATTACATTTTGAAAATGTACCTAGTATCGTGGTTCCTTATATTGTTTGAGAATGCTTCTCAAATCAATTCTGGCAAATTAAGCCTGTTGTAGGAAAACGCCATTGTTATTGATGTACGTCGTTGTGCAAATTAATTGAAACAACCGCTTTAGTTTCCTTTCTTTCACCATATGATCAGTTTTAGATTCTCAGATTCGGTCATTTGCAGTGGTGTGCAGTAATATGATTCTATTTTCGGTGTGTATAATGAAATTTGTTTGGCCTTGAAAAATATTGCGTCATCTATGATTGCATCAGATTTTTATAACGCACAGACACTACTGTTTCGACAGTTGATTAGCTGTCCTACGGCCATTGTCTGCGATGGATATTACTCCAAGGGAGCGTACGAAAATTGTAGCTGCACGAACACACTGGCAAGTCTTACCTGTGAGCAAATCAAATTACTATCGACTGTCTCGGAAACTCTCCTGATTTAAATCCAATCGAGAATTTGTAGTCAATCTGCAAGGAAAGACTTTATGGAATGGACATACGAACTACGAACATGTGCAGTGAGTAATGTTTCATTGGAAAAATACGAAGAAAAATAAATAATTATGGAATTATTTTGTTTCAATTAATTTGCACAACGGCGTATATAGACACATTGTCAGTTGGACTCATATCAGGTAAACCTTATGGCCACGTATTTTGTTGGAAGTCAGCAGAATGCTCATCAAATCAATTCTGGGCAAATTAAACCAGAAAGCACGGTGCGGTATCCAGCGGTCCTAACTTATCTCACACGTTGCCAATCCAGCAGGGTTCAATTAGCGATGCCCCGAGCCCAGGTAAGGCGCTGTGTACGGTGTTATAGTGTTAATAGTGATAACTCTAGTGAGTCCCGTGTACCTATGTGACATAGAAGTTAAAGAACGCTGAATTGATAAGTTGGATATGTATCTGGCATCGTTTGCGTTGAACTTAAATGTTATTGGATCCAATCACGCTTGTCTGTTATTACAGATGCGTGATACAGTATGTCGGGGAATCTCAAATGCCCCCACAATTTCAGAAATAGAATACCCCATCTGTCTAGCATCGAATATCATGTTCCATTTGAAGTTCGATAATTCACGTCACCTTCTATTGAGCATCCTGTTTGCGCTGACTCACCACATATCAAGTCGACTTTCCCAATAAAAGGGAGTTAACCAGAAATGATAGAAAAGTAAAATGGCATTAAATGTTTTGGTCAAATTCATTTTAAAACGTTGCTGCTGCACTCGTAATAAATTTTGTTCAGTGTTGGTTGGTTGCTTTTGATATAGAGAGCCACGGAAATTTGAAGCTTTTTTTATCTTCATGGTGTAGTATATTGGTGTTGTCAACAAGTATTTTCTGTATTGTGAAGGAGGACAGGAATGTGTTTTTAAATGTATTGCAATAAAATTCGTATCCGTCAAATGAAGTGTAAGACGTCTTGATAATGTTCTGTTCGTCAAACCAACATATGTACTTATTTTTTTTTTTTTTGTCAGAGATACAATCTCCCAAAGGACATTTAAACTGATATACAATGTTGGTCTTTTCCGAAACTCTAGCTGACGGAGAAGAGTTATTGCGGATGATTAAGTTGGATTAAATTTAGTATAGTATTTAATTAGATGCAATTTTTTTACTGGTATCAGTGGGAAATATTAGTACTTATGAGATTTTTTTAGGATTTATTCTAAAAATGAATAAGCATAATATGTCTATATTATTCAATGAAACGCACACGCGCAAACAGACACACACACACACTATATATATATGTGTGTGTGTGTGTATATATATATATATATATATATATGAAGAAATATAGTTTTAAAGTGTGTTATATTTCTGGGATAAAGTGCTCAATATCAGAGATATGTAAATATAAATATAAAAGTGAACATTGAAGTCAACACTCAGTTTTATGCTGGACGCAATGGTCAGGCGGCCTGATGAATGCGTCTAGCATGAAACAGCCTGTCGCTTCTGAGTGTTGAATTCAATGTTCATTTTATTATATATATATATATATATATATATATATATATATATATTCGACTCTCCCGTCGAATTCGACGTATGAGGGTCAAACAGATCAGTTCCTAGGAAACCAAAAGACCGACAGCAGAACATGAGATTTGATTATAGTGGTGCAGGACCATCCACACTTTTTGAAGGGCCGAATACAGAGACCTGGTGCAAGGTCCCGAAACGACCCTCCGCAGGTTTTAAATTCAGAGCTGTCCTTCTAGACCAGTTGCCATCTAAGTCTGTCCTGTTATTTACCCATAGCTGGAGAGAGAAGAGGATTCACACCTTTCCCAATGGTATAAGCACGTAAGTGAATGTAATGGAGTCGACTGAAATTCGAACTCGGCTCTCCTATTCCTCAATTCAAGCCGCTATCCATTACTCCACCGTGCCTCCTCTCTCTATATATATACTGGATGTGTATGTCTCGTAACTGGGGTTTTAGTTAATGAAGCTAGTATCAATTTCGAAAATTTATCAGCTAGGATCTGGCAGAGATCTTATATCTACTGAAAAAAAAATTGATATTCATTCAATCTAGCATATCGCTGTGAATGTATCTCAGTATTTAGAGGACGTATTTTGAATGACGTTTGTTATCAAATTCCGTCCTTCAAGGAGGTAACAAATGTTTTTGTGACATGATATATCACCAAGTGACTATGCGAGAATATACACTTCTACAGATAATATTCAATTTCCATTAAAAACGAATGTACCTTTGCAGTTGTTCGTCCTTGAATTGTTGTATAACTGAACTCGTAACTTGGTTTGTTTTATAATTGAATTAGCAATAATAATTGGTTTGTTTTATAACTGAATTAGCAACAGCAGATGACGCTTCGGGTGTTTCAGTTAGCATCATATTTTCATCACCTTTTATGTACTTTGTCAGAATAAAAGTTCCCAGCATTTTTTCAAAGTGAATTTCAAGACAATATTTAGATATTTGCACATACTCAATCATATATATGCCAATATGTTTCACTATCTTTCACCATCTTTGATGCAACTTCATGATTTCATTCTAGAATTTGGCATTTTTCTACGTCATCAACTCCGGTCTAAGTAGTTTTATAGGCTACCGCAGAATTTAATTTTTCTCCCAGCAAGAGAATTTTGTAGGGTCGAAATAACTGATGGTTTACAGCGGTTATTTTAGGACATCCTTGCCAAGCTGCACTAATTTCTGCCGGGTCTGTAAATAAACGTAAGGTCTGACACTGTCCTTATAAAAGACGACACTCTTCCAGTTGGCTAATACTGAACGTTTTCATCGATTGCTACATTTATTCAGTGCTATTAAGAACGGTACTTGACTGAATACAACGTCCGATTTTGCGAAAGGATCTCGTGATACTGTTGTGACCAAGTAAATGGTTAAGGAATAACAAAACAAGAGGTTGCAAATAGATCGTGTATTGAACAGTAAATACAACAGAAGTGTGTAACACGACTCGGGAGTATGTGTCGATTGACCAGCGTTCAGTCTTTATCACTGTTCGTCCGAGGCTTACTGATGTGGGGCCAAAGTTGGGACCACAGAAGTAAAACACGGAACACTGATTAGATGTAAGAAAGATATATTAACAACAGGTTACAGAGATAGTGTAAGCAGAGCTTACTATAATACTCTCTAGAGTGCTATGTCGCCTAGTTAATATAGGCCTGGAAGAGTCTATTGTGTAGGTAGTTTCCGGTCTCACAATACTTACTTTTTCTACTAACTTTATAGTAAGTGGAAAAGTCCACAATAGCCTCATTAGAGAGAAGACAACACAACAGATACAATGGCATTTCAATCCTATAAGTTACACAACATCTTCAGTGAATAGTATTTCATTTCGTTTTCTGCAGTATATTTTTCGCTCCACAATGTTGTAAATAATCCATTTTTCATCGCTCGTGATCGCTTTTTGTTTTGTTTTTTTTAAAGTCGTTTTGTTGGGTTTGACCATAGAATCGTAGATGGAAATGTGGTCCATTGTTTCTTTTTCAGTTAAACCGTAGGAAAATATAATAGCGATTCACGTATAGCTTTCAAATATATTGATGATTCAAGTAAGTGATGTCAAATATCTTACAACGATCATATCATATACGAGATGTATCTTTGTGATGCCCTGTGTTGCGAGACCTTTAGTATTTTAAAATAGCATTTCGAGTTGATCGTCATCAACGATTGCAACCCTGCTGGAACAGTTCTAGTTCAGAATCAAACGAAACATTTACGAAAGCTACTCTCAGCTAAGGCTCCATTTCTATAAACGGCACATATCTCTTTCCTTCTTTCTACAGATTTTTTCTGATTTCCAGAGATTAAAAAACATCAAAAACGAAAATGCATCTTCTTTTCCTCTATTTTCACTCTTAACCAAAAACATTTGAAATTTACAATCCCCACACAAATCGCATAAAAAGTGGCGTTGAAATCTTTCTTAATATATCTAGATGTCATTAATTTCAGTAATGTGTGAAACGAAATCCCGTGTTCAAATGTTACTTATTAAAAAGAACTTTTAGCAATGTTTAAACATTGTGTCCGTAAGAAAAACGTGTCAAAAGGACGCCTTTTCCTTTGACACCGCTATTATTTTAACTACCTTCACTTCTCGGCGATGTTTATTGTTTTAACAAATGAAGATGAAAATTTTAATAAAACCTAAACATATGAAAGTGAATTTTTACATTTTCTTTGTTCTTGAGAATTTACAACAAAAATAATAAAAACTATTTATTAAATTGTTTATTGAAACTTTTCGCAAAACATCTGCTAATAACCAATCGATTCGAACTTTATAAAATGGTAAATAATAGGGATTTCTTTATAGGTTATTCACATATTTTTATAATTTAGTAAATATATATAAACTTATGAATAAAAAAAATTGTTTTCATATTTATTTCTTTATAAACTGGTAAATGATAAATTTTGCATTGCATTAGTTTTAATTGTATTAATTTTTGGAATGTTGTAAATAGAAAATTATTCTTGTAATTAAGAAGACCGAAGATAACGATTAACATTGCATTTAAATTTTTAAAGATTAAAGTTGACTTGAATGCAAGAAGCCGGATGAGAGTTCCACAAGCGAGAAGTGCGATAGAAGAAACTGTTAGCATAGAACTTACGGTTATATCTAATCATTTCAACTATAAAATGATATGATCATGCTGCCAATCTAGTACTGCGATTAAGTTTAAGGTACCATACAGGAAAGCAATATTTATTTTGTTTTAATACAAAAGTGTGGCACAAGGGGGATGGGGGAAGGCTTGTCTTCAATCTGTCTTATCTTAAACTTAGCTAGCCACAATTACTGATCCAAACATACTGCAGTATTCCTTACACCAAAATAAAACATTCTTACTCACTATTCTTTCTACAGTCACCATAATACCCCAAGGTCTCTATGGAGTCCTAACTAGTTCTTATAAGCATAATTTGTACCATAGAGGAAATTTCATCAGAACAATTAGCATGAAAGTGTTTATAGAAAAGAAACAGGGAAACTAAGTTACAGCGGTGGGAAAGTGACTGAAGCCGAGATACTAGGTCAGAACCAATAACATTGCAGGTTCTTCTTTGTCTTTTATCAAGAATCTCTAAATACATCTCTAAATACCAGACCAGATGTGACAGCAATATTCAACAACGCGCAAACAACAAAACTTATAGAGAGAACAGAAAAACAACACGCATCAGTTATTATACGATTATTCAACTTGACAAAGTCAAGCCAGAAAATGAGTTGGCCGAAAGCCTACAAGACTGATATAAATATCTTGAGAGGTAGGTATTTTGTTTCCTCACAGATTAAGAATAAAATTGAGCAACAATGATGTGATTATATTGAACGATGCTGAGAAAACCATAGACGGAACATGCGAGCATTGATAAGGTAGTAAAGGAAGACGGGAAGAAAGGACTAACTATCAATTGTAACAAAACAGAATAAATGGTCATGAGCAAGAGAAAGATGCGAGCTATGAACTGGAGACGCCAAAATTTAGCAAATACAGAAATTCAAATATCTAGGAAAGCGGATGATGTGACACCGAAGACCCATTTGAAATAGCGAAAGATGTCTTCTAAAGCCTAAACACCTTATTATGAAGCAGACAAATTATGGTACAAACAAAGAAAAGAAACTTGTACCGCTAGAGAATTCATACTTTCCTACATGGCAGCGAATGCTGGATAATTTCCTTACAATTGATGGGACTTACGGCCATATTGCTTTGAAACACCGGTTCTTATACGATAAACGAAGTTAAGCAACGTTGAACCTCGTTAGTACCTAAGTGGGTGACTGTTTGGGAATACCAGGTGCTGTAAGCATGGATGTGAGGATGGTGTAATTGATAATGGCTAGGAATTGTTAATTGGAGAGCTGAGTTCCAGTTCCATATGGGTTCATTATATTCACTTATACGCAAATAATATTGAGAAAGCTATGAATCCACCTCTTCTCCCCCAGATATGGGTTAATTAGTAAGACTTGTATCATTAAACCATTATTATCTAAAAAAAAAAATGGTTGATAAGTTGTAGAAAATGAATAGATCAATCTTCAGGACGTGGGTGATCAAGACTCTACAAAACAACTTTTTTTTCTATGATGTAAGCAATGTTGAAGTAAGGTACGAATCCACCTCTTCTCCCCCAGCTACGGGTTAATTAGTAAGACTTGTGTCACTAAATCATTATTATCTCCAAAAATATTTTTGCAATCTAAAAAAAATATTTCTGGTTTTAAATAAGTTGAAAAGGGTTGATAAGTCGTAGAAAACGAATCAATAAGTTCCATCAACAGTTGATGAGAAGAACTGAAGCAACAAAGATGTTGTTCTACAGAAAGATGATGAGAATACCATAGAAGTTATATGTGGCTAATGAGGAAGTTTTAAGGAAAATGTAAACAAAAAGAACATTTGTACTTAGAATCTGAGGGAGACAATATAAATTCCTGTGACACATTAGGAAAGAGGACTTGGAAAATTAGACACCCATATGAGATACTGAAGACAAGGGGAACAGAGAGAATCCTACCTAACGAACTTGTACAACTAGCTAGCAGAACGGGTACTAGCAAGAATAATAAATAAACAATCATTACTCTTATATGATAGTGAATCTTAGACCATCTGATCACCGAAGAGAATTAAGGTAACAGTAACGTGGTTTGACAGAAAGTTGTTGAGAAAACTATGGGCTGAGCAAGAAGGGAACTTTTAAGAAAAATGAAAACAAAAGGGTCGCTTGTACTTCGAATCAGTTAAAATTTCTGGAACATAAAATCAGGCAGATGCAGAGGTTTAACTGAGAGGTGTAATAATAGACGATGGAAAATAAAAACATAGCAAAAGATGTCTTCCAAAAACTAAACAACATATTAAGAAACAGGAAAATGGCGGTAAATACAAAGAAAAAGTGCTAACTGCTCCTATATGATAATGAATACTGGACAGATGAAGAAACGACGTAGTCCTGGGTATGACGATAAACTCCATCCGACAGCAATCTCATCGGGAGATTGGAGGTTTTCAGGAGCGTGGAAGTACCTCTTAATTGCAGTTGCTCCCAGGTTTACCCCTACCCGTGGTGATAGCCCCTGTTAGGGTCCCAGCTATGGGAAATAGTGAAACAAAACCAAAAGAAACCACTATGAAAGTACAAAATATATTTTTATAGTAAAATAGCAGCAATAAGGATCAGCAAGATATTTTATCTGTAGTTAAAGGTATACAATTGCATTCAAATTCCTTAGACTTCGGCATTAAATAACCCATAGAGGTGTTGATATGCCACTAAATAAAATCAACCAACCAATATGAAAGAATTCTTTCATGATATTAATCTATATAATATCCTACAATTCCTTAAAGAAATCAAACTGTATCCCAAAGACTAACAGAAGTACTGAAGACTTTGTCTCATGCACAAATAATAAAAAATTATTTTTCGCCAATCAGAAAAATACTCAAAAGCATAACCTTAAAATATATAGCGTTAAATAAAGTAATTAAGAAAAGGACACATTGTCTCAAACTTTTCTATTTACTTTAGCCACAGGATGCATTAGTGACAAGACGTGTCTCGTTTCCCTACCAAGGGACTTTTCAGTCCTCAGCGAATCTAATGCCGCATTGAACACAATAGATACTAAGCATACTTGACTACACACAAGCATGTTTTTTTAATCGTTTCACCCCAAGCAAGGTGGTAACGCCACTAAAACTGTGTATTACAAGGATTGAACGAGAATGGGGAGGATTGAGGAAAGGACAAAAAAAAAAAAATGGTTCAAGAAGACAGAAAATGGTGATTGACGCTGCATTTAAGTTTTTAAGATTGTAGTTATCAGGGAAGCAAGAAATCGGAAGGGAGTCCCACGGGTGAGAAGTGCGAGAAAAGAAATTGTTAGAGTAGATGTGGCGGTTGCATCTAGCTAGTTCAACAGTAAAAACGGTGAGACCTAGTCGCCAATCTTAGTAGCACGCTTAAATTCACGTAGTCGAGGTACCAGGGGGAAAAGGCTCATTAGAGCAATTGCCATGAAAATATTTGTAGAAAAGACAGAGGGAAGCCACGTCACGTCGGTGAGAAAGTGACTGCAGTCGAGATTCCCTGTCAGAACCGATTAATTCTACCAAATCAACAAAGAACTTTCCCGAAATGTAAGTATTTCACAGGCTTTCATCAGAACATTGCACATACGTACGAAAAAGGATATCGCTCTCTCTCTCTCTCTCTCTCTCACCAAATACGCTCGCGCACAAACTTCATTCACCCCTTTTATATTCATTTTATTTAGTTTGCTAAGGCAATAAAATATGTTGTTAAATGAACGTAATTATTTGTATATTTATTTTTATCTCTTGTTTGAGGAAACTCCCTTGTATCTACAGATTTAAAATTACTACACTACCTACTTTGCTAAAACACATTCCAAAAACTGAGCAGAGTATTGCGAGACAGGAGTATGTCTTCAGCAACAAAGAAGAAAAATACTGAGCTGTTACGTGACATCTGTTCTTCTTTAGGGCAGCGAATGTTGGACGATTTCCTCAAAGCTAAAGAAGAGACTCGAGGCGATGGAGATGTGGTTCTACAGAAGGATGATGAGGATATCATGGACCTAGCGTGTGAACAACGATGAGGTCTTAAAGAAGATGAAAACAAGGAGGAAGCTTATACTTATACATCAGAAAGAGGCAGATGAAGTTTCTGGGACTCATAATGAGGAAGGAGGGCCTGGAGAATCTGAGACTCACGAGTTGAATAGAGGGAAACAGAGACAAGCGAATGTAGCGCGTGACACACCTGACGAGCTTGAGCAGGTGGGTGACAGAACGTTGTCTAAGGGAGGATGCAGAGGGAAGAAACTTGCTGAGAGACGCAAGTGATCGAAAGAGGTGGAGAGCCATGATCGCCTACGTCCTGAAAGGACATGGCACATAAAAAGAATGATATCTCATCAAATATGGCCAAATGGTGCAACAATGCGACAATCTGACGATTCTTATTTTTCCCCCTGACCATCAAAAGCTAATCATACATTTGAAAGAAACGCTCAAGGTACGCTGTTGCATGTAAACGATTTTATTCATGTAAATCTTTCTACTATCTGTACTTTTTATTTATGTAAATCTTTCTACTATCTGTATTTAATTTTTTCCTATTCAGAATCATCTCTTATCAGCGATCAATTCAAACAAAATGATTTATAACTCTACACTTGATGACTTAAAACGTAACAACGATACATGACCTTGCATGGGATCTGAAAAAGTAGCAAACAGAAATTAAAATTTATAGAAGCTGAGTCCTTCTCATTCTATCTGGAGTATAGACCTACAGCTTTACCACGCTTTGTCTAGAGACTCGCTACGCTAGTGTTGATGTTGTGGCTCCCGTAACATATAGGCATTTCACGGGGTGCAGTTGTCGCTGGCTTTAGAATGATCCTTCCCCTAGACTAGTGGCCAGCCAAGGCTAGAGAGCCTAGTTTACCCTTTATTCTATAGCTGGTGTTGAGAGAGAGAGAGAGAGAGAGAGAGAGAGAGAGAGAGAGAGAGAGAGAAGTAATTGATCCATATCCTTTCTCAACGGAAGGCTGGCAAAAGTAAACGAACTCGACCGGAAAACAAACGCGGTTCGCGAATTCCACTTTCTATGCTGGTAATCGCTACACTACCTGTACATCTGAAATGTCGATCTATTCGTATGACAGACATGGCATCCTCACCATTCTCCTCTAGAACAACATTTTTGTTGCTTCAATTATCTTCTTCATCTTTGAGGAGATTGTCCAGCATTCAATGCCATAAAGGAGGAAAATGTAACAGTTCAGAAATATTTTCTTTGTTTCTAACGACCTTTTTTGTCTCTTAATACTTTTTTGTCTCTTAATACTTTTTTGTCTCTTAATACTTTTTCTATCGCAATGCGTCTTCCGATTTCGGTGTTATACTTTCCGTCGTCTCTTAAAACACTTCACTGATATTGAAATTTTAGTACTTGTTTGATTTTGGTATCTCCATTTTCTAATTTATATGTTCGGCTCTTCCTTTTGCTAACAAGCATACTTCCTGCCTTCTTAAAATTGCTGTTTAGTCCTTTCATCTCGCTTTCTTTCACTACCTTCGGTAGGAATTTTGTAGTTTCCTTGATGTATGTGCTATCAACACTATGTTATTTGCATATCATAAGTTGTTAAGATTTTGACCGCCAATAATGAATCCTGGTAGGACACCTAGTTGTCAGTATTGCTTCACTGTATAGGTTGAATAAGTTCGGTGAGAAGACACATCCTTGTCTTACACGTCTTTCTATTTTTGTGTATTTGCTGAATGCATTTTCTATTTGTATTTCACATGAAAACCTTCGGAATTTTATTTAAAATGAATCATTGAGTTGCCTGATAAGCGACAACAACTCATTGCAAATAATAATATAATAAACTGTATTTTATTTTTTGATGACAAATAAAGACGGAAGTTATTAATTATGTTATATGATATTTCCTGTTTTTGTTGTTGTTGTTGTTGTTGTTTTATTCCGTAATGCCTTTATTTAATATACACCGCAATGATGCCCTTAGGTGCATTATCAGTGACTTTAGACCAACTCTGGGTTCGTTTAATTTTTCGTACTTTTCAACATTATGTCACCACGACTAGCTGACCCCGCCATCGTTGATCATTTGACACTGCTTATCCCCGCCAGCAAACGATGTTTACACGTTGGTGCATTGTAGAGGCGTGCATAATGTTATGCTTATCAGCGCTGGAAGTAAACAAGCCCTTCAGTCAGTTATGTGCCATGCGTGATACACGCTTAAGCGATCATATATCTTTCGATACGTGACTGTCCCGGCAGATTGCAGATTTTTTTCCCGCAGTAGGCGGTAGACCAGTTGCCATCCAAGGCCATAGAACCCGGTCTGCCCTGCTATTGGCTCATACCTGGGAGGTGGGTAGAGAAGAAGACGATTCATACCTTTCCAAAGGTATTAACACGTGTGCCCTTACAAAAAGCATGAATCCATTTAAACAGTTAAACACTAGATCAGATCGAGTACTCTATTTACATTGTTCGGACTATCATCTTCATCTTTGTTGCCATATTTATCGCAACGTTTCGGCCGTTGTACGCTCCGGCCTTCTTCTGGTGGTTGGGATGTCCTACATTCATACACAGATGTCGTCAAGGACACATGGCACAGTGGATAAAGGCGTTAGTTAGATCCAGTGACAGGACCCAAAGAGTGCGAGTTCAATACCTAGTTAAGGCGGTGGAGAACTTGGAGAGGGGAATTAACAGGCGATAACTGACATCCATTAAACATGACACGTGGAACTAGAACAGTCTACCCCAGCGAGCGAAATAAAGGGTTCAGTTCGACATTTCAACCACCTGAAGAAGGCCGGAACGTACAACGGCCGAAACGTTGTGATAAATATGGCAACAAAGATGAGGATGAATGTCCGAACAATGTAAATAGTGTACATAATACCTCAACTCAGAAATATAGACAGAGATCGAATACTCTTAGGTTGCTTTGTGGTGGCAACTAATCTAGAAGAAAGACAACTGTGAATTCAGTATCAGCCTAGAGAGGGATGGACCCCGCCCGGATATCTTGTTCTATACACACAACTGCTACTATATTTACATTATATGCGGTGCCCTTATGACTATAATGGGTTAGGATATTCCTGATGTATCGTATTGCCTTACTTCGACCAAGAATAGCAATGAAAATAACAGCGCTACTTTGTAGAAATTGATTAGTACTCTAGCCAATAGAAAAGGTTCCTTTACCGAATAAAATAATTTGTTTTAATACCATATACATTCAAGACTTGCACGATAATGGTTTTTCCGCGGTTTCCTTTCCATTATTATGACTTCTTGGGAAAGATAGCGGAAAGGTTTCCTGTTGCCTTTTCCATGGTTTAGAATTCAGAATTTTCGTTCTTTTAGACCGGTTACCACTCAAGGTTAGAATGTCTAGTCTACCCTACTATTTAGCCCATAGTTAACGGTGGGAAGAAAGGTTTGGTTCATGTCTTTCCCAAAAGTAGTTTTTAAAAGTGAACGCTATAAACTGGTGATGGATTTGAACTCGGCTCGCTGGTTCCATAGGCGGCGGCGCCAGTAGCTGCTACGTGATCAGCACATCTCAAATAATAATGTTACCGAAATAAAACTGATTAACTGCTTTAATTAACTTAATTGGCACAAAGAACAAAAATGATCCAACTTGCCCAAATAAACCTTCAAGTTACGCTTGGAACTTTTGCTGTATCTAAGTGGTTAATTATGTAATAATAGATGCCTTACGGCCATATCATGTTGAAACATTGGTTCCCGTTCGATCGTGGAAGTTATGCAATGTCGATTATAAACTTTATGTACGGGTGGTGTAATGGCTAGGAATTTGTAATCGGAGAGCCGAGTTCCAGATCCGCTTGGGTTTGTTATATTCACTTACGTGCAAATAATATTGGGAAAGGTATGAATCCACCTCATCTCCCCCTATCTATGGGTTAATTAGTAAAACTTGTACCACCTAACCAATATTATTTCAGAAAAATTCTTACAATCTTACAATAACATTTTCTGGCTTTAAGTAACCTGCAAAAGGTTGATAAGTCATAAAATAGAATAAATAAATAATAATAGACTATTTGGTATTGTTAGTGTAATAGTTAATATGTAATTACGGATCATCAAAGTTCAAATTTCATCTGAGACCACCCATATCCAAATATGACATGAATCCGTCCTCCCCCCCCTCTCTCTCTCTCTCTCTCTCTTCTGTTACTAGATATTTTGACAATACAGGCTGCCCCGAGAACTTTGATATCAGAGATGTAATCGCTCCCGTACACATTAAGAATGTTGCGGAGATAAAATCTCGTTTAGGGTGATGAGTAGGCGTGTGCGGTGCTGATACACAACCCGAGATTCGGTACCGTATGGAAGTGCATGCCACACGCTGCCTTTCTGGACATGCATCTTTCGAAAGGTGTTGGTTGCCGCAGATATACAGGATGTTCCAGAAGACTTAGGCACATTTCAAGTCCTCATATCTGCTGAACTATGAATGGTAGTAAGATGAAACTGATATCATTTTAAAGCTAAATTCATTAAGTTTTTTGTAATGCTAATGATTTTTTCATATTTTTTCAGATCCAGTAATGGCCTTCAATCAACCAGAAAAGGCGTTTTGCGTCCTTGAATTTGCAAAAACAGAATCAGGGATACTTGTTCAAGGTGCATTTCCAAGGTCTCCAGATCTCACACCCTGTGATTTCTTTTTGTGTTCTGAAAGGACTGGTCTATGTACCTCACCTTCCAA